>JAPQWN010000051.1:117500-122500 GCA_028538565.1 Umbellularia californica
TCCGACCACGCCTGAGCCTGTCACCGCCGTGTGTTCGTGCTGCTGCCTCGGTGCACAGTCCGTCCGTGCTCGCTGCTGCGTCGGCCGCGTGCGGTCGGTCCGTGCGTGCTGCTGTGTCGGCCGCGTGCAGTCTACCGGTGCGGGCGCGCAGTCGTGCAGGTTGCTGCGGACGACGTCGTGCAGGTGCTGCGGTCGACGTCGTGCGGGTCCCGCGTGCGGCAGATTTTCACCCCTCGACCGACCCCGTGATTTTTTGAAACTAATGCATGTCCAATGCATTGAAAACGTGGGAAACATGTCGAACAATCATTGTGTGAAAGGATTTGGGCATTGGGATCCGGGAAGACGTCGAAAAGTCCGTTTCCTCAATCTCGGACGTTTATACCCAGGAGGTGGGAAACAATGGTCGGCACCAAGTCCTACTATATTAGACACCATACCTTGACGCGCGCCGACCGACCGCACCGCACTTGGCACTTGCCACTTGCCACTTTCCGTTGCCCCTCACGTGCGCCGTCGGTCCGGTCGGCCGCCTCGGTGCACAGTCCGTCCTTGCCCGCTGCTGCGTGCGTGCGGTGCGTGCTGCTGCGTCGGCCGCGTGCGGTCTGTCCGTGCCGTGCTGCAGGTGCTGTGTGCAGACGCCGTGCTGTGCTGCAGGTGCTGTGTGCAGACGCCGTGCTGTCCTGCTGTGGACGACGTCCTGCAGGTGCTGCGGTCGCTGCAGAGGACGTCGTGCAGGTGCTGCGAACGACGTCGTGCTGGTGCTGCGGTGGACGTCGTGCTGGTGCTGCGTGCGGCAGATTTTCACCCCTCGACCGACCCCGTGATTTTTCGAAACTAATGCACGTCCAATGCATTGAAAACGTGGGAAACAAGTTGAACTATCGTTGTGTGAAAGGATTTGTGCGTTGGGATCCGGGAAGACGTCGAAAAGTCCGTTTCCTCAATCTCGGACGTTTATACCCAGGAGGTGGGAAACAATGGTCGGCACCAAGTCCTACTATATTAGACACCATATCATGACGCGCGCCGACCGACCGCACCGAACTTGGCACTTGCCACTTGCCACTTGCCACTTTCCGTTGCCCCTCACGTGCGCCGTCGGTCCGGTCGGCCGCCTCGGTGCACAGTCCGTCCTTGCCCGCTGCTGCGTGCGTGCGGTGCGTGCTGCTGCGTCGGCCGCGTGCGGTCTGTCCGTGCCGTGCTGCAGGTGCTGTGTGCAGACGCCGTGCTGTGCTGCAGGTGCTGTGTGCAGACGCCGTGCTGTCCTGCTGTGGACGACGTCCTGCAGGTGCTGCGGTCGCTGCAGAGGACGTCGTGCAGGTGCTGCGAACGACGTCGTGCAGGTGCTGCGGTGGACGTCGTGCAGGTGCTGCGGTGGACGTCGTGCTGGTGCTGCGTGCGGCAGATTTTCACCCCTCGACCGACCCCGTGATTTTTCGAAACTAATGCACGTCCAATGCATTGAAAACGTGGGAAACAAGTTGAACTATCGTTGTGTGAAAGGATTTGTGCGTTGGGATCCGGGAAGACGTCGAAAAGTCCGTTTCCTCAATCTCGGACGTTTATACCCGGGAGGTGGGAAACAATGGTCGGCACCAGCCCCCACCTTGTATTGGCGTTGCGCTGTCGGTTCGGTCGGCCGTCTCGGTGCACGGTCCGTCCGTGCGTGCTGCTGCGTCGGCCGCGTGGGGTCTGTCCGTGCGTTCGTGGCTGAGGACGCCGCTGCGTCGGCCGCGTGCGGTCGGTCGTTGCGTGTCGCTGCGCCGGCCTGTTCGGTCGGCCGTCTCGGTGCACGGTCCGTCCGTGCGTGCTGCTGTCGGCCGTGTGCGGTCTGTCCGTGCTGTGCTGCACGTGCCGTGTGCAGGCGTCGTGCTGAGCTGCTGCAGACGACGTCGTGCGGGTGCTGACGGTGCTGCGGTCGACGTCGTGCTGGTGCTGCGTGCGGCAGATTTTCACCCCTCGACCGACCACGTCCTACTATATTTGAGACTATATCATGACGCGCGCCGACCGACCGCACCGCACTTAGCACTTAGCACTTTGCACTTGGCACTTGCCACTTGCCACTTTCCGTTGCCCCTCACGTGCGCCGTCGGTCCGGTCGGCCGCCTCGGTGCACAGTCCGTCCTTGCCCGCTGCTGCGTGCGTGCGTGCGGTGCGTGCTGCTGCGTCGGCCGCGTGCGGTCTGTCCGTGCTGTGCTGCAGGTGCTGTGTGCAGACGCCGTGCTGTCCTGCTGTGGACGACGTCCTGCAGGTGCTGCGGTCGCTGCAGAGGACGTCGTGCAGGTGCTGCGAACGACGTCGTGCTGGTGCAGCGGTGGACGTCGTGCTGGTGCTGCGTGCGGCAGATTTTCACCCCTCGACCGACCCCGTGATTTTTCGAAACTAATGCACGTCCAATGCATTGAAAACGTGGGAAACATGTTGGACAATCACTGTGCGAAAGGATTTTTGCGTTGGGATCCGGGAACACGTCGAAAGGTCCGTTTCCTCAATCTCGGACGTTTATACCCGGGAGGTGGGAAACAATGGTCGGCACCAGCCCCTACCTTGTATTGGCGTCGCGCCGTCGGTTCGGCCGGCCGTCTCGGTGCACGGTCCGTCCGTGCGTGCTGCCGCGTCGGCCGCGTGCGGTCTGTCCGTGCCTTCGTGCCTGAGGACGCAGCTGCGTCGGCCGCGTGCGGTCCGTCGTTGCGTGCCGCTGCGCCGGCCTGTTCGGTCGGCCGTCTCGGTGCACGGTCCGTCCGTGCGTGCTGCCGTCGGCCGCGTGCGGTCTGTCCGTGCGGTGCTGCACGTGCTGTGTGCAGACGTCGTGCTGTGCTGCTGACGGTGCTGCGGTCTGTCCGTGCTGTGCTGCACGTGCTGTGTGCAGGCGTCGTGCTGTGCTGCTGCAGACGACGTCCTGCAGGTGCTGCAGACGACGTCGTGCGGGTGCTGACGGTGCTGCGGTCGACGTCGTGCTGTGCTGCTGTGGACGACGTGCTGCGGTTGCTGCAGACGACGACGTGCAGGTGCTGCGAACGACGTCGTGCAGGTGCTGCGGTCGACGTCGTGCTGGTGCTGCGTGCGGCAGATTTTCACCCCCCGACCGACCCCGTTATTTTTCGAAACTAATGCACGTCCAATGCATTGAAAACATGGGAAACATGTTGAACTATCGTTGTGTGAAAGGATTTTTGCATTGGGATCCGGGAACACGTCGAAAAGTCCGTTTCCTCAATCTCGGACGTTTATACCCGGGAGGTGGGAAACAATGGTCGGCACCAGCCCCTACCTTGTATTGGCGTCGCGCCGTCGGTTCGGCCGGCCGTCTCGGTGCACGGTCCGTCCGAGCGTGCTGCCGCGTCGGCCGCGTGCGGTCTGTCCGTGCCTACGTGCCTGAGGACGCAGCTGCGTCGGCCGCGTGCGGTCCGTCGTTGCGTGCCGCTGCGCCGGCCTGTTCGGTCGGCCGTCTCGGTGCACGGTCCGTCCGTGCGTGCTGCCGTCGGCCGCGTGCGGTCTGTCCGTGCGGTGCTGCACGTGCTGGGTGCAGACGTCGTGCTGTGCTGCTGACGGTGCTGCGGTCTGTCCGTGCTGTGCTGCACGTGCTGTGTGCAGGCGTCGTGCTGTGCTGCTGCAGACGACGTCCTGCAGTTGCTGCAGACGACGTCGTGCGGGTGCTGACGGTGCTGCGGTCGACGTCGTGCTGTGCTGCTGTGGACGACGTGCTGCGGTTGCTGCAGACGACGTCGTGCAGGTGCTGCGAACGACGTCGTGCAGGTGCTGCGGTCGACGTCGTGCTGGTGCTGCGTGCGGCAGATTTTCACCCCCCGACCGACCCCGTTATTTTTCGAAACTAATGCACGTCCAATGCATTGAAAACATGGGAAACATGTTGAACGATCGTTGTGTGAAAGGATTTTTGCATTGGGATTCGGGAACACTTCGAAAAGTCCGTTTCCTCAATCTCGGACGTTTATACCCGGGAGGTGGGAAACAATGGTCGGCACCCGCCCCTACCATGTATTGGCGTCGCGCCGTCAGTTCGGCCGGCCGTCTCGGTGCACGGTCCGTCCGTGCGTGCTGCCGCGTCGGCCGCGTGCGGTCTGTCCGTGCCTTCGTGCCTGAGGACGCCGCTGCGTCGGCCGCGTGCGGTCCGTCGTTGCGTGTCGCTGCGCCGGCCAGTTCGGTCGGCCGTCTCGGTGCACGGTCCGTCCGTGCGTGCTGCCGTCGGCCGCGTGCGGTCTGTCCGTGCGTTGCTGCACGTGCTGTGTGCAGACGTCGTGCTGTGCTGCTGACGGTGCTGCGGTCTGTCCGTGCTGTGCTGCACGTGCTGTGTGCAGGCGTCGTGCTGTGCTGCTGCAGACGACGTCCTGCAGGTGCTGCAGACGACGTCGTGCTGGTGCTGACGGTGCTGCGGTCGACGTCGTGCCGTGCTGCTGTGGACGACGTGCTGCGGTCGCTGCGGCCGACGTCGTGCAGGTGCTGCGGTCGACGTCGTGCCGGTGCTGCGTGCGGCAGATTTTCACCCCCCGACCGACCCCGTTATTTTTCGAAACTAATGCACGTCCAATGCATTGAAAACATGGGAAACGTGTTGAACTATCGTTGTGTGAAAGGATTTTTGCATTGGGATCCGGGAACACGTCGAAAAGTCCGTTTCCTCAATCTCGGACGTTTATACCCGGGAGGTGGGAAACAATGGTCGGCACCAGCCCCTACCTTGTATTGGCGTCGCGCCGTCGGTTTGGCCGGCCGTCTCGGTGCACGGACCGTCCGTGCGTGCTGCCGCGTCGGCCGCGTGCGGTCTGTCCGTGCCTTCGTGCCTGAGGACGCCGCTGCGTCGGCCGCGTGCGGTCCGTCGTTGCGTGTCGCTGCGCCGGCCAGTTCGGTCGGCCGTCTCGGTGCACTGTCCGTCCGTGCGTGCTGCCGTCGGCCGCGTGCGGTCTGTCCGTGCGGTGCTGCACGTGCTGTGTGCAGACGTCGTGCTGCGCTGCTGATGGTGCTGCGGTCTGTCC
>JAPQWN010000051.1:132500-137249 GCA_028538565.1 Umbellularia californica
CTCGGTGCACAGTCCGTCCGTGCCCGCTGCTGCGTCGGCCGCGTGCGGTCGGTCCGTGCGTGCCGCTGTGTCCGCCGCGTGCAGTCTGCCGGTGCGTGCGTGCGCGCGGCTGAGTGCGCGGTCCGTCCGTGCGTGCTGCCTGTGCGTGCGCGGTGCGCACTCGTGCAGGTGCTGCGGTCGACGTCGCGCAGGTGCTACGGGTGCTGCGTGCAGGCAGCCCGTGCACGCTGCTGGGTGCGCAGTCGTGCAGGTGCTGCGGTCGACGTCGTGCAGGCAGCCCGTGCACGCTGCTGCGTCGCCCGTTCGTGCCGGCGTCGTGCTGCAGCGTCGGCCGCGTGCGGTCGGCCCGTGCGTGCTGCTGTCCCTGCTGTGTGCAGTCCGTCCGTGCATCGTGCTGCTGCCCGCGCGAGCGTGCTGCGGCGTCGGCCGTCAGCGGTCTGACCACGGCTGAGCCTGTCACCGCCGTGTGCAGTCGGTCCGTGTGTGCGTGCTGCTGCCTCGGTGCACAGTCCGTCCGTGCCCGCTGCTGCGTCGGCCGCGTGCGGTCGGTCCGTGCGTGCCGCTGTGTCCGCCGCGTGCAGTCTGCCGGTGCGTGCGTGCGCGCGGCTGAGTGCGCGGTCCGTCCGTGCGTGCTGCCGTGCTGCTGCCTGTGCGTGCGCGCGCTGCTGGGTGCGCACTCGTGCAGGTGCTGCGGTCGACGTCGTGCAGGTGCTACGGGTGCTGCGTGCAGGCAGCCCGTGCACGCTGCTGGGTGCGCAGTCGTGCAGGTGCTGCGGGCAGGCAGCCCGTGCACGCTGCTGCGTCGCCCGTTCGTGCCGGCGTCTTGCTGCTGCGTCGGCCGCGTGCGGTCGGTCCGTCCGTGCTGCTGTCCCTGCTGTGTGCAGTCCGTCCGTGCATCGTGCTGCTGCCCGCGCGAGCGTGCTGCCGCGTCGGCCGTCAGCGGTCCGACCACGCCTGAGCCTGTCACCGCCGTGTGTTCGTGCTGCTGCCTCGGTGCACAGTCCGTCCGTGCTCGCTGCTGCGTCGGCCGCGTGCGGTCGGTCCGTGCGTGCTGCTGTGTCGGCCGCGTGCAGTCTACCGGTGCGGGCGCGCAGTCGTGCAGGTTGCTGCGGACGACGTCGTGCAGGTGCTGCGGTCGACGTCGTGCGGGTCCCGCGTGCGGCAGATTTTCACCCCTCGACCGACCCCGTGATTTTTTGAAACTAATGCATGTCCAATGCATTGAAAACGTGGGAAACATGTCGAACAATCATTGTGTGAAAGGATTTGGGCATTGGGATCCGGGAAGACGTCGAAAAGTCCGTTTCCTCAATCTCGGACGTTTATACCCAGGAGGTGGGAAACAATGGTCGGCACCAAGTCCTACTATATTAGACACCATACCTTGACGCGCGCCGACCGACCGCACCGCACTTGGCACTTGCCACTTGCCACTTTCCGTTGCCCCTCACGTGCGCCGTCGGTCCGGTCGGCCGCCTCGGTGCACAGTCCGTCCTTGCCCGCTGCTGCGTGCGTGCGGTGCGTGCTGCTGCGTCGGCCGCGTGCGGTCTGTCCGTGCCGTGCTGCAGGTGCTGTGTGCAGACGCCGTGCTGTGCTGCAGGTGCTGTGTGCAGACGCCGTGCTGTCCTGCTGTGGACGACGTCCTGCAGGTGCTGCGGTCGCTGCAGAGGACGTCGTGCAGGTGCTGCGAACGACGTCGTGCTGGTGCTGCGGTGGACGTCGTGCTGGTGCTGCGTGCGGCAGATTTTCACCCCTCGACCGACCCCGTGATTTTTCGAAACTAATGCACGTCCAATGCATTGAAAACGTGGGAAACAAGTTGAACTATCGTTGTGTGAAAGGATTTGTGCGTTGGGATCCGGGAAGACGTCGAAAAGTCCGTTTCCTCAATCTCGGACGTTTATACCCAGGAGGTGGGAAACAATGGTCGGCACCAAGTCCTACTATATTAGACACCATATCATGACGCGCGCCGACCGACCGCACCGAACTTGGCACTTGCCACTTGCCACTTGCCACTTTCCGTTGCCCCTCACGTGCGCCGTCGGTCCGGTCGGCCGCCTCGGTGCACAGTCCGTCCTTGCCCGCTGCTGCGTGCGTGCGGTGCGTGCTGCTGCGTCGGCCGCGTGCGGTCTGTCCGTGCCGTGCTGCAGGTGCTGTGTGCAGACGCCGTGCTGTGCTGCAGGTGCTGTGTGCAGACGCCGTGCTGTCCTGCTGTGGACGACGTCCTGCAGGTGCTGCGGTCGCTGCAGAGGACGTCGTGCAGGTGCTGCGAACGACGTCGTGCAGGTGCTGCGGTGGACGTCGTGCAGGTGCTGCGGTGGACGTCGTGCTGGTGCTGCGTGCGGCAGATTTTCACCCCTCGACCGACCCCGTGATTTTTCGAAACTAATGCACGTCCAATGCATTGAAAACGTGGGAAACAAGTTGAACTATCGTTGTGTGAAAGGATTTGTGCGTTGGGATCCGGGAAGACGTCGAAAAGTCCGTTTCCTCAATCTCGGACGTTTATACCCGGGAGGTGGGAAACAATGGTCGGCACCAGCCCCCACCTTGTATTGGCGTTGCGCTGTCGGTTCGGTCGGCCGTCTCGGTGCACGGTCCGTCCGTGCGTGCTGCTGCGTCGGCCGCGTGGGGTCTGTCCGTGCGTTCGTGGCTGAGGACGCCGCTGCGTCGGCCGCGTGCGGTCGGTCGTTGCGTGTCGCTGCGCCGGCCTGTTCGGTCGGCCGTCTCGGTGCACGGTCCGTCCGTGCGTGCTGCTGTCGGCCGTGTGCGGTCTGTCCGTGCTGTGCTGCACGTGCCGTGTGCAGGCGTCGTGCTGAGCTGCTGCAGACGACGTCGTGCGGGTGCTGACGGTGCTGCGGTCGACGTCGTGCTGGTGCTGCGTGCGGCAGATTTTCACCCCTCGACCGACCACGTCCTACTATATTTGAGACTATATCATGACGCGCGCCGACCGACCGCACCGCACTTAGCACTTAGCACTTTGCACTTGGCACTTGCCACTTGCCACTTTCCGTTGCCCCTCACGTGCGCCGTCGGTCCGGTCGGCCGCCTCGGTGCACAGTCCGTCCTTGCCCGCTGCTGCGTGCGTGCGTGCGGTGCGTGCTGCTGCGTCGGCCGCGTGCGGTCTGTCCGTGCTGTGCTGCAGGTGCTGTGTGCAGACGCCGTGCTGTCCTGCTGTGGACGACGTCCTGCAGGTGCTGCGGTCGCTGCAGAGGACGTCGTGCAGGTGCTGCGAACGACGTCGTGCTGGTGCAGCGGTGGACGTCGTGCTGGTGCTGCGTGCGGCAGATTTTCACCCCTCGACCGACCCCGTGATTTTTCGAAACTAATGCACGTCCAATGCATTGAAAACGTGGGAAACATGTTGGACAATCACTGTGCGAAAGGATTTTTGCGTTGGGATCCGGGAACACGTCGAAAGGTCCGTTTCCTCAATCTCGGACGTTTATACCCGGGAGGTGGGAAACAATGGTCGGCACCAGCCCCTACCTTGTATTGGCGTCGCGCCGTCGGTTCGGCCGGCCGTCTCGGTGCACGGTCCGTCCGTGCGTGCTGCCGCGTCGGCCGCGTGCGGTCTGTCCGTGCCTTCGTGCCTGAGGACGCAGCTGCGTCGGCCGCGTGCGGTCCGTCGTTGCGTGCCGCTGCGCCGGCCTGTTCGGTCGGCCGTCTCGGTGCACGGTCCGTCCGTGCGTGCTGCCGTCGGCCGCGTGCGGTCTGTCCGTGCGGTGCTGCACGTGCTGTGTGCAGACGTCGTGCTGTGCTGCTGACGGTGCTGCGGTCTGTCCGTGCTGTGCTGCACGTGCTGTGTGCAGGCGTCGTGCTGTGCTGCTGCAGACGACGTCCTGCAGGTGCTGCAGACGACGTCGTGCGGGTGCTGACGGTGCTGCGGTCGACGTCGTGCTGTGCTGCTGTGGACGACGTGCTGCGGTTGCTGCAGACGACGACGTGCAGGTGCTGCGAACGACGTCGTGCAGGTGCTGCGGTCGACGTCGTGCTGGTGCTGCGTGCGGCAGATTTTCACCCCCCGACCGACCCCGTTATTTTTCGAAACTAATGCACGTCCAATGCATTGAAAACATGGGAAACATGTTGAACTATCGTTGTGTGAAAGGATTTTTGCATTGGGATCCGGGAACACGTCGAAAAGTCCGTTTCCTCAATCTCGGACGTTTATACCCGGGAGGTGGGAAACAATGGTCGGCACCAGCCCCTACCTTGTATTGGCGTCGCGCCGTCGGTTCGGCCGGCCGTCTCGGTGCACGGTCCGTCCGAGCGTGCTGCCGCGTCGGCCGCGTGCGGTCTGTCCGTGCCTACGTGCCTGAGGACGCAGCTGCGTCGGCCGCGTGCGGTCCGTCGTTGCGTGCCGCTGCGCCGGCCTGTTCGGTCGGCCGTCTCGGTGCACGGTCCGTCCGTGCGTGCTGCCGTCGGCCGCGTGCGGTCTGTCCGTGCGGTGCTGCACGTGCTGGGTGCAGACGTCGTGCTGTGCTGCTGACGGTGCTGCGGTCTGTCCGTGCTGTGCTGCACGTGCTGTGTGCAGGCGTCGTGCTGTGCTGCTGCAGACGACGTCCTGCAGTTGCTGCAGACGACGTCGTGCGGGTGCTGACGGTGCTGCGGTCGACGTCGTGCTGTGCTGCTGTGGACGACGTGCTGCGGTTGCTGCAGACGACGTCGTGCAGGTGCTGCGAACGACGTCGTGCAGGTGCTGCGGTCGACGTCGTGCTGGTGCTGCGTGCGGCAGATTTT
>JAPQWN010000052.1:0-120000 GCA_028538565.1 Umbellularia californica
GAGGGACGATATAAAAAAAAATTGGACTGAGCGAGAAATAAAGCCTGCCCAACACTCATTCGCTCAGTCGCTCGAGATCGAGAGTGAGAGAGAGAGAGAGAGGGGGAGTGTTTCCGTTCCGTTTTTCTTGAGTCGTTTGCTAAACAAATGAATAGCTTTTGAATGCGAGGGAGATATGTCGGACCCTCTCCAGTCGATTCTGCCGTTATGCTGTTGACACGGCTTGTAGGATTATGCAAATAAGCATTATGCAAGTAGTCATGCCTGTAGGAGAACATAGATTGCCCCGTTGGATCTGTTAATCATGTTGAAATTGGAGCCCGAGTTTATAAAATATTCCGAGAGAATTATAAAGACCCATTCCCTTATGTGATGCATGTGTGCTCCATAATTATATCATCTCTATTTTTTGATCTCCCTCTTTTGGTCCAACTCACTTATTTATTGATTTATTTCCCTTCATCAATAATAGCTTATAATCTTCATTTTTTTATTACGACACTCGGTTCAATCAAAATAATAGGAGGTGGGGGACTCGTGGCGTGGGCGTAATCGCTCCTAGTATGTGCTTAAATGAATGTTGTTATTATTGTAAACCATGTATGTAGTTATATCCTTGTGGGAATCACTTTAAAAAGAAAAGATCTCCAGAATTCCATACATTCACAATACAATATTGTAAGATAATTTAATACAAAAAAAGTGAACGAAAAGGAAAGGAGGGGGGTTACATATAACAGTGTTGGAAGCCGGAAAGGAAAAAAAAAGATGCTTCGTTCGTTCTTTCTTTCTTATATGCTACAAATGGTATTGTTGGTTTCTTTTAGCTAAGGTTTTTCAACATTCATATCGGCATGATATTCGATAACATTGTATATAATTTTTAGAAATCTTTCTTTCTTTCTCAGGAGGAGTAGAGTCAAGTAGTTGGTCGGTCAGTGGAATAAGTAGAAAAGGCGAGGGGAGATTGAACAAGGGAAGATCTTTATATTACATTTAAATTGAGGGGAGTGTTATAAATGAACAATAGATCATCAACATCTTCATCATCATTGATCCGTGGATCCTTCCAAACAGGAGACTTGAAGAAGAAAAATGTGAAAATGCAACACACTGAGGCAGGCTTTAGGGGGGTGAGGGGTTGGAGCCACCCTGTGGGGCTCATGTTATATCACGCCACTGGGTGCGTATCGGAATTGAATGCCCCCCATCCCACCTTCTCTCTCTCTCTCTCTCTCTCTCTCTCTCTCTCTTGTTTCTTTTACATAATCGACAAGAGAAGAGAGAGATAGATGCATACTTTATAAAGTAAGTAACTAGTGGTATATGGAAAAGAGGGACGGTATAAAAAAAAATTGGACTGAGAGAGAAATAAGGCCTGCAAACACTCATTCGCTCACTCGCTCGAGATCGGGAGTGGGAGAGAGAGGGTGTGATTCCGTTCCTTTTTCCTCGAGTCGTCGGCTGAACGAATGAATAGCTTTTGAATGAGAGGGAGATGTCGGGCCCCACTCCAATCAATCTTGCTGTTCTGTTATTGACATGTTGCTGCCACTCCCCGCTACCAGCCTTGTGGTAGTAGTGGCCACTCTTTTTGCTCCAACACTAACAACTCTCTACTCTAGTCTACAATCTACATGGATCCTTCTATCTTATCTTTTTACTCATTGGAAGCACATTGGCGTGGAGGTTCCCACGGCTCTACAATGGCTTGTCTCTCTACTTTGGGAACTTAACCATGTTTGAAACAATAATCCTAATTCAATAGTCATCGAATGATTAGCTGACCAAAATTCATATAAACATAAAGTTATAAACTCCGTTCAAAACCTAGAGATAATCAATCTATGTTCAAGTCAATAGATGGTATACATTCTGTTTCACACTCACATTCCATACCGATTTTTGTAGTCATTCATAATTCAATAGACAATGTAAAGTAAACAGCTTAGTGGTGTTCGATAAAAGATTCAAAATCATAAAAGGAAAGTGAATGATTTAGTTTAACTCATGTGAAGATGTAAGTAAAACGAAGAGAGACTATTGCTCGAGATTCCATAATTCATATCCATTTCAAACTGAAACAATAGTCCTCTCAAAGCCATAGTGCAAGGCCACCAACTTCCGACACTCAAATCAATGAAATCAATACAATAAGTTCAAAATCAAAAGGAGAATGATAGTTCCATTTAAATATGTGAAAGGACCTCTAATATCATGTTCAAATGGTCCTATTTAAGACACAATACTAAAGAGCAGAATCATATTTCAATTGGAAAAAGGGTCTCTATGGTTACCCTTATGGCTATACGTAGATTTATACTATGGTTGGCTCACGGCTAATCGTAAGGTCACAATGAGTTGATTGTAGATCATCAGTAGCAATTTTCTATCCGTCGTTTAGTCCCAGATGGAGTCCAAATAGAACCTAACTTTGTTCTTTAGTTGGATGTACGACTACTGTACAACCGATTGTAGAACAAATCATGCTCAGTTAAGTCCTAGTCTGTCAGTCAAACAGAATGCAATCGTTTATGTCTAGGGGGTAACGGCTAGCCGTAGCTTCCTAGAAATTCAATTTGAAGCTCTGCTTTGAGCTCCAGCTTCAAGGATTTCAATCTGTTCTTTCCTGAACACCTGATATCATTCAACCACCACGGGCTAGCCCTCTTCAATTGCTATAAACATCCTCCCATCACCATCCAAATCAACCGTTTAATTAAAAAACTAATTCGATATAATGAAACCATCTAAACAATTAAGTTCAAGGGTGATCAATTTCATAATTCAAAGCTGAAATCATACTTAAAACATGCATATCAATCCATAAGATGAATATCCACTTGCCTTGGTTTAGGTGAAAGCTCAAAACTCAAGCCCTAGCACAAGAGATTCCAAAACCTATGAAAGAAACCAAACTACTCTAATCAAGAGTAGAGAGGAAAATACGCCCATCTAACACCAATTATAACTAAAAACCCCCAAAAAAACCTAACTTTACTATAAAGAAGAACTCACGTAGGGAAGTAAACATGGGAAGATCTCAAGAAAATTGTATGTGGATGAAGCTTGTGCCCTTGTGATGATGATGAGGATGATAAATTTTGGTGAAGCTATAAAATAATGTCGCTAATAAAACTATTACTTGCAACGCATTTAAATCCACGTTGCAAAAAAAAACTCATTATCTGCGACGCAGTAGGTATACTGTCGTAATTAAATATTATTTGTGACGTCAAAATTGTGTCCCAAATAAATGTATTATTTTTTTTCCATAATGGTGGTGGAGGGACAAAATTAGTTATTTTTTTAGCTTAAAATTTTTATGACACCATATGATGGAGGTTGCTAATAATAGTTATCTGCGACACAAAGACATCAGTATTGTGAATAAGATATTATGTATGACACAAAAAGGAAACTGTTGTAAAATCCCTTAATTTTTCTATGACATAGCTCAAACTAAAAATTATTTGCGATGCAGGCATTGCGTCGCAAATAGAGACACTTATTTACGAAAAATGATTGTGTCGCAAATATGCATCTAGCGTTGCGAACAATGTTACTGCCATTTGGCGCCAATGATTTTTTGGCTCATTTTTTTGCGACACTATATTCATTACTGAAAGCATCTATTTGCAACGCATGGAGTCTTGTGTTACAAATACTTAACTTGTTGTGACGGGTCTAGTTTCATGTTGCAAAAAATTTATTTTTTGCGACACTTTGGGTTACGTCGCAAATATTTTTGTCACTGAAAATCCCATTTGTTGTAGTAGGCGTGAATCTCCCGTAGACGTAGGCAATCTTGCCAAACAACATAAATCTGTGTCTTGTGGATTGATTGTGTGATTGTCTCATAGAATGTGCCTGTGTTTTCGATCCTTAACAGTTACAACTTGAGGGCCCACCTTCAAGAATAACAGTGTGGGCCAATCTTTAGGCATTGTTGTATATGAGCCCACATTTCGAAATTTTGTTTGGATGAGTTCAACTCAAAAGTTGTCCAAATTCCATAATTTCAAAAATCTTAAATGGGTGATAAAAATTAAAAATGCTTCATTTTGGGCATTTAGAAATTCTAAAAATTTTATATTCCACATAATTTAACAAAGAAACAAAGAATTTCAGACATGAATCTAGGAGTTCCTGTTGGGAATTCTTCTAAAAAAATAGGCCCTATAGATTAGGGAAAGGAAGAAGAAAAATAAAGATACAGAACCTAAGGATTCACACCTAAGATTTAGTTCTTGCTCACCTATATCAATTCAATCTTTTGATTATTTGAATGTCACAGTAATACCCTTACTTGAATGTCAAGATTACATAATTATATGAAATCATTCATTATCATTAAAGCCTTATTTTGAGTCGTCTTTTTTATGCATTTAAATTCATCCGCGTTTAGCGTTGTGTTTTCAATCACTCCCAAATTCAACCATTCAGCACCCAAACAACACCTGAATGTCATTGGATTGTGAACAATGACAGGTGAATCTATATAGAATTAGATGTGTAACTGAAAGCCAATTCTTTCTGGCTTACAGACAATGGTGTGAATTCAACACCTGAAACAGCACCTGAAAGCCCATTCTATAGAACTTGAATGTGATTGGATTATGAACAATGATGTTGCTTTACACGGAATCACAGGTGTAACTGAAAGCCCATTCGTTCTAAATTTGCACAGAATCAAACATACACTATCTAGACTCATGATAAGCACACTATCTAGATCTGTTTGAAACATATATTCTACATATTAAATATCATATAACAAATTTAGTACGTATCAAGTAGTCACTAGCTAGCTCGAACTAAAAAACAAAAAATAAGCATACAGTCGAATATCAGTAAATGTCAACCAAACACAAGTATAAGGCTCAAACATCTCACATATCTATTTTTAATATAAATAAATCTTAGCCTCACACAAGGATATGATTACAACACATCATTTGTCATGGCTCTTTCCAACATCACCGTAAAATCATTACACTCGACCAATGGTAATTGTTCTCCTCCATAAACAAACACACACAAAAGAGCATAATAAAAATAACACTTAACAACTTGTGCCCCTTGATTGATTGATCGAGGGAATCCAAGTAATCCAAAGTGTAGCCTTTAAACGGTGTGCAACTTGGAGACTCGTTCTTTGAATGTTACTTGGAGACCCATTCTTATCTTTCACTCGTGCATTTGAAATATTGTGTTAGCACTAGATCATTTAAATGCGTCAAAGAAGATAATAACAATGACTACGGTAATAACAATGATTACAAATGGATCTAAAACTTATGTAGAGTAAGTGCCTCTTCAATTATGCAAGGCAATTTCGCTTGTCACATGAGACGCCACACTTGTTACACACCTACGTGAACACATGCTTTTGTTTTGGCCTTTTGCCTTGTCCATATAGATGATTTAAGTCTCTTCCCAAGTCCCTTTCTAGCATGTGAAGGTTCTTGATAATTCACTACATCGCATGCTATCTTTCCTTTTTACTTGTGGTCCCTTTCCATTCACTCCTAATTGATACATATGTCTCACACTTTTTGATGCGCTGCAACAATTATGCATATCAAATATTTGAATGGATTTTTGGATGAGCTGGCATTCAATGAGATCGGTGACGGAATGTGACAACCAACTATTTCCCGTGGCCAATGAATCGTCGTATAATAATTCTATTTCAACTCCCGAGGTTGTGGTTTTGAAATCGCCCTCTCTCCCTATAGGGGCCACTTGCCTGGGTAAAAGCCCTTGCTTACCTGGTGCGTGGGGCAAATAGGGAAATCACCTGCACGGGAGAATAATCAGTTCTTAAAGAGGCCAGACACCCTCATCAACCAAAAATAAAAAAGAAAAAAGAAATCCACTAATGTCAATATACTTCCTTCTTGTGCATCCCTACTCCATCTCTTTAAAATATAATATTGTGGCAAAAATGCAACTCTCTCTTGTCTCAATCTCAGGGTGAGATGACGTCCGCAAGCTCGACGACGAGCCACTTCACTCCGTATGAAGTTGCATCCTCGGCTTCGAAATACATCTCGACATGGCCACAAAACCAAGGGGCATTTGTACGTAGACCAACAAATCTCACAGATGCTTTAAAAGCTTGGGAATTAAAAATCTCATAAAAAAAAAATGAATGATCAAGGAAAATGATTACCTCACGTCAATAATTCATAAAATAAGTTTGATATTTCGAGATGAGTAAAATGGTTCAAAGCGCCATGAATTTGGAGCCTGGGAGATAAATAATGGGGAAAAATACTGAAATCGGGCATAGGCAGGACACTCCATGCCTAACTTTGGAAAATCATCAAAACAAAGGAGCCTAAAGAAAATTGGTTGTGGGGAAAAACTCAAAAAGTCACTTTTCAAAGCAGAATTCAGGCGCATCACAGTCTTTCCTCATCTACAATGAGACAACAAACTTCAAAAGGTCATATTTCCCTCAGTGCGGCTTGGAGCGAGGCAATTTTGGAGGCTACTGATATTTAGTTGAAAAGAGTTTTCTAATGGCACATTGTAGGAAGAAATCTAATAGATAGATTAAAAGTAATGCTCATCTAAAGATTTGGCTTTCTAGAAGAGCTGGAAATCCAAAACCATGCCTGGGATGCACCCCATGCCCAAAATCGGATTCCAAGCACGAAGATTAAGCCCTACACCCAAATCTAAAAAAACAGTCCATTTTGGGAGTGAGGGTGGGGCTTTAAACACCTATTAATAGTGTCTCTCCCCTCGTTTGCACACATCCATCCCTGCTTCCCATTGTTACTCTTGTATCGACTTGAGTTCTAGCCCTTAGGCTTTTCTTCTTTGTGACTTTTGCATAGACTCGAAGTGTGAGAGATATGAGTTAGTTTTTCTTAGGATGCAAACCTAAGTTGCAATGTTTGTAAATTGGGAATTTTACCATATGGGATATAAAAGACAATGAATTTCTCAAAATGGTGCTGACCAAAAGTATATCCCAAAAATGGGTACTATACATGAGACCCCAATTTTTCTTTCCAATTATACCCATTTTGTGCAATATCGCACCATCTATGTGATATCGCACAAACTGTTCGATCTCTCTCCTATGTTTCCCTCCGTTCCCATCTCCTAAAGCACCTCATATATTTTTTTTCCTGCGACCTTCCCGATTCCACTACTTTCTCGATCATTAAAAAATGTTCCCATAAAGTGTAGTCTTGCATTCCCCTCACTAAAAGATAATTCATGAGAAGCAGTTTCCAAAAAGGGTATATAGACCACAAAATTTTACAAGATATTGATATTGTGGATCCATCCCTTGTCCTCAGGGTAAAGTTATCACAACATGATAGTGACCAAATGAAAAGGAAAAATGAAGAATAGTTGTGGAGAAACCTTGAGATACTTTAGAATAAATGGAAAAGCAACGGAAAAACTCTATTGAAAACCCTTTTTAACAATAGAGAATGTAATAGGAACGAAAAAAGTCGCAGGAAGAAATTGAAGTTTAGTGCTTTAGGAGATGGGATCGGAGGAAAATAGAAGAGGAAAATTGATTATTTTCACCTTTAGTTTGTGCGATATCGCACAAATTGTGTAATATCGTACAATATCGCATAAAATGGGTAGGATTGGAAAAAGAATTTGGGGTCCCATGCACAGTACCCATATTTGGGATATAGTTTTGGTCAACGCCATTTGAAGGAATTCATGGTCTTTTATACCCCATATGATAAAAATCCCTTGTAAATTTTACTTTGCGGCTCTTAAAATAAACTTAGGCCCCATTGGACAATGTTCTTTTCTCCTTTGAGTCTCTTGCATTTCGACTTGAAGCCCCATTAAATATTTTTCTCTTAGTTTTTAGACTCTCTAGTTGGGCTGCAAACGGGACGGTTTTTGGTCGGAACCATACTAAACCCAAAACTAGACTCGTTTCTAAATAACTGTTTCGGTTTCGATTCGAAACCAATTTTGTTGGTTCCAAACTTGGTTCAGATAAGACGACTCGGATCTGATTTCGGAACTTTGTCAAACTAGAGGATTGGGATCTAGCTCCAAAAAGAGTTTTAACTCTTTTTTATTTTTTATTTTCTCTTAATTTAAGGATATCATTCAATGTATAACAGTGCATCAAGTCTACTACCTCCATGAATAAACATAAAAATGACCGACAAAAGTTGATTTTGAGCTACAGTTTGCAACATTGAATACTCATATACCAGGTCTTAGGTTTCGGGTCCACGGGTCTGAACTTATATAGACCCAGGTGTGGACCTATTTATTAATTGGAACCTAAATTAGGTTCCGGACCGGGACCTATTTATGAATAGGAACTTAAAAGAAGATTCAAACCCGATTTTTTACGAGTCGGAACCTCCAGATAATTCGAGAATCGGGTGCCCATTTGCATTCCTACTCTCCAGGTGTCTTGAGCGACCATATTTAATGGTTTCTTGAGGATTGTGGTAATTGAGGACTTAAGTTCCGTTTGATCTTAAAAATCATGTTGGGACCCTGAACCGAGTTTGTGCTAATGATGGCCCCCAATCCGGGATCACGGCATTGCACACGCAGAACGAGGCAAAAAACTTCGCTCGCGCGCACGATTTCCTACAGGTTTCCGTGGTGAGGATTCCATGCAACAAGCCTCACATACAAGCATGATAACATTAGCGGAAGCATGTAGCAAGTCATCATAAAAACGTAAACACATGATAGCAAATGACATAATGTCAGAGAGAGAAATGTAACCTATGAAATTCCCATAGCATTAAAGTTTCATATTTACACAGAAGATTAGTTTATACATCCCAAAAATAAAGGCCATCCACAAAATAACCCAAAATGATATGAACACTCCCCAAAACGAGATACGCAGCTCACGGCTTGACTCGATGTCTAAATGACATCATCAGCATGCCATTCCCCTACTGGTTGTAGCTCCTTAGCCGCCTACTCTGGCTCCTCCACAAAGACAACGGGGTTAGTAAATGAGCACCAAGATATAACGAGTCATACACGACTGTCTGGCAGGTGATTGAAATAGATATCGATTATGAAGATAGTGCATGCATGTGATTTTCCAAATGATGAAACATATTAAAAAACAACGAGGAGCGAATACCATTGGTGCATAATGAAAATATCGAAGTAGTACATACAAAAGAGATAAACAGGATAAGTAAAAGTGAACCGACAAAATTGGAACCACACAAAGCTATATTCCTCCATCACCGAAGTGACTGGAGTACACGAGCATAAAATCCTCCCTCATGCAAGTAGTAGGAGCGCACGAATATAATTATAGTAATCCAATATAGCCGGGCATCACACGAGAGACCCACCGCGGTACGGGTGATATCATAACACACGAGATCTAATCTATAGATGGCGAAAAGTATTTAAGGACCCAAGCCGGATGATTAAACCGATGAGGTGGCCCAAGCTTAATGGTGCCCACTCAAAATCCATACAAGCTTTCATAAACAAATCCATCAGATTTTTGGTTGACTAGGGACTACCCAACATGCAAAAATAAACACTCGTTTACATGCTGAAGAAAAGAGTAGTCCCTACCTGGTGCATACATAGTAAAGGGTCACAAGAAATACAACACTGTAGGTTTTAAGTGAAAACACGTAAAAACCATAATATCAGAAACAAAATGATTGAATGTGGTTGAGTTGGGCTAATAAATACAAAATCACGAAACGCATTTCCATCGGCTTGATGAGACTGTACCAATTGGCTCAATATGTACTTAGAGCCCAGATGTCGGATTTTCATAGTATTTGGTGCTCCCGAAGTCTCGCGACATTCAAGGCGTCTAAGTGCACAACACTAATTTGGTGAGGTCCTAGTGTGTCCTTAGGAAAGGTCCATTCAAGATTTCATCCATACAGGGTCCTTGGTGACCCCTTGGTTACCCGTCGGTTAGCCGAACTCGGTTAATCGACAACTGACCGAGAGTCAAAATGCTAGAAAATGGCATCTAGAAATCGTGAATGACAATTTCGATTGGTTGTCGGTTAACCGAAATCCGAATCTCAGTTAACTGACATCTATTTCCTCTATTTTTTAAGTATCGAGTAAAATGAATCGAAATTCATGTCGGTGAACCGACAACTAACCGAACTATACAAAAATTGAGTTTTTAAACTCTGCTTCAGGTGGCTTCCTTCCCAACCCCTAACATTCCTTCCAAACACATTCCACCTGCACAAAATAGAGCCTACAATGCTCACCAAATATAGCACCAACCAAATCAACTCCATTAAAATCATCAATCCATCCCTCATGCCCACACATACATCAATTAGAGGCCAAGATCGTGCATTGAACCAAAATTCAAATAGACTAAGGAATGAATCAATTGAATTGAAAGAAGAATAAAACATGCATGTAATTTAGATAGTGCTATTTCAAAATTAGTTACAAATCAAAAGATCAATCAAGTATGCAATTGAAAAAGCCATGATTTAGAACTAGAAATACCAAAATTACTTGCATGCATAATCACAAACTAGTTCATTCACTTGCCTTTGCTCAAGATAAACCCAAATCACTTCCACAATCTTCTCTTCGCAGCTAGGAAACCAATCTACAAAAACCCCAAACAAGACTTCTAAAAAAGCCCCAAAATATAGAAGATAATGACTCCATTCAAGAGAGGATTTGCATGCATGATAAATAGACTCCCTAGGGGCTGCTATGGCCAAATCCAAGAGATGAAAGGAAGCCCTTATCTAGAAGAGCTCTAATCAAGAAGAAATTACTCAAAAAGAGTGAAGTCCTAGCTTAGTTTTCTTCAAAATGGCACCTATGGAAAGCCTAGAGGATGAAGAAGAAGGTGGTGTGCTTGGATTTCCATTTTGGGCCAATCTAAAGGGATATGCAAGAAGAAGTAGAGAAAGAGCGAAGCGTTGGAGCTGCTGGAGAGTTCTCTCTCTCTCTCTCTCTCTCTCTCTCTCTCTCTCTCTCTATGTGTGTGTGTGTGTGTGCGCGCTGGAAAATCTGTTGAAAAATGAGGAAGGAGAGAGATGAGTAGGCTTATATATTAAGTGGGGGGTGGACCCCATAGCTCTAAAATTTGGTTGGATTAAAACTCATGTTTCTAGGCTTTAAAACACGATCGACGAAGACGAGAGATTTGTTCCTCGAAAAATTTAGTTTCCAAAAAATATAATTTTCTCGTGGTTTAGGAACATCGGAAATCGAGCACAGGATTTGGTGTGAAAAGATTGAAAAACTGAGTTTCTAGGCTTCGAACAAGGATGAAATGAATACGAAAGTTGTACGGGTTAGTTAGATCTATCAGGAAGAGTAAAAATAGAAATGTTTGAAATCATGGATAACCCACATACTCACTTGAAAAACACACAGGGGGTCCTAGAGTGTCACACAAAGTTTAAAGGATCTCCATACTCCTTAAAGCTATGAAAGAGATAGTCTAATCCACAACCTACACCAAATATATGCTAATCCGGCTTAGCGCACTAACACGCCACTTAATTAATGCTAATCACAATATTTTGGGTTGGGGTCTTATAACTCACGAGTTACTTAGTTGATCTAAAAGGGCTCATACTAGGGGCATTGGCAGTCGTCAGGCTTACCAAAAGCTTAGTGTCGACTTAGTATCACGGATGCTTAAAGACCATGTAGTTGATAAAAAAATCAATAAAAAACTCAACTTTTCATATGTTCTGCCATTGTGCCCATTTCTAATTTTTTTTTTTTTTAGATTTAGTATACTTTATACTATGGCGACTCCTCAAAACTCATAAAAAAATTCTGGTGCACACATTGATATAATCTATTACCCCATAAATTACTAGTGATTCAATATAAGACAATGAACGAAACAAATAAAACAACAACCAATGAACAACCCCCACTTATAGTTGTTGATTAAATGGATAGCATGATTAAATGGAGTTAAAATTTTTCACAGATGCCTTATCTAGTTACCATTTGTTTTATATATGAGGCTTGTAAACCCCACAAACATTCCACATGTCCTACTTTAAAGTAATTTAAGTCATACATGAACTCCACAAACATGCCACATGTTCTACTTTAAAGTAATTTAAGTCATACATGAACTCCACAAACATGCCACATGTCCTACTTTAAAGTAATTCAAGTCGCACAAAAATAGTTATCTCCTCCAGAACACTCGCATTAACCCTTTATCATTTTTCTTTAAAAAAAAATCTTAGAGAAAGTGGTGATCTTTAAAAGCCCCTACCTTTTATTGAAATGTTAAACCACCTTAATTATTGGTCAAACATTTCATAAAGGTCCAATCTTGCTTTCCTAGAAGATCAAAATGATGATTTCTTTTTTGAGAAAGCAAGGTCCTTTTAGGAAACTGTTGTTAGAAGCTTTTGTTAAAAAGAAAATGTGAAATGTGTATTGTGTGAGGGTATTTTCTCCCCCCATATCCACCCCTGCCAAGTGCATGGTTCAGAATGGCCCGATGGGACTGGGCCCAGAAGTCAGGCCCGATGGGACTGCAGAGTGGGCCGTGTGGGATCAGGCTCTGACAGAGCCTCCCTCTTGTCTCCTCTCTTCCTCTATGTATACACAACAATAGCTCCAGAAGCAGAGAAGGGCCATCCACATGCTGCTGGTACGCCATCTCCTCCCACACTTCATCTCCTACCTCCGTTTAGTCCTGCACCTGCAACTAACAAAGGCATCGGAGAGCCCTGCGCTGCCAAGCCAGGGTCCTCTGACCTTCTTCTTCTTCCCCTTTCAGGCTCGAGGCAACAGTTCGTCTATCACTACCAAGGATTTGCAATCTCCATCCTCTTCAAGTGGGCCGCAAAATCCCCCCCCCCCCGGGTCTGTGAGTTTTTGTGCGCTTACAAATGTCGCCGTCTGTGGGAACGATCAAAAAGCCATCTTCCCTAAACACCATGCCTCCCAAAGCCTGAAATGGAAAAGAGCCATCGTTACAGCAACCGTTGGGTTCCGGCCATAGGAGCATATGCCAAATGGATAGCGATGATGGGAAGTCTCGCCGTGACCTCGCTCGACATCAGACAGATTTTTCTTAGGATATATCCTCTCATGAAGCCGAGGAAGTCATGTTCTACTGTAAGAAGAGTCGGACCATCTCGGCAGCTCAGCAGACTCAGTGGTGCCTTGATGTCCTCATTCGAGACACCATAATCCAAGTTGGAAATATATAGCTTCGTGCCGGTCTCAATTGCAGACGCTCGGGCGGCCTGCGGCGCAAAGAAGGAGAGGGAGAAAAAGACCAACTGCTCCCAGTTCTGCTGCCCCAGCAGATTCATCATCTCGGCGAAGGCCCCCAGCTGGCAGACATCCCTAGTCCAGGAGAGAATCCCAGTTCGGCTGCCTCAGCAGGTCCATCTCGGCAGCCAAGCTAGTTCGGCAGACTCCCAGCTCGGCTGCCCCAGCAGATTCGTCATTTCGGCACGACCTCCAGCTTGGCAGGCGTCTCCAGTTCGTCAGCCCACCTTGGCAGAATACTGCATTCTAGATTGCAGGTGTCCCCATCCCGGAAGACTCCCAGCTCGGCGACGCCCATTTTTGCAAACGTCTCCCAGCTCGGCAAACACCTCCCAGCGTGGCCAAATCCCTGTTGGCAGTCATACCACCTCGACAGAGAACTCCATGATAGCAGACTCCATTTCTGCAGGCATCCCTGCTCGGTCCCAGCACAGCACGATGGTCTCGGCAGGCATCCCTACTCGGTCCCAGCTCAGTCGGATGATCTCGGCAGACGTTACCAGCAGGTCCATTCCAGCACGATCATCTTGTCTCAGCTCCCAGTTCGGCAGTTCGGCAGCACAGGAACATTCCAGTTCGGTAGAGGACCGCACTCCAGCTGGCTGAACACTAACACAGCAGGCATCCCTGCTTGGTCGTTGATCCCAGCTCTGTTGATGACAACAACCCAACTAGAGGCAGAGCCCCCCCTCCAGCCTTCTCATCCTTTTCCACGCCATGGCCGCGAAGCGAAGTCGAACCCCAGTCTCGACGCTCTCCGCCTCCGCCACATCTTCGACAGAAATAGGCGACGGCGTCATCACCCTCCTCGAACTGAGCCGAGCCCTCCATTAGCTCGACTTGGAAGCCGACCCCTCTGAGCTCGACTCCACCATGCGCTCCCACATCAGGCCCGGGAAGCCTGGTCTCGGGTTCGAGGACTTCATGTCATTGCACCAAGCCCTGCGACTGGGTCATTTTCAACGCTGTGAAAGACGAGAGAGGGAGAAGGACCAGCTGCCATCAGCCCACGATCCTGCGTTCCGGCGGCTCGAACGGCCTTCCGACCTGGCACTGGCGACTCCAAGATTGGGACGCCCGGTGACAAACCGTGGATGAGTCCAGACCCTTGGAGACTGCTGCTGCTGCTGTTGTCCTCCAAAGTCAAGCATGGTGATGGGTTTTCTAACATCACACATCACATCATAGGTTGAGGACAAACTAGGGGAGGGTGGTAGGATGCACATGCACAGGATGAGGTGACTTGGAGGTTTGGTAATCCTATTGTCCACCAAAATTGGTAATCCTATTATCCACCAAAGTTCTCTCATAAATCTCATGTACAGTGTTGTCATAGCCTTATGCACGATCAAGCCATTGGTTACAGCTTTGACTTTTCATCAGAACTTTTGAGCTGTCATGTACTACTTTGGATGATGTCATGGCTATCATGTACTACTTTGGATGATGTCATGTACTCATAATTTTGTACACACAGGTACTCATAAATTTGTTCATATTTATTTCCATCATGCACAAGCTCGGCAGAGAACTGCATCCCAGCTGGCCGAACTCTACATCTCAGCAGACGTCCCAGCTTGGCTGATGTTTCCAGTCCGGCTGCCTTCTCCAGCTTGGCCAATGTTCCCAGCTCGACAGCAGTGCCTTCCCCCGCTCGGCAGCAGTAACATTCGCCCTTTCAGATAAAATAAAAAAAGCAGGCTCGGTGATGCCACCAGCCTCAAGAAAAAAAATTACACTGGCCCCGGTAAAAGTACCAGCGAGTTATGTCCCAATTTCGAGAAAATCAAGCTCGGTGGTGGCACCAGCTTTGGGAAAAATCACGCTCGGTGATGGCACCAACGTCGAAAAAATCAAGCTCGATGGTGGCACCAGCTTTCGGAAAAATCACGCTCGGTGATGGCACCAGCGTCAAAAAAATCAAGCTCGGTGGTGGCACCAGCTTTCGGAAAAATCACGCTCGGTGATGGCACCAGCGTTGAAAAAATCAAGCTCGGTGGTGGCACCAGCTTTCGGAAAAATCACCCTCGGTGATGGCACCAGCGTCGAAAAAATCAAGCTCGGTGGTGGCACCAGCTTTCGGAAAAATCACGCTCGGTGATGGCACTAGCGTCGAAAAAATCAAGCTCGGTGGTGGCACCAGCTTTGAAAAAATCAAGCTCGGTGATGGCACCAGCTTCGAAAAAATCAAGCTCCGTGATGGCACCAACGTCGAAAAATCAAGCTCGATGATGGCACCAAGCTTTGATACCACGTCAGGCTATTTAGCTTTCAAACTTCCAAAGGGTTGGAGCACCCTAAGAAGTTAAAAGCTGTGGGGCTTTGTGTGAGGGTATTTTCTCCCCCCATTTCCACCCCTGCCAAGTGCATGGTTCAGAATGGTCTGATGGGACTGGGCCCAGAAGTCAGGCCCGATGGGACTGCAGAGTGGGCTGTGTGGGATCAGGCTCTGACAGAGCCTCCCTCTTGTCTCCTCTCTTCCTCTATGTATACACATCAACAACTCCAGAAGCAGAGAAGGGCCATCCACATGCTGCTGGTACGCCATCTCCTCCCACACTTCATCTCCTACCTCTATTTAGTCCTGTACCTGCAACTAACAAAGGCATCGGAGAGCCCTCCGCTGCCAAGCCAGGGTCCTCTGACCTTCTTTTTCTTCCCCGTTCAGGCTCGAGGCAACAGTTCGTCTATCACTACCAAGGATCTGCAATCTCCATCCTCTTCAAGTGGGCCGCAAAATTCTCCCCTCCCCCCCGGGTCTGTGAGTTTTTGTGCGCTTACATGTACCATGTGATGGAAATATGATTGAAACTCCCAATATTGGAAAGGAAAATTAGGCACGCTGTGGAGAGATGTAAAAGTTTTCTACATGCAAAGAATTTACCCAAGGCCATATGAGTGGAGGGTATGGTATGTGCAACTTATGTAATCAATCGAGTGCCTCTTAGCCCGATTAATATGAAACCACCCTATGAGTTGATGTTTGGGGAGAAGCCTAGTGTTAAGCATTTTAAAGCTTTTTACTCGATTTGTTTTATTCATGTATCGGATGCAAAAGGAACAAGATCAAATACTAACGCAAAGAAATGCATATTCATTGGCTATAAAGAAAGAAAGAAAAGGTGGAAGTGCATGGATCCCGAAACTTGTAATTTTGTTGTTTTTCAGGATGTTGTGTTTGATGATGTTTCATCATAATATGGAGAGGATGATGCCACCATTGGAAGTGTTGGTGGTAGCTCCCATGATTACAATGGACCTCAAAAAGAAGTTAGGTTACCCATGGAATCAAGTGCCCCTATGGTGTCAAGTTGCTCCCCTTCATCTATGGTGGAGCAATTTGATAGGGGAAGTGGTGTTGCTAACCGTGAGTTATATGACCTACCAAATAATGATGATATTGAAGAGGTACAAAGTGCACCACCTCTTAGGAGGTCTAAAAGGTAAATTGTTTTGCCCACTTGATATATGGATGAAAATTTATAAGTGTGCACTCATGTTTTCTTGCTATTCCAAATGAAGATTGTGAGCTTTCTTGTTTTGATGAAGCAAAGGGTGTTAAAGAATGGGTTAATGTCATGGATTATGATATGGATGCTCTTATGAAAAACCAAACTCGAGATCTTGTACCTAAGCCCAAGGATGTGAAGTCTATCACTTGCAAGT
Organism: Umbellularia californica; assembly: GCA_028538565.1. Taxonomy (NCBI): domain Eukaryota; kingdom Viridiplantae; phylum Streptophyta; class Magnoliopsida; order Laurales; family Lauraceae; genus Umbellularia; species Umbellularia californica. The sequence continues at coordinate 16,927 of JAPQWN010000052.1, forward strand.
GGGTTTACAAACTTAAATGTAAATTTGATGGAAGTCTAGATTAGGTATAAGGAAAGGCTTGTTGCTCGAGGGTTCACACAAATGTATAGGGAGGATTATGTAGAAACATTTAGTCCCATGGAAAAAATGACTTTGGTTCGAGTTGTGATTTTTTTTGGCTGCATGCTATGAGTGGAAGTTATAGCAATTAGAAGTCAAAAAAGCATTCTTATATGGGGAAATTGACAAAGACATTTACATGGAGCAGCCACATATATGGTTATGTCTCTCATACACATCTAGATTTTGTTTGAAAACTCAAGAAAGTTTTTCATGGAGTAACACAAGCCCCTAGAGCTTTGTATGGCAAGATTGTCGAATTCTTGCAATTTTGTAGTTACTATTGTGCGGGGTATTTCCCTGATCTAGAAATTACTCCCAGTTCGGTAAGAGTATTAACTGGGCTTGCTTCGGGCCTGGCCTCGGTCAGCTCGGCGACAGCGCCAGCTGGCACAGAGTCCGGACCCACCTCAGTAAAAGTACCGAGCACACTCCTTTGAGTTCGGCATCTCGCATCTCGGCAGTAGTTCTCGAGCTTGCACTCTTGGCTTCGGTGACTTCCTCAGTTCGGCCACTTGCCGAGGTGAACGCTGAACGTCCAATCCCCATAATGAGATGGGACAGCTACATTGCAGAGCGCCCTGACAAATAGGGTGGCCGCCGGCCATCGATAAGGGTTGTTTCCTATCAAGCTGATCACATCCACATTTATGTGAGGGATTTGAGGAGAGATCCGACGGGACAGTACCCTCACCTACCCCCACTAAGGGTCCTAGGTATGGCTTGATGGGACAAGGTCTCTCACCTACCACCACTATGGAACCTTCCACGTTCTACTATATCTACACATGGTAAGAACCATGAACCGGTACGCAATACACAATTTACACTGTGCTTCTTGCTTGAACCTTCTTCCCCACTGCACCCTAGTTCAGTGACTGCACTAACTCAGGGTTCAGTGACTGCACTAACTCAGGCGTCGGAGTGCCTTTGGCTGACAGCAGCCCCGGGCCTTGACCTCTGTTTTCTCCCTTTCAGGTTTTCAGGCCATCGGTGACGTTCTTAATCAGCTAAACACCATCTTCATAAGCTCCATTATTATCTAAACCAAGTTCGTAATTTTTAGGCACGCACAATTTGGCGCCGTCTGTGGGAAACGATTTGAAAAAACCATATTTTCACCCATACTTTCACCTTGAAAAGCCATGCCTCCAAAGACTAGGAAGGGAAAGGGCGTTGGACCATCCAAGTCCATACCGCCAAAATCATTCCTGCCCATCATGCCGCCTCCACTGGTGATGAACCAGGCGGAAGTAGCTAGGCAGACACCGTCGGTCCCTCGACAAAGGATGGTCGGCGGAGAACCCGGCATGAGAAGCGTGGGATCGCCTGTCACCCAGACACATTCCTCGTCGAGAGGTGCTACAGCATCTCCTCGTCACGGCCCCATTCTGGAACGAGTTCGGCCAACTACCTCTCAAGCAGAGCGTCCTCACCAGGACGTTGCCTTACTGGAGCAGCCCCCTCCAAAAATTCCCCCCTCAGGGACATTCCCGACAAGGCAAGACTCCAGCGCTATCCAAATCACGACAGCCTCGTCACCAGGACCACGTGGAGGAGGACCACGTGCACCTTGACGACGAGGGCGACGACGACATGGTCCTGGAGGAGGACAACGAAGCACACGTCAAAGCAATCAGGGCTCAAAACCTCATCATTGAAGAGCAAAGAGCCCAGATCCTCCAGCTCCAACGACAGCTCGGAGGGAGAGAGAAGGCCCCGGCCGGGATTTCGCTCGTGCCTCCAGCACAACAGCGAACCCGGAAGGTTCCTAAAGTTCGTGTGGACTTGAGGCAAGTCCTGGACAATAAGAGGGGTGACCAAGCCCGTGACGAAGGCTCGAGCAGCACCCACGCCAGCGCTGACCACCAGCAACAGCGCCAGAGGCCGAGGAGACAAGAAGTCGACCCTGACATGACAGATTGTATTAATCAGTAAATCAAGCAGGCTGTGCAGCAAAATATGGAGTTTGCTGGCCTCACCCGAGGTCGGCTGGCTACCAAAGACAGTGATAATCACGGCACGTCTTCGTTCTCTCGGGATATCAGGGATCACGCCCTCCCTGATAAGTTCAGCATTCCGAGGTTCAAACTTTATGACAGGACTTCAGACCCGGAAGCACATCTCCGACACTTCACCCAGAGAATGACGGTGTGGGGCGGCGACGGCAACTTGGACTGCAAGGTCTTCTCCTCTAGTCTGGGTTACCTCCCACTTCGGTGGTTCTGCGCGCTCTCCGAGGGATCGATTTCGAGCTGGCAGCAACTCCGAAACTCCTTCGTCGAGAAGTTCCAAGTGCACCGGGTCATCCCGAAAACAGACGCCGGCCTGATGGCCATCAGAATGAGGCCAGCCGAAAATATCACTCGGTTCGCTAAGAGGTTCTGGACCATTTACAGCCAGGTCGAAGACGCCAACGACGAGGTCGCCATCAAGTCCTTCGAACAAGCTCTGTTGCCAGGGAACGAGCTTCGGAGGGACCTGGTGCGGCTCCCCGTGGTCTTGGTGAAAGCATTGATGGCCCGGGTGAATCAGTTCGTCGAGCAAGAAAAAGACGAGGCCCGAGCTCAGGAGAGCCATAACTTCTGGCAGGGGGACCAACCCTCTAAGAAGGACAAAAAGATAGCCAAGAGGGAGGCAGACCGAAACAGAGAGCCATCTGGCCCGGCACCACGCTTTGCTCCCACCTCGGGAGGCAGCGCGAAGCCGAAGTCAAGTGGTGCCTCTTATAAGGCCGTCAATTCCATCTTCAAGGAGCCTATTTACAAGCTCCTCGGTAAGATCCAGACGCAACCCTTCTTTAAATGGCCCCAGCCTATGAAAGGCGATGCCTCCTCCCAAGATCAGGGCAAGTTCTGTGGCTACCATAAGCAGAATAGGCACAAAACTGAGGACTGCCACGCCTTCAAGGCACACCTCGAAAGGCTCGTGAAGGACGGGCATCTGAAGGACCTCGTCAAGGAGGAGGGCAGAGTAAACCGCGCTCAACAACGCCAGCCCGATGATCGGGACAGCAATGAGCCGGAAGGGACCATCAATGTCATTCACCTAGCTTCTGCTCCTAAGGGAAGCAGCCAGGCTCGTACTGAGGCCAGGAGGGCCCAGCACGGCAAACAAGTGATGACGGCTGAGCTCGGTCCTTCAGCAAAGAAGGCAAGGAAAGAGAGACCAAAGGTTTGGTTCTCTGGCGAAGACTTGGACGGCGTCCAGCTACTCCACAATGACCCCCTGCTCTTGAATCTAAGGTTGGAGAACTTTAACGTCAAAAGAATCCTCGTGGACCCTGGGAGCTCCTCGGAAATCCTCTATTATGACTGTTTCAAGAAATTGGGTCTGAAAGAGGAGGACCTGCAGGAAGCCCGGACCCCACTAGTGGGTTTCAACTCCAAGTCTGTGTACCCCAAAGGGAAGATCTCCCTCAAAGTCGGAGTGGGAGGAGCCTCCATGACAGCAGACTTCCTGGTGGTGGATGCACCATCCCCATACAATGCCATCATGGGAAGTACCTGGCTGCACAACATGGAAGCTGTTCCCTCCACCCATCACCAGAGGCTCAAGTTCCCGTTGCAGAACATGGACGGTAGCTTCAAGGTGATCATAGTCCGCGGCGACCAACAGATGGCCAAAGAATGCCTCATGGCCGTGGTTTTCGATAAGGCGGAGCCGCAATGAGTCCACATGGCTGAGCTTGAGGCCGAGCTCGAAGTTGTTGGCCGAGCTCCCGAACAGAAAAGCGTAGAGGACCTCACCGAGATCAAGATCGACCCCAACGATCCAGAGAGGTACTTCCTGCTCGGAAGTCAGCTTGCAGAAGCTGAGAGGTTCGAGCTGCTCGACTTCCTGTTGCAGAACAGGGAAGTCTTCGCTTGGACCCCCTACGAGATGCCCGGCATCGACCCCGAGGTCATGAGCCACAAACTGAATGTGGATCCCGGGCACAAACCTGTAATCCAGAAGACTCGCAGGACTAAGATCCAGCAAGCAGAGGCAGTGACCGAAAAGGTTAAAAAGCTGTTGGAGGCAGAAGCCATCAGGGAAGTCCACTACCTTGTGTGGTTAGCCAACACAGTAGTGGTAAAAAAGAAGAATGGAAGCTAGAGGATCTGCGTGGATTTCACCGACCTCAACAAAGCCTGTCCTAAAGACAGCTTCCCCCTTCCAAAGATCGACTAGCTGATCGATGCCACGGCCGGGCACGATAGGATGAGTTTCCTCGATGCTTACCGAGGTTACCATTAGATTCCGATGCATAGGCCTGATGAAGAAAAGACCGCGTTCATAACACCTAGAGGCATCTACTGTTATAAAGTAATGCCCTTTAGGTTAAAAAACGCTGGTGCTACTTACCAGAGGTTGGTAACAAAAATGTTCTAGGCCCAGCTCGGTAAGACGGTTGAAGTGTACATAGATGAGATGGTCGTCAAGTCTAAAAGGTCACAGGACCACTTGTCCGATCTAAATCAAACCTTCGCCGTCCTCAAAAAGTTCAAGCTCAAGCTAAACGCTTCCAAATGTGCGTTTGGTGTCGGCTCCGACAAGTTCCTTGGCAGCCTGGTCACACGACGAGAGATAGAGGCCAATCCCGAGCAGATCTCGGCGATTCAGGCCGTCCAAAGTCCGACCACTGCAAAGCAAGTTCAGAGGTTAACAGGGATGGCGGCTGCACTGAACCGCTTCATCAGCAGAGCTTCGGATAAATGCCGTCCCTTCTTTCAGCTCTTGAAAAAGAGCTCAAAGTTCTAATGGACTCCAGAGTGCGACAGCGCCCTCAAGGAGCTCAAACGATACCTCTCTTCACCTCTCCTGCTGTCCACCCCGACGCAGGGTGAGGTCTTATACTTGTACCTGGCCGTTTCGGATCACACAGTGAGCTCGATGCTAATCAGAGAAGAAGACAGGCAGCAAAGGCCTATCTATTACGCGAGCAAAATCCTGCTGGATGCCGAGACGAGGTACCTACCATTGGAGAAGCTCGCACTTGTGCTCATCAGTGCCTCTCGCAAGCTCTTGCACTATTTCCAGACATATTCCATTGTGGTTGTTACAGAACATCCACTCAAGTCTCTCTTCAGAAAAGCAGACTTCTCTGGAAGAGTGTCTAAATGGGCCGTCGAACTGGGACAGTATGATATCCAGTATCAACCCAGAATGGCAATCAAAGCCCAGGTGCTAGCAGACTTCATCGTGGAGTTCACCTCTCCTAGTTCGGCACCGAGCCACCTCGACACCAAACTGGGGGGCAAGGTGGGGGCAACCACCGAGACCGAAATGGAACAGGATCAGTCCTGGAACCAGTTCCTCGATTCATCCTGGAAGGTCTTCATCAATGGGTCCTCAACCTCCAAGAGGGCTGGCGCGGGCATAGTCCTCCAATCTCCGGAGGGCCTTGTCATCGAGCAAGCCCTGACTTTCGACTTCAAAGTATCAAACAACGAAGCTAAGTACGAAGCGTTGATCGCAGGGCTGGGCAGCGCAAAAATTCTGGGGGCACGGTAACTGGTGGTCTTCAGTGATTCATAGCTGGTGACGAGCCAACTGAATGGAGATTACCAAGCCCGTGACGATAGGATGGCAACCTACCTAGCCCACGTCAAGCAACTCCTCTCTCAGTTCCAAAAAGCTGCAGTCAGGCAAATCGGCAGAAACTCCAACTCTCACGCCGACGCGCTTGCCAACCTGGCCTCTGCTGTTGAGGAAGGAAGAAAAAGAATTGTCGAAGTAAAAGCACTAGACAGACCTAGCATAGAGCTTCACCCATCTCGGCACATCCTATATGCCGACCTCGGTCCGAGCTGGATGGACGAATTCATTTCCTACCTCAAGGACGACCAGCTCCCTAAGGACAAAAATCAGGCCCACAAAATCAGGCTGAAAGCAGCTCGGTTTTGGCTCTCTCTAGATGGCAAGCTCTATAAAAAGTCCTACAATGGCCCCTACCTCCAGTGTGTTCACCCAAGCAAAGTCGAGGACTTCCTTTATGAAATCCATGAAGGGATCTGCGGCAGTCACATTGGAGGTCGGTCACTGGCTTACCGAGCTATCAGCCAAGGCTACTGGTGGCCATACATGCAGAAAGACGCTCAGGTCTATGCTAGGAAATGTGAGAAATGCCAGAAGTTCTCTCACTCTCTCCATCAACCAGTAGACGACCTAAGCCCTCTTTCCAGCCCTTGGCCTTTCGCCCAATGGGGACTGGACCTGGTGGGACCTCTCCACCGAGCTCCAGGGAATAAGAGGTGGTTAATAGTAGCCACTGGCTATTTCACCAAGTGGATAAAAGCTGAAGCACTGTCCTCCATCACCGACAAGGATACTAAAAACTTCGTATGGAGAAATATCGTGACAAGATTTGGAGTGCCTCGAGCCTTGATCTCGGAAACGGGACTCAGTTCGACTCCAACTTCTTCAAGAACTTCTGTCAAGAGCTTGGCATCAGGAACTACTATTCCACTCCAGCTTACCCCCAGAGCAATGGTCAGGCTGAAATCTCTAACAAAGTGGTGCTCGACGGACTCAAGAAGAGACTGGACCGAGCCAAAGGGAGATGGGTAGCGGAACTTCCGAGTGTCCTTTAGGCGTACAGAACTACCCCAAGGCGCTTGACCTCGGCTACACCCTTCTCCCTGGCCTACGGGATCGAAGCTGTAATTCCACTCGAAGTCGGCCTCCCAACCCTCAGGTCGGAACTGTTCGATCGAGGCCAGAACGATGTAAACCTCGCCAAAGAGCTCGACCTAGCCGAGGAACGAATGGATGTAGCAGCCATCCGCCTCGCTTCCTACTGGCAGCAATTGGCCAGAGGATACAATCAAAAGGTCAAAGAGAGAAAGTTCTCACCTGGAGAACTGGTCTTAAAGAAGACACTTCCAGCAGATAAGAACCCCACCGAGGGAAAACTAGCACCGAACTGGCATGGGCCATTCAAGGTGACCTCGGTAGCTGGGCAGTCTGCATACAAGCTTGAGGACATGGAAGGTAGAGAGCTACCGCGCCTATGGAATGCCACGCACCTTAAGAAGTGCTACTTTTAGGTTGTACTTAATTCTGAAAGTCAATAAAATCAGTTCTTATGGAAGAATGTGTTTTTCTACTTTCAAATTTCGCCAAGTTACGGAACTCGGCATATGCAGACAGCTCGGACACGGGACCAGCTTGCATTTTGGCTCAGTCACAGGACTAGCCGCCTCTCAGCTCGGTTACAGAACTAACTGCCTTGGCTCGATCACAGGACCAGCCACTTAGCTCGGCCACGCGACCAGCTTGCATTTTGGCTCGGTCACAGGACTAGCCACATCAGTTCGGTTACAAGATCAGCTACTTCGGCTCGGTCAAGAACCAGCCACTGATTACAAAACCAAACTTGGCTAGGGTTAGCCCTCTAGCTCTGGTCACAGGACCGAGCTCCTTTCGTCCTACCCAACTCATTTGACTTGTGACGGTTGCGAAACCTAGCTTAGTCACTTGCACTTGGTAAATGACCTACCTTACTATTGACTCCGGCTATAGAGCCGAGTTCAACTACTTGTCTTATTTGCTGTTACTTATTCTATCATGGTTACAAAGCCAAACACAGAAAAGAGCAGGAGGAAATGTAAAGACATCCAAAACAAAGACGGATGTAAAATCAGATTTCATTCATCTCTAAGAATGTGTACATACAAATCAAAAAAGCAAAAAGATACAATGAGATTCTTCCCCAGGTACAAAAGAAATAAAACAAAGATACATCATCAACATTTTTCCTGCTCCGCCCCGGCCTTGACGTTGTGTTCCCCTTCAGACGTCGGTGCAGAGAGGGGATCCGAGGAGGAAGTCGGAATGCTTGAGCTAGGAGGATCCTCAGGGGGAGGAACTGGAGTGGGCGCACGATGGTCGAACTTGGGCGGGTCACGATACACCAGATGATCTTTTGGGATCCTCGTCTCTTTTAGTGCAGCCCTGCACCCAAGCTTGTATGTCCTCTTACAGAGACCATCGAGTTGATCCTCGTATGTCCTCGTCGCGTCCCTTACCCCATCCAAGTACGCAGCATCCACCTCGGCCTGCAGAGACTCCTCGAGTTCGGCCATCTCTTTTCGCGTGGCCTCCCTCTCGGCCTGCTCTTTCTGCAGACGGGCTTCAACTTCGGCCTTCGATTTGGCTAAGGCTGCCAGCTCGGTCTGTAGTTTTCATACATCGACCTCCAGCTCAGCAGCCCTCCTCGCCTTCACGTCGACCGCCCCCTTCAAGTCGCTCGTCTCGGTCCTCAGCCTGATAAGCTCGGCTGCTGCCAAGTCCATCTCCGAGGCGAGCTTCTTTTTTTTCTCCTCCAGCTCCCGCACCCACTCTGTGCTCACCTCTAGGGCAGCTGCAATTTTCCTCTTCTCACCCTCTAATTGAGAGGCCTTAGACGAGCCATGCAGGGCCCTCGTTAGCACCACCTTAAGCTTCTGGACACCCTGCACAGGAACGGCCGGTTAGAATATTACCAAGATTGAAAGCTTCAAAATCAAAAAGACAGAAGAAGATCGGACTTACTGATATCAACGCCTGCGACGTTGCCATCACCAGAGCTGCGTCCTCAAGCTTCTCAAATTTCTCCATGTCATGAGGGAGGCAGCAGGCTTTGGTAATCGTGGCCAAGACAGCAAAACAGTCACATAGCCAATCATTGATCGTCAGGGGCCGTCCTGGCTCCAACATCAAGTTTGGCTCAAAAGGGGGGGCGCAGATGACCCTTTTCGTCGGGTCGAGCTTAGAGGCCTTTTTCTAGGAAGCTCCCTCAAGCTTCTCAAACTTCTCTGGAGGAACAACCTCCTTCGTCGGCGAGGCACCCCCCTTCCCGAGCTCCTTCCCCGTCGGCCCCTCCTGTCGAGGCCTCTTCTCGACCGGGCCTCCCTTCTTGCTGCCCTTGGCGGGGCGCTTCTGAGGGCCCTCTGCTGGGCGCTTCATAGGCCCCCCCCGAGGGAGCGATGGGCGCGGAGGAAGGCCCCTTTCCGCCGGAGGCCGGGGGCATCGACACCAGCGGAGTCGGGTCTCCAAGCGCCTGGGATTCCAAGTCAATGAAGTCGATGGCCGGGCGGCGCCTTTGCAGCAGCATTGCCTCCTCCTCTTCCTCCACTTCCTCCTCCTCTTTTTCCGAGCTCGAGGGAAAGGCGTCCACCAATTGTTGAGGGTCAACAAGCTGCTGTGCAGACGCCGAAGTGGAAGTGCCGGCCCCGAGGTCAAGCTCTGGCTTTGCCTCGATGAACGGATGGAAGGGTACCGAGGTGGAGGCACCGACTCCTAGGCAGAGATCGGGCTTTACGTTCGGCTTCTCGTCCTCAAGCTCTTCACCAAGAGGAAGGTTCCCGGGCCTTAGAGGAATGAAAGAGCGGTAGATGGGCTGATATCCGAGGAGATCCCAAGCGGCCGGACTGTTGTGGCCTTGGTAGCGATACACAGCCTTGAGCCACTCGACGTTTCTCCTCCAGCCAACCCTGCGCGCCTCCTTTTTCCTCTCGCTGTGACCTGCTCGGCACGAAAAATCCATGAGCTCGGTAAAAAGCAGAACAAAAAGAATAGATCAGCAAGCTCGGCAATTACTTGGGGGTTTCCCGAGACGGAGAGGAATCTTGGAGAATCTAGCTGCCGCAGGCTCGGACGCCGCGAACTCCCATTCCCCGGAGACGAACAGGGGATCATCCTCGGCATGCCGGCTCGAATCTTCTAAATAGTTGACAAAAAGTTGTGTTTTTGGCCTCCCGCGGAGGTAATAGTGGTTCTCGGATCCCACGACCATACACAGATCGTTCACATCCTCGATGTCATGGACACCGAGGTTGATCCCTAGAATCCTATTCAGCTCGTTGTGCCCATTACTATTTTGAAGCTGTTGGGCATCAGCTGGCAGGGGCAGAGCCTCCAGGTCCGGAGGCACTCCCTCAGGAGAGGATGAATGGGGAACCGGACCCCACCTTCCACAATGGATACTAAGGGGAATGGCATCCACCCGTTCCGGCAGATCATGCTATCAAAACCGTCATCCGGGTCATCTATCCTAACTGGGACCACTTCTGGGATGTTATACGCCCTTCTAAAGTTTGCCAAGGCTTGTGGGGTACCAACCCAATGCATGTACGCTCCCATCTCCGAAGTCCGAGGCATAAAAACTAGGCAGAAAGGCAGACAGAAACCCTAGCCAAGGTCCTAGAAGGAACAAGACAAGCACAAAGAGAGGAAAGCGAGAGACGACTCACAGAAGCCTGAAAGAACAGAAGGTTGCGGAGACAGCAGCAAAAAACTCTCGTAGCAAAGATCGTCTCCTTTCTCAGAATGCAAGATCTCAGGGTGCTAAAATAGAAGGATGGAGAAGAACGCCCTGTTTTTATAAAACAGGGGAGGCATCCATTCGAATTTCTAGGGCACGCTGTCAGCACGTCGCTTCGGAAGCCACACACGTCGCTTCGGTTTAGCCGTACAACCTACCAAGTGGTGACACGTAGCAAGACGGTACGCCTTCCGCTTCCGTGCAGCCTTTGCAATCAATTACCTCGTGCAGACGAAGCAACGTTGGCGCCTTCGACCAGCATAACAATGCAATAAAGTGCAAACTCAAGCAACCACCAGAGCTACGAGCTCGATACAAGGAAATTCCCCATCTCTTAGCCCCCAACCTCGGAAAGTTACGGAACTCCCGAAGTCAGGGGCTGGGGGGCAATTGTGCGGGGTATTTCCATGATCTAGAAATTACTCCCAGTTCGGTAAGAGTATTAACTGGGCTTGCTTCGGGCCCGGCCTCGGTCAGCTCGGCGACAGCGCTAGCTGGCACAGAGTCCGGACCCACCTCAGTAAAAGTACCGAGCACACTCCTTTGAGTTCGGCATCTCGCATCTCGGCAGTAGTTCTCGAGCTTGCACTCTTGGCTTCGGTGACTTCCTCAGTTCGGCCACTTGCCGAGGTGAACGCTGAACGTCCAATCCCCATAATGAGATGGGACAGCTACATTGCAGAGCGCCCTGACAAATAGGGTGGCTGCCGGCCATCGATAAGGGTTGTTTCCTATCAAGCTGATCACATCCACATTTATGTGAGGGATTTGAGGAGAGATCCGACGGGACAGTACCCTCACCTACCCCCACTAAGGGTCCTAGGTATGGCTTGATGGGACAAGGTCTCTCACCTACCACCACTATGGAACCTTCCACGTTCTACTATATCTACACATGGTAAGAACCATGAACCGGTACGCAATACACAATTTACACTGTGCTATCTTGCTTGAACCTTCTTCCCCACTGCACCCTAGTTCAGTGACTGCACTAACTCAGGCGTCGGAGTGCCTTTGGCTGACAGCAGCCCGGGGCCCTGACCTTTGTTTCTTCTCCCTTTCAGGTTTTCAGGCCATCGGTGACATTCTTAATCAGCTAAACACCATCTTCATAAGCTCCATTATTATCTAAACCAAGTCCGTAGTTTTTAGGCACGCATAACTCTAATTCTATTTTGTTTGTTAAGAAGGAAAGGTTGCATGTTATTGTTCTCTTTTATGTGGATGACATGATTTCACCAACAACAATGAATTGCAAAGCTTTGAGGCAAACTTTCCATTAGGTTTGAGATGAAAAGATTTGGAAAATGTTTGTCACTTCCTTTGCTTGGAGGTGGAATCTGTGAAACATGGCGTATTTGCATCTCAAAAAGGTTACGCGGGGAAATTTATATGTAGCTTTGGTTTGAACCAAAGTAAGTGGTGTTCTACTCCTCTTGATGCTAGCATCAAATTAATGAGTGATGAAGGAAAGCTTCTTTGCTCTATTGGGTTCTTGTTGGTAGTCTCATTTATTTGACTATTACAAGACCAGGATACTTTATTTTTTCTTGGACTTGTTAGCCGCTACATGCATGCTCCATGTAAACCGCATTTGGAAGCCGCCAAGCGAATCTTGAGACATGGTCACTCTACACTTGACTTGGGTCTTTTGTTCAAGAAGGGAGTTTATCTGGAATTGATTGGATATGTCAATGCTAACTTCGGTAATGACTTAGATGGTTGCAAGTCTACATTCGGTTATGTTTTTCCATGTGGATTGGCATGTGTCTCATGGTGTAGAAAGAAGCAATATTCGGTGTCCCTTTCTACAACCGAGTGGAGTACAAAGCGCACGTTCTCTTACCACACAAGAATGTGTGTGGCTTCGGCAGCTGGTCGAGGATGTTCATTCAAAAATCCACTAACCAACTACTTTATATCGTGACAACCAAAGTGCTCTCAAGCTTGCAACAAATCCGATTTGTCATGCAAGGACCAAGCACATTGAAATTGAACATCATTTAATTCATGAAAAATTGCTTGATGAAACAATTGAAGTTTTAGAGGTGAGAAGCAATGGCAACATTGCCGACATCTTTACCAAGTCTCTTTACAAAAAACCACTTGAATTTCTTATAGGAAAGCTTGGTGTCATTTCTAGAAAACCACTTTAAGGGAAAGTGTTAAATCTTAAAGTGTATTTTCTAGAAAATCCTTAGTTCAACTTCTTGTTTTATTTACTTTTTAATTTTTGAGTATTGTAGTGAGGTTATTATGTAATTTTGTGTGATGGGGGATATTTTGAATTTTGTGTATGGGTCTCTCTCTCTTAACTTCTCTTCATCCAACCACTCTTTCATCTTTCCATTTTGCCACATCATTATCCTCACCAAGTCATTTACCAAACTACATTTTTCTACACACCACATTTCTCTCATCCACTTCTATATGCACCAAACTACTTTTTCTATATACCTCATTACTTATTTCACTTCTCTATATACCAATCTTAGACTTCTCATACATCTCGTTGCTTCCATTCAACCATTTCTCACCTTCCCATAGTCCTCCACTAATTATCTTTGTTTACCGTGGAACCACTTCATTATGCTAGTAATTTTCCAAATCATTTATATATATATATATATATGAATGTGGGCGACCTCTTCATTCTATGTCCATGAAACCTATGAGCAAGTAGAGAGGAGTGTAAAGTTACATCAACAAGTCCATATCTTGTGTAAGTTGGTGGCCTCAAGCTAAACTTATAATATTTATCTTTTAATGAAGTTGTTTTGTTCCCCCTTTATCTTTTGATTGTTCTTCTTCTTTCATATTGGTGTTGATTTTTGGGTAAGTGTGGTTTTTTCACACTCATTAAGAAGTGAAATTCCAAATAAATGGATTTCGTCTTTCTCCACATGCTAGGGATTGACCTCTTGCACTATTGGGAGAAAATAGATGTGGAGATAACGTGGCAAAGCACTATAAGATCATACATTGATAAATCAGGGAATGGACATAGCAAAGACCAGATTAGATTAGTTTAGGCCTGGGATGGTTTACTATTATGTAAAGTCCCTAAACTCTAATTGTGTATTAGTTTAGTTAATTGCACTGTTAGTTGATTAAGCTCATTTAGAGGCCAAAAAATGACCATTTTAATGTTAGGAACGTGTGTCCAAAGTTTCATCGAGATTCGAGTTCATTTGGGTATAGTAGGGGTAGTTTGTAATTTTCAAGAAGTTTTAAGCGCTTTTTCGTAATTCTAGTTTTTCAAGATTTTGTACCATTGGGTAAATGCTTTAATTTCATAAACTTTGTTCTGCTATGTCGTTTTGAAACGGAACCTCGAAGACCATCAAATAGTAACCCGAAGATCATTTCATCCATAGTGGACTCAATTACAATTTTCTCACATTATCACATGTACATTAACTGATTGCACTTGACCCTTCATTTCACTTGTTGTAGCTTTCTTTTCTCTCATTTCCTTTCTTCTTTTTCACTTTTTCTCGACACCCTTGTTGCCAATTAATTTCAAGAACCATATCGGTAAAAGCAGTAATTCTCTATGACTTTTGCCAGCGCAAGTTTTCACTGTGTCGGAAAATAGTGTCGAAAAGGTAAGTTTTTCATAGATGGGGCTTTGCGGACGCAACTCATGTGTTGGCAATGGTGCAAATAAAAACTCAAAGCTTTTCCAACGCACACCTGTGCGTCGCTAGTAGGTAGGATAATTGCCAATGCATTATTGCATCACCATTAGGAAAACACGCTTTGGTAAAACTTTCCCTCTCTTTTGAGGGGATTTTTTGTTGGCGCCAATGTGGTTTCTATAGCTTTTGCCAACTCGGTCTTACTTGCATCGGTAAAAGTAGCAATTTTTGTGACTTTTGCCAACGCAATCCAAATATGCGTTGCAAATAAGACTTTTACCGACTCAAATTTTTACTGCATCGAAAATAGTGTCGGGAAAGGTGGAGTTTGTTGTAGTGGCCGTTTACTATTATTGGAAATTCCCACAAGAGCACAAGCACTCATTATCTCTCTTGCTTTCTTTCAATCTCACCATAAGTACAATGCTCTCACCACACAGTATAAATATATGAAGCCCTAAACCTCTAGACACCCACAACCGTCGGATCTGGCCTTATAATAGATGGTCCAGATTAAACCGACATATTACAAATAAGCCCCCTGTAATTAAATAAAGTCTAGATCAGGCTTCACTAACCAATCAATCTCCTACTTGAAGACTAAAGATACTGAATGGCTTTGACAATAATAGAACATGGCTAAGAATCTCGATTCCTTATCTTCATGCTTGAAGACAAACTGAAGCTAAGCACAGCTTTAGTTTCTCTGTAGTCACCACCGTTGTGAACATATTTACAGGATTCTCACTTGATAAAATCTTCTTCAGTTTCAACACCTTTTCTTCCAGAAGCCATCGTATGAAGTGATATCTGATCGGAATATGTTTGGTTTTCGGATTAAAGGCTGAATTCTTTACAAGATGAATGGCACTCTTACTATCACTGTAAAGCCTGCTGGACTCTTGCTTCTTACCCAACTCTTTCATTAACCCCTGTAACTAAACCATTTGCTTACTAGCTTTTGTAGCGGCAACATAATCTGCTTCTGTGGTTGAAAGTGCAATGACGTCTTGTAGTTGTGACTTCCAACTGATTGCTGCACTACCCAATGTGAAGACATCCTGTAGTGCTTCTGCTTATGACTTCCACTACATGGGCAATGTCTGGTCTAGTGCAAACTATAACATACATCAAGCTGCCAACAGCTGAAGTATATAGGACATTGGACATTTCTCATTCTCCTATTCTGTCTTCGGTGACAACTCTTTTAAGAGTTTGAAGTGGCTAGCTAGTGGAGTGCTAACTGGCTTAACACTCTGCATATTGAATCTATTTAAAACATTTTCATCATATTCTGCCTGAGACACCTTCAATGTGCAAATGCCAAGAATTTGATTTGCTGTACCCAAATCCTTTATTTCAAATTCCTGTGACAGCCGTTTCTTCAAATTGTTTATTTCATGCATATTTGAACTTGCAATAAGCATATCATTTACGTACAAGAGTAGAATAACGTAACAGTCATCAAAACTTTTGAAATAACAACAATGGTTTGCATGACACCGTTTATAACCTGCGTTGCACATAAACCTGTCAAATTTAATGTACCATTGTCTTGGGGCTTGCTTCAAACTGTATAAAATCTTTTTGAGCTTACACACCATTTTCTCTTTTCCTAGTACAACATATCCCTATGGCTGATGCATATAGATATCTTCTTCCAAGTCACCATGGAGAAACGCACTTTTCACTTCTAACTGCTCAAGATGTAAATCTTCTACCGCCACAATGCAAAAAAACACTTCTAATTGTGTTCAATTTAACCACAGGAGAAAATAACTCAAAGTAATCAATACCCGCCTTCTGCTGGAAGCCTTTTACAACTAATTTGGCTTTGTATCACTTGCTACCGTCATGTTCTTCCTTTAATTTGTACACACACTTGTTGTGCAATGCTTTCTTTCCCTTAGACAACCGAACTAAGTCCCATGTCCGGTGTGATGATAAAGATTGCATCTCATATTCCATGGCTTGTTCTCACCTAGCCTGAGTTTCAACCTACAATGCTTCTTCATAACATTCTAGCTCACCACCATCAGTTAACAAGTAAAACTAAGAAGGTGAATAGCGCTGTGTAGGCTTAGGAGTCTTAGATGACCTTCTTACCAGGGCAGGTGTTTGAGGGTCCACCTGCGAGTTTTCATTTTCATGCGCTTCAGGTACATCATTTTCAGAAGTGTCATCTAGTTCTAACTATTCATTGTTATCCTTCTGCACCTTGTCCTTTTTAATGCATCACTTTCTCATTGAATATAATATTTATGATTCTAATGATTTTTCTATTTTCATCATCCCAGAAGCGGTAACCAAACTCATCAGAACCATATCTAATGAAAGTGCATTTCCTAAATTTAGAATCTAGTTTGTCTCTTTTTTCAGCATCAACATGAATATAAGAGATACAACAAATTTTTTTAAGTGTGAAAGGTTTACCTCTTTTCCGGTCCAAGCTTCCTTTGGTAGTCCACCATCCAAAGGTAATGAAGGCCCCCAGTTGATCATGTATGCAGCAGTATTCACTGCTTCCATCCAAAACTGCTTGGGCAATCCAGTATGTATCCTCATACTTCTGGCACGCTCAACAATTGTCCTGTTCATGCGCTCTGCCACACCATTTTGCTGTGGTGTATTGGGAATGGTCTTCTCTCGCTTAATGCCATTTTTAGCGTAATACTCCTCAAATTCTTTGCTGCAGTACTGTCCCCCATTATCGGACCTTAGGCATTTGAGTTTCAAACTTGTTTCATTTTCAACCAAAGCTTTCCACTTCTTGAAAACATCAAACGCGTCAGACTTGTGTTTCATGAGATATACCCATACTTTTCTAGTAGCATTATCAATGAATGTAACAAAGTAAGAAGATCTACCAAGAGAAGATACCTGAGTTTGTCTCCACACATTTGTGTGTACTAATTCCAACATTTTTGACTTTGGTGGCTTGCCTACTTTAGAGATAGTAACTTTCTTTTGCTTTCCGAAAATACAGTATTCACAAAACTCTAAGTCCAATGACTTGAGTCCTTCCAGCTTACCTTTAGAATGAAGAATTTTCATCCCTTTCTCATTCATGTGTCCGAGTCTATAGTGCTATGTGTTTGAGTCAATGCCTTTATTTGTCACTGCAATGGAATTTGTAGAGCTGTTAGTCAAGTAAAGAATTCTTTTTTTCTTACCGCGAGCAACAACCATACTCCCTTTTATAACTTTTCATAAATCATCTACAAAAACAGTTACGTGACCAGAGCTAGCAAGCTGACCAACTGATATGAGGTTTCTCTTCAGGCTAGGTACATGCCTGATATCATTCAATTGCCATATACTGCCATTTGACAATTTAACCTGAACATCCTCTTTGCCAAATATGTCACAAGGTTCATCATTACCAAGATAAACTTTTCAAAGTCACATTGTACATAATTTTTGAGATATTCTCTGTGTAGTAGCATGAAAGGACGCACTAGAATCTATAACCCAAGATTCAGATTTATAATCAAAAGTAAGAATTAAAGCATCTTGAATAGTATTTGTTAGACCCCGATCCAGACCAACTCGATTAGTACTAATTAAGTGAGTGTTTAGTCTTAAGTGAGTTTTAGTACTAGTTGGGTTAGAATGTGATTAGAATTAGTCTGGATTATAGTTTTGGGGATTTTGAGGACGTTTAGTATGAGTCAGACACGCTCAGGGACGCCCTGAGTACACGTGTAAGAGTGGGTTTCGTTCCAGATATCTTGTTTGATCGTGATCTTTATTTCTCTTGAATTGTTTTATTATTCGTGACAACTTTCATTTTTTAACCTGCATGCATTTGAGGCCCAGAAAACCCAAGTTTTGGCCCAATAAGGGTAAATCTATCTTTTCATGCAAAATCTGGGCACAATTTTCGAAGTCGTGAAACTATGTCAAAATTATACTTTTTCGAAACTAGAATTTTCAACGATCGTTTTGTTCTTCTTCGTCGACTCCATCCGGGGTCCATAAGACCATGTTTTAAGTGTGTCAAGTTCCACTACTTAGGGGACCCACTTCCAGACACTATATATAGTCTCTTACTCTCTCTCTCCTCCATTCTTTTCCCATTTCCTGCAACCTTTTGACCTAGAGTGAAGAAGAGAAGAGTTTTCTCCTTGGTCTTCTCCCTTGGAAATCATCTAGCTAGAGAGCCCCAATCTCCGATCCGACTCCGCAAATCTCTTCCTCTCTTCTCAAGCTTCAGCTGGAGTGTTTTTGGAGCCAAACCTTTCCACTATTCATCATCTTCAACCTCCATTCTTCTTATTCAGCTAGCTTAAGGTTAGAGCTTGGACTCATCTCTTCATTTTATGTTCTTTAGCTCACCTAGAGCTTGTTTTATCGTGTTTTCAAACCCATTTTCGAAATGGGGGTTTGTGATGGCCAAAATAGTGATTTTGTGTATTCTATTTTGGGGGTTTCATATAGATTTCGTGGATCTCCATTCTTGTTGAGTTTTGTGGAGATTTCCTTGACTTTGGGCTAAGGCAAGTAAACCTTTTAGTTCTTCCTATTACATTGCAAGTTTTAGGGCATTTTACATTGGAAATGTTATTCATTATAAAGCTTGTCTTTTCTTACATGTTATTAATCTCTTTTAGCTTGTTTAATCTTGATAAGCATGGTTGCTAATTACTCTACCTAATCTAGAAGTTTTGTCTTGAATGGAAGCATGTTTTTCAATGGAATACTTTACAAATTAGTAATACATGAGTTGAATGTAAATGGGTTTGTGATTTTGAAGTTTTGATTGAAATGGGAGTGGATTTTTATGTGGAAATCATCCCTTGGAAAGCATGTAGGCTTGGGGAGTGCAGGTGGTGAAAATGTGGAGAGAAGCGTGAAAAAAATTGAACTTCATAAGTTCTACCGGAAGTTCTACCGGTAGAAGTGGCTCGAATTTTGGCAGAGAGTTAAGGAAAATTGAGGACCCTAAGTTCTACCGGAAGTTCTACCGGTAGAAGTGGCTCGAATTTTGGCAGATAGTTGAGGAAAATTGAGAACCCTTAGTTCTATCGGAAGTTCTACCGGTAGAAGTGCTTCAACCGGAAGTTCTACCGGTAGAGGTGCTTCAACCGGAAGTTCTACCGGTAGAGACTCTTAAACCGGAAGTTCTACCGGTAGAGAGGCTTAAACCGGAAGTTCTACCGGTAGAGATGCTTAAACCAGCCACCGACAGTTACAAAAAGTACTGTTTTTGAAGGATTTTTGCGGGAATGAAAACTAGACTAGGTTTTAGACCTTTTTATTGACCTTGTGCACTTGGAATTCCAAAATGTAATATACCTTCGGGGACACCAAGTTTTATTGAATTCCGACATTTGTTTTCAATTCCACAAGGGTCAAGGATTGGTCTCAGCCTATACTTGATAAATTATGTTTGAACTCTTGTTTTGATGCTTCATGCATCATCATGTTCTTGTTTGATTTTCCAAGTATAAGCTCGTTTTAAGATGTGTTTCAAGAATCAAAAGGGAATCATTTCTTAAGTTCATTAAGCATTTATATTATGCTACTTTGCTAGTCTTGTCGTGTCGTGTTTGATAAATGATTTCCCTCTTGTTTTGTCGTGTTCTCAAACGTGTATCACCGTGTTTTGTGCATTCATGATATAAGTGAATACTACTGAGCTTGGACTGCCCTTTTAGTTTGATCCACTACCCGGGGGTCCTTAAACATGTGGACTGTCTGCAGACTAGTCGTGTATTATATTACACATCGTGCGTGTTCGTGGTCCGGTTCCGCGGCCGGATATCCCGTCTACCCTGTGTGGCGTGGGATCGTGTTTTTCGTGTCGTGCTTGTTGTGCGTGCTTGCTCTTGTCATCATGTATGACGGAGAAAGGATGAGCTCAATGTGGATTTATCTTTTCATGATATTATAAGTATTCATGCTAGTTTCGTAAACTTGAAACGTGTATCTAAGTCTTGAACTGTTTTAGCATTACTTCTCATATTCATGCCTAAATTGTTTATTTGCCAAACCGTCGTGTTTGATGCTTGTTATTTTGGTGTCCAGGTGCAGGAGAGTTCACGCGTGACGAGGAGTGCCCGGAGGAGGCTATTGAGCCACCCCTGATACACGAGTGGCAGCCCAACGACGTCATTTAGACGCCGGTCGGGATCTTGATTCTCGTTCACCTAGTTGGGATATTCTTTTGTGGGATTGTGATTGTTGTATTGGCCTTTGTTGGCCTCTCAGGGTTATTATCTTGTATTAACATACTCTGGGTTAATTGTGAAACTTTAATCTTGATAGGAATGCTGTGATGACATTCTCTTTTGATACCAAGTCTTGATATTGTAATTCTCTTGTATCTTATTGTTTAAGATTTGTGTGATTCGTTTTGCTACACGCTTCCGCATACCTATTCGTGAGAGCTCGACCCGTGTCTTGGGATCCTCACCGCGGAAACCTGTGGGAAAATAATAGTAAAAGAATAATAACAGCGGCGGTGTGCTTTGTGTTAGTTAATCATACCGCCGCGCGTCGCGGGCCCGGGTCTCGGTCCGGGGTCGCGACAGTATCACCTACGACATTTACGGAATCATCGTTGTCTTTATTATCGTTCTTTTTCTTGTTTTTCTTTGGTGGAGCTCTGTATTCCTCTTTCAAATGTCCTTTCTTGCCACAATTCCAGCACTCAATCTTGCCCTTTGACGATCTTCACTTGCTCCTTGATTTTGATCTTCCACGACTTTGCTCTCTCTCAGATGACCTGCCTCTGTTTTCCACATTCAATGCACTTCCTGATGATTCACCTGAAGGTTTCCTGCGAATCTCCTCATTGAGGATAGCACTCACAATATCATCAAATTTCAGTGTGGTTGATCTTAAAGAATTACTCAGTGATGTAACCTTTCCATTCCAGTTGTCCAGTAAAGAAGATAAAACCAATAAAGCTCAAATTTCATCCTCGAATTATACGCTAACTGAGGATAACTGGCTCATGACCGTGTTAAACTCGTTCAGGTGTTCAGCAACAACCTCACCTTCAACCGTCTTCATGTTAAACAACTTTCTCATCAGGAAAACTTTATTTGAGGTGGAAGGTTTTTCATACATTCGTGATAGGGCATCCATAACATCTTTAGTGGTTTTCTCCTTTGATATATTGAATGTAACAAACTTTGATAGAGAGAGACGAACCGTACCTAAGGCTTTCCTGTCGAGTACCTCCCATTCTGCATCTGACATTGTTACAGGTTTCTTAGCTTTCCCCCCAAGTGGCAAGTAGAAATTCTTCTGGTAGAGGAGATGCTCAATCTACATCTTCCAGTATGTGAAGTTTGTGCCATTAAGCTTCTCAATCGTGAGCTTTGTGTTGTCCGTCATTGCTCCCACTCAAACCAAGCTCAATCTACTTGATGAATTTCTCTGCCTGTCAAATTGTCAATCCATCCTGTCTACCTTGTAGATCTCGTTGATACGAATCCAAAAAAAATAAATAACGGAATGCAATTCTGAGTCTGGATGGCTTCAGAAACTAAGATTGAATTCTGACCGTCAATCTTTTCAACTGCTATTTGACTGCACTGCTGGCATCAGCCTTGGAGTCTGCTGGTTTTGTGTTGCGCTGGGCTTCCTACTGCGGACGGGTCAGACCTAACCCGAACTTGACCTGGCCTTGAAACTGACCCAACTGGGTCGTCTTCCCCCTTTTGTTTCCGCAATAGAAAACTGGGAAGTAGCACCTTGCTGCTCCTTCTTCTTAATCTCCAGAGACGTACGGCGTGGCACGGTGGTCTCCGGCTGGAGAAGAATGACCGACGGAGATGAACACAATCTGGATCTAGACTGTTTTCTTCAGTTCCGACAATGGCAGCAGCATGCAGTGGATTGTGTGCAGAACCTCTTACTCTTTAATGGCTATGAACGGCCGAACCCCTGTTTAGCGATGGAGATGGGCTGGCACTGGCTAGTCTCCGGCGGCTTATGACCTGACGACATGCGGCGCACAAGAAACAGCAACGATCTGTGTGGTTGGGTTTTGCAAATTGTCTCACTAGAATCGAAGGCCCCGTATCTCTTCCGAGCATCAACTCCGGTCCTCTTATCTAGCAGCAAACTCCTGCAACTCTAGGACTGATACTGAAACGAGTCCGATCTGTGACCCACCCCTGGTGATCGTCTGATCACAGCACCTTAGGAAAACCCTAGCCTCGCTCTGATACCAATTGTTATGGATTAGAAACACATGCAGGATCTACGAGACAATCACACAATCAATCCACAAGACACATATTTACGTGGTTCGGCAAGATTACCTACGTCCACGGGAGATTCATGTCGTTCACTATTATTGGAGATTCCCACAAGAGTACAAGCACTCATTGTCTCTCTTGCTTTCTCTCATTCTCACCATAAGTACAATGCTCTCATCACACAGTATTAACATATAAAGTCCTAAACCTCTAGACACCCACAACCGTCGGATCTGACCTTATAACAGATAGTCTAGATTAAACCGACATATTACAGATAAGCCCTTGTAATTAAATAAAGTCTAGATCAGGCTTCACTAACCCATCAGTAACTGCTAAAAGCTTGGTCCCATGAAGAACAATTTCTAAAAAGTGAAGTCCCACATAACACAATTTCCAAGTAATTTCTAAAAGTGGGCCCCTCATAATTTCTAAAGTTTGACCCCACATCATTTTTAAAAGTAGCCCCCTCATAGTTTTTAAACGTGGGTTCTACATCCTAATTTTAAAGGTGCGCCCCACATACTACTATCTAAAGGTGGACTACAAACTAAATTCTAAAGGTAGCCTTATGCATCACAATTTCTAAGTATGGCCCCTAGGTAGCCTTGAAACAATAAATTATAAAATTCATGATGCATGAAATTTTCATGGAAGAATCCCAGTCTGAATAGTACAAAGAATTCAAGAATGACAATAATTTTCAACATTTCAAGACTCCAAAAATTTGGTAGCTGGAGAGTTGCCAAAATGTGGTATAACATGGAAATTCTAGACATCTACCCGGACAAGAAGGGTTGCTCGGTTGGTTGGCTAAACCACCTCTCATCCAAATAACCAGGGATACCTCCCACATTCCTCCCCGTGTATCCGAGTTCTCTCTCCCCTCATGTGCCAGTCTATCTACATGTGTGTGAGGGTGAACCAAAAAGAAAAAAGCTTTTTGTATATACCCCCCTAACGTTTGTAGGATTTGTAAATAGGCCTCTAGATTTTAGTATTTAAAAATAGGCTCTTGCATCTTCATTTCAAAACCTTCTTTGTTCTCAAAATTAATAGTCTTCCAACCACCGTAGGTTTTTGGAGAGAAATGACACTTTTGTCCATCTCTTTTATCCTTATATGCATAATTTAAAAAACTTGGACTCAATTTTTATTATAAAGCATGTAACATTAACAATTGCACTTAGTGGGAGAGAATAACCCTACATAAATTTATTTTTTTATCAATACACGAATCATTTTATTAAATCCAATCATTACAACAATCAACACTTGTACTTATAACCGGTTATAATTCATCCAATCCATACATGACCCACAGTTGGATTGATGAAAGTTTTAAAACACATGATTATGCTTCATGTGTAGGGGTGTAAAAGAAATATTGTGGGAATGGGCAAATGTTAAAAAGTATATATTAATTTTTAGAGTTTACGAGGGGGTTGTGTTTGGCTCTATGTAAAAGAAATATTGGAGGAAAGGGGCAAATGTAAAAATATATATATATATATATTAGCGTTGTAAGGGGAGGGCAAAGTCGGTCATGTGCATGAGAGAGTTATTGAGATAAACCATTGAGACTTGAGATAAAATAATGGATGTAAGGGCAAAGTTGCCATTTATTTAAGAATCCAACAAAAAATCTCATGGTGGCTGCCCATTCTTGTTAGGAATATTGATTTTAAGGACACAAAAGGCATTAAAAAGAAAATGTAGGGGCCTATTTACAAATACTACAACCTCAGGGTTTTATTTACAAATCCTACAATCCTTAGGAGGATATATACAAAAAGCTCAAAAGAAAATTCTCCAATAAAGAAATGGGCCCTTGGATTCCATAGCAAAGATAACCAAAATAAATTCAATCTCTCCTTCAAGATCCTCATATTTTAATCCAAATTCTCCTTCAAACCCCGAACCAATTTCCACGTGCTTCTTGGCTCTATATGGAAGACACCACTAACAAAAAGATTTATTGAGCAGTCCCCGACTAAGTTAGAAAGGGACATGAGGTTGTGAGTAGGGATGTAAATGGGTCAGCTCCGGTTCGGCTCCATCGATGTGAAACCAGAACCGTTAATGCGAAGATGAAACCAAAACCAGACCCGAAGCCGATTTCTGGTTTCAGAACCGAAACCGTTAATGAGAAGGTGGAACCAAAACCAGAACCAGTTCTGTGTATGGGTCCGGGTCCTAGTCCGAGTCTAGGTAGAGAATGATATGGAAAAAAAAACCTAGTTTTTAAGAGGGATTTTTTAAAACTGAGGTAATATGTTGAGTCCAGGTCCACGGGTCAAAGCCAAGGTGGAACTGGAACTGGACCCAGACCTATTTAGGTCACGAGTCCAAAGAAGTAACCAGACCCCAGACCCGTTTACTTATTAGGGCCTAAATAAAGACCCAAACCCGATTTTAAATGGGTTGGAACTTCTGGATAATTGGAGAATCGGGAACCATTTACATCCACATCAAAAGATAGCCTAAATGAATTCAATCTCTCCAAGATCCTCATATTTTAACCCATAATCGGAGAATCGGGAACCATTTTATCAGGGCCCGCATGCCAACATACCAATTTACATGTGCTTCTTGGATCTATATGGAAGGGAGCACTAACAAAAGGAAGCGGATCCCCTGTTTGGTCCAATGCGAGGCCGACACGTGGTTCTAGATGCCAACTCAGCGCTGGCTTGTTGTTGAAATGAATAAAGCGAATGCATGGGTGCTTCTTACAAATTGGGAAAAATTGAGTTCAAAAGAGAAACCAGCCCTAGATCGATCTCCCCTTCCTTCTTACTTGGTTCGTCTCCTCCAAGCATTCATCTCACCTCTCATTTCTTCTCTCACAGATCGGTCTTCCCTTCCCTCTCTTCCAATCTCCAAGCTCTCAGGTCTTCTTCTTCTTCGTTTTCTTTTGTTTGTTGTTCGCTTGGTTCTTTGTAGAAATCGAAGGTCGTCGTGGCTAGAGAGCCTCACAAAACGGGAAGCTCATCAACTCCTTGGTACTATTCACTTTGTTGTTTTTCTTCATTCTTTTGGTCTCTAAGGATATATTGAATGATATTTTTTTGGTACTTTCATCGCCAATGACTCCATGAAATTGTTTATGATTTTAGGCACTTCACTTCCCTCAACTAGAATTGAAGTGAGCCTTCATGGTTTATGCAAGATTTCTACAGTCTTGGGTGTTCTTTAAATAGTCGGCTTTAATTTGGGGAAAACAATAAAGGGTTGCTTCTTGTGTGAGAACTGCCCCATCACCCAATGCTCACATATCTCTCCTTCATTAGGACGGAATCACACATGGAGGTTGAATTCTTCATGTGGCAAAAGAGTTCAACTTTCCAGCCAACAACCTTGCAAAACAGGGGACCAACCAAGCACTGCAAAATAGGGGACCAACGTTGGCTGTCTCCCACTCCATGGATGCAAACATTTATTTTTTTCTTTAATTTTAATTAACTAAGTAGGCTAAACTTAAACAAATCATGCCAAGATTGGTCCATTTGCAATATTCATGTTACTCTCATTGATTCTATGCCTTTATGAGAAATTCATCGTCATCATTATTAAGTAACATATATATGCAATTTGTCTATACAAAAGATTGACCCCGTGAACGTAAAAAAATCTATCACAAGGAGCTCAAAATAGCACAGCTCGCTCTTGTATAGAATTTGAAAGATAGTTCCATTCATATACAAAAGCTTAAGTAACATATATATGCAATTTGTCTATACGAAAGATTGACCCTGTGAACGCAAAAATATGTCACAAGGAGCTCAAAATAGCACAGTTTGTGCCAAAGATCCAAAATGTGAAGAACCGTCTCCTAAAAGTTGATCCTGCAACAAGAAATATCATGAATTAATTTCAAGAAAAATAAATGTTTATTAAGAAAGTATGAACATAAGAAACTATGATTCTCACATTGAGAAATACTGAGGTTTCAGTGTTTCATTAGCCAAGAAAAATCTTGGTAATTAGACGTCACATGCGAAGGTCTGATCTAATGGCATCGTATACTATGGTTTGAATAATTATTGTACTGAGGTTTCAATGTTTAAAATACCCTGTATTCGATATAAAATTTGGGATATTAGATGGCACATGATAAGGTCTGACAACAAAAATTCACAGGTTTCAATTCTGTGCACAAAGGCAGAATGATAGAAATTTTGTGGTTACAGTCTCATCTTATGAGATCGTATACTATGGCTTGAATCCTGATATACTGAGTTTGACATACAAAAGACCTTCGAATGTGCTATAACAAAAGACCTTGTATTTGAGTTAAGTATCATTCCTTTGAACTTTCTTATCCTTAACATTGCCAATTGTGGGAAGAAAAAACAAAGAGAGTAGCTTTACTAGGTTTTATATTTTAATGACAACATGAAGATTAACACCATAAAAGGGCAAGAGATATGTCAACATAGGCATCTTACGGGTCTTGAGAGCGTCTCTTTCTCTGTCTCTATGGCGACAAGATGAAGAAGGGCGCCACGAGACGTGTTATACAAGCATAGAAATACACATAAAGAAAACGAGGGAGAGAGGGGAATCTAAAAAACCCAAGAAGCCATGCTGAGATTTCTGGCCAAATGAATTGTAGGATTTCTAGCCAAATGAGTTGCAAATGAGCTAAGGTGTGAGCTGTGAAGGGGAAAGGAAAGAGTTGCTAACAGACAGAGAGATGAGTTGCAGGATTTTTGGCCAAATGAGTTGCAAGATTTCTTCCCAAATGAGTTGCACGGAGGAGAAGACTTCTGAACAATGAGAAAAAGGCGGGCTTTTGTTAAAAAAGGTGGGCTCCTCATCCTGACAGTTTTAATGAATTAGTAAGAAAGCCCTAATGCCTTTTTTTTTTTTCATTGTAGAAAATGAGCCATCAGCTTAGTTGGCATCCGGATCCACGTGTCAACCTCACATTGGACGAAACAGGGGAACCCTATTTGGTCCAAACAGGGGAACCGCTTCCCTAACAAAAAGATTTAACGAGTAGTCCCCAGCTCAGTTGGGAAGGAACGTGAGGCTATGAGTTCACGAGTTCAGGTCATCCATGTGGCAAACGAAAATTGTCAAGAGCAAACCTATAGTTTATAAAGGAAAGTGTTTTTTGGGAGATTTTGTTATGTTTTGCTTAAATTTATTTAAGCTACATGAGTCTATTTCTTTCTTCTTTTCTTTTCTTCTTTTTTTCTTTTTTCATTTTTTTTTCAATCATTGGTTTTGGGGTTTAGAGCTTAGGATTTAGTGTTTTAGAAAATAAAATCAATGATTAATATCCCTTTGGAGCTTAGGTTTTTTTTTTTTATTTTTTTTTTAATTGAATCCTACATTGATGTTTTTCTGTTTTATTTTTTTTTTTCTTTTATTTGCTTGTTCCCTCTGTATTCTGTTTTTGGGGCTCAAACATCTCTGAGCTTGGTATCTTTTCTTTTTTATTATTAATATATGCAATTACAGTTTAGCAAGAAAAGAATGATTAAAAAACAATAAATTAGTAATCATGTATCGTACATTAGATGATCCGAAGCTCCTATGCTATGGTTGCAGGGAAAAAAAATACTTATTAGGCCTATGGCTGATACAAGGGGAATAATGATTTTTAGCGTTTTGGACGTCAATGGTAGACCCCGCAGATGAATATGCAAGGATGGACTCCTGGATACGATACGATCTGAATTGGGCAAAGTTTGAAGCAACCAAAAGGCGACAAGTTGCATATGTTGCACACATAGGCAGAGAGAGAGAGAGAGAGAGAGAGAGAGAGATTATTGACAACAATAATCATTACCGGATGGACAAATGCACGAGAGCATGCGACCCCTCCTCCGATTATGTCCGAATGTGTTATCATCTCATCATCATTGCGTAAGCCCCGAGTGGGTGTTTTGAGGATCGCATGACATACTTGGATAGTAACAATAACAATAATAATAATAATAATTATTATTATTATTATTATACCGTACCAAACTCGCAATGAGCAGCCGATAGACAGCTTTTGGGTCTTCGGAGAAAGTGGAGGTTGTGGTGGTCGCTAGTGGCTCGTGTCCCCTCACCAGTCGCCACCCAAGACCAAAAGGTGTGGTAGCTAGCTACATGTATATTATATCTATCCATCTCAACAAGCACTTTCATCACCATTCCAAGTTTAAAAAAGAAAAAAAAAAAGGAAAAAAAAATCCCATTGTGATCTACTCATCATCATAAACTCGGAGAATGCCATGTTGAACTGATGATGAACAATGATAGCTGTATCAACAACACCTCTCGCATGCATGGTGCAGTCTCTTCTTTTGCTTTATTTCTACCTTTTTCAGCTGAAGTGATTGACGGTTTTACCCAAGTTGCTAATCATCACAGGCGTAACAGACAGACCAATTACTACTGACTGCGGATTACACCACCCCCACGGCCCCACCCCTATTTTGTCATTTCATTCCTCATTGCTATTATTGAACAGAAATAGATACTGCTCTAATTATCTGATATAAAGATCAATAATAATAATAATAATAACGCACTGGAGCGAGTGGGGGTTGCTTTGGAGGGGCGTGTTGGGGACCACAACTCTCTCTCTCTCTCTCTCTCTCAATTCTATTATCCAGTTCCCACTCTCTCTATCTCTCTCAATTCTATTATCCAGTTCCCACGCACCCAAATGTATCTATTGTGCACTCTCATCCCCATCTCTCTCCAAATTATAGTTTCCATTCCAATTCCAACGCACCCAAATGTATCTACTGCTGCTGCCGTTCACTCTCACATCCCCATCTTTTCATCACTCAGTTTATAAAAAGAAGAAAAAACCTGCAAGAACGAATGCTATGCCATCATCATCCTCATCACGTATAAGTATGGATAATAGAAGTTAAAAAGTATGTCAAATCCAATGAGGAGCAACTAATACACACACATACACGTGTTTAAGAGTTCCTGAACCAACAACCATTACGTTCCATTGTTTGCACTTCTTTTCTTCATTCTATCATGTCCTCCTCACACATGCCATAAATTGTACGGTGAGATTGGGAGTAGCCTTTCTACTCCAGACAGCCAGCAAACCAGCTTCAGGAGTGTTATCATCATGCTGACTGGATTAGATATAGATTTTTCTTTTAAAAAAGGTCAGTCACTCGCTACCGGCCTCTCCTTTTTAGCCAGGATATGTTCACATTGTGACCAACAATAATAATAATAATAATAATAATAATAATAATCAGCTGTCAGTAAAACCCACTCCCATCTCAATGTGACAGCTGAGTCTGACAGATGCCTGGGATGGGAACCTCAGTAACCATCATCTCCATCCAGCTTACCCCTTCTTTAATATTTAAAATACAATGATTTTGGACTAACTAATTGCCCGTTCTCATGTGCAACAAAAATTCTGCCCGTTAGAATCATAAATAAATAGATCATGTTTTTAGTTTTCACATATATCATATTAATCAGTGCACATGTTTGTTGCAAGAGGATAATTTCATTTTAAAAAAAAAAAAAAGCACCTGCGGTCTTGTTCGTTTGGTTTCAGACTATATTCGAAAGGAAAAACCTTGATAGAGCATTAGAGATCTTGATATGCCCAGTGGCCATCCTCCTATCTTACTCTCTATGAAAGCCAATCAGAGAGAAATAGGGCTTTCTGAAAAGACTATCAGCCCTAGCTTTAAGCTCCTCTAATTTCAACTAAGGATTTCAGGCAGAAAAGAAGCTGAAACTTCAAAGTTGCTTGTCATATTATGTGTTAAAATTTAACTAAGAAAAGTGAAAAATCAATTAAAAAAACATCAAATAAAGTAGTAAGTAAAGACCACGCTATGGATGTAGTTATAATAAAAGTAAAGTTGAAGGGAGTAGTAGCAACGCTAACCCTAGATAGATGTGACAAACTAATGATGATGGTGCCCTTATTTTCCCAAATGCTCCTAACCCATGCATAAACCTTTACATATCCCCTTCCGCGGTGATTTGCATGCATCCAAGTGAGTTCTTCAAAAAAGACTGAGACTTGCATAATCACATCCTATCCGATTGGGACTGCTTGGGCCGACCTTTGATCATTCATACCACCTCAAACACAAACAACCATGAATCCACACTCACCCCCTTTTTCACGTCAACTCAAGTTTTACCCAAGCCACATAATCCAAGTGTTAAAACTTCTATAATGATAAGATGCTGGAAGTACCAAAAGTGTGGACCCCACAGAAAAAGAACTTAAACATGACCGGCCCATTCTAGATTTCTAGAGACTCAAAATTGCTGTTGGGGCAGCCATAGCAGACCAGGCTGCATCAGCCTAATCAGAACAGTTTTTATCACATATGGCCCACGGTTCGGCACCTTGGATGAATATGAATAGTTTGCATCGACCCAGCCTACTTTTGTCACACTGGGATTTTACTATACATATCCCCTGGATCTCAGTAACTCAGAAGCAGTATGCTGGAGAATGGTACAGAAAGTGCTGCATGGCATTATATTCAAAGACCTTGTGGCAGTTCCCAACTGTACAGATTGCTGGGCAGACTGGAATCTCCACCTCATTAGCATTAGAACCAGACGGGGTCATTCGTGTAATTCCCAGAGATTCAATAATCTGGAAGTTTCCATTTAAAAGGGTGAGGAGGAGGTGAAGAGAATGGTAAAGGGTTATGATCCGATGGGGAAATTAGTTTCCCAATATATATAGGATTTGATTTAATAGGGTCCACCCATCAGGGGTTAGGGGTTCAAGTCATGTTACCTGCAAAAAAAATGGATCCTTCAAAAGCATCATATTTTTCATGGTCCATTGCTCATCTATGCCTCTTAAAGTAATCAAATTGGCTATTGAATTCAATATGAAGCAGGCAAATGGGCCTAAATGAAGTCATTCATACTACCTCAATCAAGCATTAACTATACTGTACCATGTTCCCCAACTTGGGTTCAGTAGCATGTGGACAGTCATGTATTACATCAGATATAGCAGTTTTATCATCATCCAGTGACTCTTCATGATATTCACTGACCTTTGCTGATGGCTTGGCCAAATGATAATCAATTGAGCGCAAGAAGTTAAAATATGCATACTTGATATCGAACTGCATATCATACCCTGCTAGAGAAAATCATCCTCAGCAAATCTTCACTGTGACCAAAGAAAAAGTATAAAATTATATTTCACCTACTTACAATAATTAATAGCAATTGTCCGTCCTCTGCTGTCTGGACTTTGTCTCACATGATGAAACCACATACTTGGACTGCATAAACTCCAATTAATTGTGTTATAATGTTTTCAAATATAGGATATACTAGAAATATGAGCTATATATGATCTAGGAATCAATTATTCTACAGATTACTGTTAAATTTTCATTGCACAATATTCGTCTAGTGGAGAAAATGCATTATTTTGTCAGTAACTAAAATGGCATTGGCCACAAATGATACACGTATGAAATAGCCATATAGTACCAGATGTATACAGTGTGTGTGTACAAGAAAATGAAATGACATGACTGAATAATCTCAATGGAAATGAAAAACAGGCTCCCAAAATGCGATTATACCCCAAAGAATGAGTATTAACATGAACACTGAATCTCTCTCAACATCTTGCTAAGCCAACTCATCTGCTGCTTCAATTGCACTTCATAACATGAGCAAAAGATATACAGCAATGAAAGTGGATCTCCCATCTTCCCTACAATGTAGTCTAGCACCTATCATCCGCAGTCCTCATAATATGTACAAGGCTAGATAGCAGTAGATACACAACATCAGATTCTACAAAAGAACCATGGAGGAGACAGTCATGAAAGAAGGCACAATTGTTATCGATACCCTCTTCATTCTGTCATGAGGAATATCATCGGTCCCTCTTCATTCACTACAAGGGTTTCTGCCCACATAATAGTGGCACAGAGATAGAAAGATTGAAGGGAATTAAGAAGCAAGCTCACCTTTCTTTTGTATCATTTTGATTGATGTTGGGCTTCGGGTTGAGGGGTTTCCATGAAAATTCCTAAAAAATCAAATATTTTGCAGTAAGAGTTCCTAAAGTCATGAAATTTAAAGCGAAGTGCTCCTTCCATAACAAGGACAAAAGGAAAACAACCCTCTACTATTCGATATAGCAAACTTGGTGGGTTCACGCTTTCCCTCCACAATACAAGGGTTTTGGAAGGTCTCTCTAAACCGACATCTGCAGAAAACACGAGAACAATATAATCAATAGAGGTACTCTCTCAAGGGCTTGACAGTTGTTTGAATCCAAGCAACAAGTCTCGTCTCTTATTTTTATCTTCTTGTTATGCAGGGCCATGAGTCATAACAGATCCTCTCACGTATACAACCATGTACAATAATACCCTGAAGCATTGTATACAAAAAGAATTGTCTAGGAAACTTAGGCTGTAAGGCCCCCAACCTTAATTAGGCGGGTTAGTATAATTAATTAAGATTAGTGTTAATTAACCTAGCTTGTAGCATAATAGGGTGTTGGACCCATCATGACCGATGGGCCCGAAACCCAGCTAGGGACCCATTTTCATTTTGGTCCCTAAACCCATTTCACTTTGACCAAAGCCCTTGTTTGTAATTTTCATAAACAAACTCTACAAAAGCCCAAGCCGCTTCATTCTCCCCATTTTCATCTCATTCCCTTCATTTCCCTCTCCACTCTCTACTTCACCTCTCTCTCTTCCCTCCTCACCAAGCTCAACCTCCCGAAAGATTTCCAAGCCAACCAAGGTTCCCCCAAGCTTCCAAGATCTTCATCATCATCTTCTTCAACTCTCTTTTCCCCATTTCCCCATCTCTTCTCTTCTCCTCTATTTTCCCCCTTTCTCTTCACCATCTTTGATGCAGCAGCACTATACATCCGTTAGAGCAAGAGACATGGTCCACATGTGGGACCTAAGGAAGTTTAGGAATTCTTTATTAATTTTTATTAGTTTCTGATTTTATTTAATAAGTTGTATTTAGGATTAGTTTCTAATTTGGATAGGATTATTATTTGGTTTCCTAGTTTGATTAGGAGTGATTTCTTAGCCCCTAAGTTTATTTTATTATAAATATAGCATTGTAGAGATCAATGATCTCAGAGATTTTGAGTTAATAGAATTTTCCCTTTGTGGGCTTACCGTTAGAGAATGTCTTCATCGTGTGCTTGTTCCCTCGGAACCCTAATTGTGCCCCGGCACTTGCGATCCTAACCCTAGGATTGCATCAATCTTCCTTCCACAAGCTCGAGTTCCCAAAGGATCCCAAGCCAAGCTCAAGCCTCCCCAAGCCCCCCAAGCCTTCATCTTCATCTTCCCCATCACCATCTTCTTTCTTTTCACTTTCTAGGTAAGCCAATCTTCCCCAATCTCCATGTAGAGTTCATTATTCACACTAGGATCATGCATTCATGGGTTAGTGATGTTTTTCTCTTCTTTGCCATGTAAGAAGATGGGTTGTAACCTTGGATTAGAGTGGGATATGGTGGAGAGCAAGATCTTGGAAACCCTAAGGACCAAAAAGAGGGGTTTTGTGGAAAGTTATGAAAGGCAAGTAAATAAATGCATTTAATATGATATTTATGGTTCGTTTGTTTGATTCCACATGTTATTCATGCTAGCTACCCATCTTGAGCTCATTTATGTTGAAATGAGTTGGTATGTAAGGATTTTAATGTATTGATAGTGTATGGATTAAAGGGGCTTAAATGGATGGATCGATCCATAGGTTTTGAAACCCCATTGGGGGGGGGGGGGGGGGGGTAGGCTCCCCCAAAACCCACCCTGAACCCATTACAGGTTCGGTTTATATAAGGCCACAGTCGACCGTGAAGCTTTAGGTAGCCAACCGTGAATTTCACTACGGTTAGCCGAAACCCCACAGCTAGCCGTGAAAGGGTCATGGCTAACGGTGAGACCTCTCTGTCTCAAGAGTACTGTAGCACCTGAGATGGTCTTGTGTAAAGGTTGTGCATGATGAGTTCACAGAGTGGTTCATGGTCAACTGCAGTTACATTTCCAAAATATGGTATTTTGGGAGTTTAGGACTCTTTGTAAGATACCATATACCAACCCAAAAGCTTAAGCTAATAGGTTGAAGGCCCAAACAGGTATATGAAACCCTCTCAAATCCATTACTTGGGTGATGTGGGATGTAGGACTATCCAACACTCACTCACGTGCAGGCTGACAAATTTCATGGACGAGCCTGCCACATGGGCTACACAAGAACGACAGGAACAGAACCCTCTCTGATACCATGTACCAACCCAAAAGCTTAAGCTAACAGGTGGAAAGCCCAAACAGGTATATGAAACCCTCTCAAACCCATTACGTGGGCGATATCGGATGTGGGACTTTCCCAACACCCTTACCCCGAGATCCATGACCCCTAGCTTAGGTAATTAATAAAGAGGAGTTGGACCATTAGTAAGGGGATGTGTGAGCTTGACATCTCCTTATGGGTTGGCCGGTTGCACATGTACCATATTGAACTATGAGTGGCGTAGCGGGATTCCAGGATGCCATCAATGTCAGAAGCACCAAATGATTATACCCAGCATCCTGGGCCCGTGTAACCACTGTGTTAGACAGTATGGGCCCCACATGTGTTGGACAACCCAAGCCTTAGGTTGGTTTAGTGTCTACCCCTTTGATTCCTTAATCATGTATTCCGGATAGGTTAGTAATAGGTTAGTATCTCCGCTTATTACATGACGTGTGCATGTATCCGCTCCACCAGTCAGTCTTCTATTGCTTGCTCAATATGTAATGGACCTAATGTGCATTGAAATGAATTAATGGACTATGAATATGGTATGTTAGAGTGTGATCCATTAGGGGTATGTCCT
Source organism: Umbellularia californica (assembly GCA_028538565.1). Classification (NCBI taxonomy): domain Eukaryota; kingdom Viridiplantae; phylum Streptophyta; class Magnoliopsida; order Laurales; family Lauraceae; genus Umbellularia; species Umbellularia californica. The sequence continues at coordinate 52,027 of JAPQWN010000052.1, forward strand.
GGACTAAAGGATGGGTACCAAGGACTATTCAAGTTGTGATTATGGACATGATTGGTGAAACACGCGTGTGGAGAGTTCCCCTATGTTCTGCTTTGTTTGTCTATTTGGAGGCGATACCCAATGAGGGTCTAGCCGGAACACTGAGTGTGCAAGATGTATAGTGTATGATACCCGAATATGGCATTTGACTTATGGTACCTGTATCGATACAGACACAGTTTGGATACGCCACCCAATTTTAGGATTTGGCTCCCCCTTTTCAGAGAGAGAGAGATGTGCATGTGTTGAAAAAAAAAAAACCACAGAGATGATCAAACCTATTTGCATGGAAAACAGAAAAAGGGAAAGAGAGAGAGAGATGACATGTGGCCTGCTAGAGCCACTGAAGATGGAATTGATGCTGCCTGTAGAAGATCTGAGTTTTTGCCACCGCCGATACTGCATTGATGGCTGTTGATGCCGATCGTGACTGCAGTTGTTGCTTCTTCTTCTTCTCTTATCTTCTTCTTTACTCCCCTTTTTCTCTTTTTCTCCTCCTCTTCCCTCTCTCTCTCCCCTCTCCTCTCCTCTCCATCTTCCCTATTTCTCCTCTCATCGTTTTCCTTTATTTTTTTCTCGCTAACAGCAGCTTCATCGAATGTTGAATGTAAAAAAAAAAAAAAAGGGAAAACTATCGTGGAAGGGGCAAAATGCCATTTTAAACACCTTTCGTACGATGTCTACTTTTGGGCCCAAGTGAGAGACCAAATGCTTTGGGCCCAAAGTGAGATTGGTGGACTCACAATAGATCTGACCTATTAAAGGACTAGCTACTTTAAAATCAATATAATGTATAAATATATATAAGCCTTAGTTAATTTTCACTGTAATAGAAATGTATTAATTTATGTTATTATTAAATTCTAGCATTTGTTTTAAATTTTTTAACACGTATTTAATTTAGTACTATTTTATGTAAAGTTAAGTGATTTGGATGCTTAGTAGAATCATTTTTTTTTAGATATGTGTTTGTATCCGTGTCGTACCCTGTGTCCGTATCATATTTTAGGTGATACCATACCAGTATCTGTGTCCTAAATATTTTAAGTTGGTTTGTCGAGTCTCTGTTCTCCGCGTCTGTATCCGTATCTAGGTATCAAAGTGTATAGTCCTTGATTCATTCGAGTCAGGCACCCCTAGGTGGATTTGGCCTCTCACGATTTAGGGCGTCTTCGCGTGGAGTAGTGGTGTTGTGCATGTGTGTTGTTACTGTCTGCAGATCGGGAGGTGGTCGTATGCGATCCGGGGCCAACATGCATTACGTGACATAATGTGCAGTTGTGCTGTTTGCATTCTATATGTATGCCAGGCTTGCCTGGGTTTGTTATGTTTAGCCTATGTGGGTTGCCATGTTAGAGTGTGTAGGTAGGGATTCCGTCTTCGTAAGATTCGTATGGTTTGTTATTTATTCATGCTTTATGCCTAGCTTCCATTTATTGTTACTGACGTGATCTATGACTGTCTTTACTCAGTTTTGATGCACAGTATCTATTTATTTACATTTATTTATTTGTCAGATTACCACAATCTGATGATGCTACATTTGGTGCTTAGGTAGTAGGGACCCATTGTGTAGGTGGCTGAGGCGGTCCCACAGGATTCGTCAGTTGAGGGTTATCACTAGTGGAGCATAGTGGAACTGTGGTGTTGTTGGGACAAGACCTGAGAGCCTCACATTACCTCCCGGTTATATGAGCATAGGTGCATCTCTTACTTGTCATTGTTGTAGTGTTGGACCTTCGTTAAAACCCTAATGCTTTTTGTAATTAAAATGTAAGTAATTGTCTTTCTGTTACTTGTATCAGCTCTCACATTGCTATATGTTATATTGGTGACCATCTGCGCAGATTGTATGAATTACTGCTTCCGCATTTGTTTTTGGTGACTGATCATCACTCATAACCTTACTGCGGACTTCGATCCAGCCGGAATTGGGGCCACAAATGCAATTACGGAAAAATTTTAAATGGCCTCGATTTTCACGCCCTAGGGATGCGATTAGGATCCAATTGGATTTTGGAGGCATGACACAAGCAATCCATTTCCATTCTCCTAGGATTATATCTTATATCATGGTATTAGAGCAAGGTTTGGCCTCCAAACCTGAATAATTTTGGCTAATTTGGAGTTTCGGCAAAGTATTTCAAAAAACTATAATATATAGTAAATATTAAAATAATGAACTTCAGTAGGCTTTATTTCCTAGTAGGGGTGAAGTCCGATTAAGATCCTATTTAATGTTATGGTAGAAAATTTCTAGGGCCCACATATGAGCGGGCTTATTTTAAATGGCTAAATTTTTTTTTAATATATGAGCCCAACAAGCCACGAGTGCAGACCACAAATTCAACCCACTATCACACCCTTTTGTCTTATTAAAAGGACGAAAAGGTTTTTGTTTTGCCTTTTTTTGTCGACCGAATGAAATGAAAACTCTTTCACCTCTTCTTTATCAATTGAACGTGACAACGAACGAAATGAGAATATTTCCCCATAACTCTTTTCCAACAGAGAAGAATACCCCCATAAGATACGGTAGCATCCAAACAAGCCCAACCGCAGAAAATATTTCCTCATAACTCTTTTACAATCAAATCAGACATGGAGCTAAGCTTTGTTTGTTGAAGAAGCAGTGAATCAACTTTGGAGATGCAAATTACCTCCTTAATAGACACCCATTTCACTGAGCTTCCTAGCCCATGGACATTCCAGGAGAGAGCTTTCATTGACAGCACTTCTTTAAACTCCAGGGACGCCTGTCTGCCTTGAGAGAAGGGGGTCTCTCAAGTCGACGATTGTCATAATTGATGGAACTGAAGTTCTCTGTTTCCCTACCTCTTAGGTTGTTTCCTGTAGTAAGCATTCCCATTTAGAGCGTCTCTGTCATGAGCAAAAGCAACTAAACTGTCCCAGCCACCTCTGACGTGGTCAACTGTGATGCCTATCGCATCACCATAGATCTTATTTTTTCAGCCAACCAGGAGTTTGTCTCAATTGCAGTGCGATTGATTGCTTCCTCGGGAGTTGACAGAGAGATTATGACGTCTTTCTTGAGAAAGATCATGCCCGCCTCTTGAAAATGCATTTTGTGCTTCACGGATTTGGGAACGGAAAATCCAGCCACAATTGGGAGAGTGTTGATCGTAATCCGAGACAGCCCATGGCATTGAGTTGCAACCAGCAAGGAGAAGGGATCTCCTTTGCGATACAGAAGCTTTAGTAGATAAAGGGAGGGAAGCCGGCACTGAGTGAGGAGTCGTTGGCAAGGTTAGACTCTGGCTGTCGACAAGAGGGGAACATTTTGCGGCCAATGTCGAGCCTAGCAGCGAGCCAGCTGGTGAAGAGCATCTGTCTTCTTCTCCCGCCTAGAAGCATAGGACAAACGGTCTACGCTAGAGGCATGCAGCAACAGAGGAATGGAGTCCAGACAACGTGAGGAAGTAGAGGATGCTCTGGATGTCGAAGTCAAAGTGGTAGCCGGAATAGTTGTTAAGGTTGCATGGGTCATTGGTGACGAAGCTCTGTATGTCGATGCCGATGAGGTCGCCGATGCCAATGAATCGATCTCTCTGTTTATCTGAAGAAGGGTGAATCCCATGTTCTAAGATTTCAAAGAAATAATATTGGTTGGGGCTGAAGAGATGGGCTAACCCACTTCACAAAGGAAAGAACAGAGCCTCTCACCATTATTCAACCCGTGACCCATTGGGGCAAGGGCCAGGTCCAACTGTCCGAAAAGCCAGCGAGTTAGATCTGAGTGTTAAACAGGCCCAAGGCCCATGAACAAATCCTATCCAGAATATAACATCTCACGTGGATATTGATTGGGTCAACTTGTAACAGCTGTACATATTCTCTTAATTAGATTTTCCCCTGTAATTAGTTAGTTTCCTAAAGATAGAATAGCAATTGATTTCATTAGCTAGTTTCCTAACTTAGAAGCCTTGATTGAGGCATGTAATTCTCTATATATTGGGGCTCGATCTCCAAAGGAAGGGAGAAGAAAATCAGTTTCTTCCAAGAACTCTTGTTCCATTCTTGTGTTCTGAAATTGTAAGAATGATATGGTATCAGAGCAAGGTTCAAGGCAATCGTGATCTTAGACATCTTCCAAAGCATTAAGGGAATAAGGATAGAGAGGAAGAAGTCTCTCTCGTGCAGCAAATAGATCTAGGATCTATTTTCTATTTTTCTAGCAACTTCAGCGACTCCAGCACTCTGCGTCAGCAACATCCTCTTGGTGGCCCACCCTTGATCAATCAGATCAACTTCCAAATTTCATCCACAATGGTCGCCTGATTTTTCTAAGACTATTGGTGATTTTTTTAGGATTTTTCAGCACTCATAGGTTGGTGATTTACACATTCTAGAGATTTTCCAGTTTTTTAATACTGTTTTCATCTAGACCGTCCAGATTCTTGGATCTGTGGTGGAATTGGATAATTCTTTCTCCAGTAGAAGCCCTACTACTGTCCTTCCTCAAATCAGTGATCTGATTATTGACAAAATCCATCAGTGGGGCCCACATAGAGGTTTTGCAGCAAAAATCAAGGCCGTCTGGGGTATTTTTTTGCCAAATACTATTCTGTGTTGTGTTTTTTCTCACTGCATGGGCGGATCTTGACTACTGTACACAGAATACTTTGTTATCCACATTTAGACTTCATCTCTTCACAGTTTTGGCCAATCTCGATTGAAGATGGAAAAATCTGAGGTTACCTTGATCCGATTCACGGGAAAGAATTACCCCGCTTGGTCGTTCCAATTCCAAATCTACCTTGAAGCTAAGGAATTGTGGGGACATATTTCTGGTTCTGACCCTACACCTACTGAAGATGAGAAGAAGATATCCACTTGGCATACCAAAGATGCCAAAATCAAGTCATGGATCCTTGGATCCGTCGAGCCACATTTGATAATGAACCTCAAACCTTACCCCACCTCTAAAGACATGTGGGGGTACCTGCAGCAAGTGTACCATCAAGATAACTCCGCACGTCAATTTCATCTTGAATGTGCGATTGCTGAATATGCACAAGGGGCCTTGTCGATCCAAGACTACTATTCGGGATTCCGAACCCTATGGTCGGAATACGATAGTATTAAGTATGCAAATGTGGCTGCTGACGTTTTGATTGTCATTCGTGATCTTCAGGCCTCTAGTCAGCGGGATCAATTTTTGATGAAGTTACGGACTGAATATGAAGGTGTCCGATCTGCCCTGATGAATCGGACACCTTTACCTTCCTTGAATGTTTGCTTGAATGAACTCCTTCGCGAAGAACAGCGCATTGCGACCTCGGCCCATATGTCTCAAAAGACTGAGACCTATTCAGTCGCATTCTCGGCAAATAAGGCTTCGCAGCCTCCGTCTCGAGACTTGAGCAAAACGCAATGTTACAATTGTCAACAATTCGGGCACATTGCTACTCAATGTAAACAGAAGGTCTGCAGTTACTGTAAAAAGACGGGACATATCATCTCTGAATGTCACCGCCGCCCTACACGTCCATCTTCACAATATCAGACTCCACAGTCTCAGCCTCCACAGTATCAGACTCCGCATGCGTATGTGGCTTCTTCGGTTATGCCTGCTCCTACAACTACACCCTCACAGCCTGGGACCTCCTCCTCTCTCACTCCTGAATTAGTTCAGCAAATGATTGTCAATGCCCTCTCTGCCTTTGGTCTCTCAGGTAACTCCCCTTCCTCTTCTACTTGGTTCCTTGATTCTGGGGCGTCTAATCATATGACATGTTCCCCCGTCCCTCTATCCAATGTGACAACATACAAAGGCAATCTTCACATACAAACTGCTAACGGAGGTAATGTTCCCATTACTGCTCTCGGAGATATCCCTGGTCCCCTCCCATTAAAACATGTTTACCTTTGTCCCAATTTAACTTCAAACCTCTTGTCCGTCGGGCAACTTGTAGAAAATAATTGTAACATTTCTTTTTCTTCTTCTGGTTGTGTTGTGCAGGACCAGATGTCCGGGAAGGAGATCACGAGGGGACCTAAGTGTGGACGCTTGTTTCCGCTGGATTTTTCTAAAATTTCTAGGACTAGATTTCCCAGTGATGTGTTTTGTTTTGCTATTAGAGATAACTGCCAATTGTGGCATAATAGACTCGGACACCCTAATTCCAAGGCTTTGTCCCTCATGTTAAACTCTGGTTTATTAAATAAATCTATTGGCTTATCTTCTTGTGTGCCTTTTGATTGTGCTACTTGTAAAATGGGAAAGAGCAAAACTCTTCCTTTTCCTATTTCCAATTCACACAGCACTCGGTGTTTTGATTTAGTACATAGCGATGTATGGGGAATTGCTCCAGCTCTTTCTCACGCTCACTATAAATACTTCGTGACTTTTATCGATGATTTCAGTCGGTTCACATGGGTTTACTTTCTGCATTCCAAATCTGATGTCTTCAATGTTTTTCAAATTTTTTTAGCTTATGTTGAGAATCAATTTTCCACCTGCATCAAAATCTTGCGATCTGATTCGGGCGGGGAATATGTGTCCTTTGATTTTCAAAAGTTTTTACAAAACAAAGGCATTATTTCTCAGAGAACTTGTCCTTATACTCCACAGCAGAATGGAGTCGCTGAAAGGAAAAACCGACATCTCCTTGATGTCACTCGTTCCCTTCTTCTTGAATCATCGGTTCCGTCTCGTTTTTGGGTTGAGGCACTGGCAACGGCAACTCATCTTATCAATCGTATGCCATCAACCTCTATTGAAAATCAGAGCCCATATTACCGCTTGTACCAGACATCTCCATCATATGATGATCTTCATGTTTTTGGCTCTATTTGCTTTGTGCACTTGCCTCCTTCTGAGCGCACCAAACTTACCGCACAATCAGCTCAGTGTGTGTTTTTAGGTTATGCGCCTTTCCAGAAAGGGTTTCTTTGCTACGACCCTCACATTCGTCACATCCGGACCTCTAGAAATGTTTTTTTTTTTTTTAAAAAGAGTATTTTTTTCAAAAACATCTTGATCCTACTACCTCCTCCTCATTGGTGTCTTTACCTGGTTTTTCTGACAACACCTCCATTGTTCATTTTAATCCTAACTTTGTATATCACAAACGGAACAGCGAAGCGCCTCCCAGGGATCCCCCTCCTGATCTTCCTCCCGCATCCGGTCCACCTCCGGCGCTTGGTCCCTCTAGCCCTCCTTCATTACGTCGCTCCACTCACATTTCGGTACCACCCGACCGATATGGGTTCTCCCATTCTTCCTTAATGGCCACTTTGTCCTCTGCTTTCATCCCCCTATCCTATTCTCAGGCTGTGCAGGACAAATGTTGGAACCAAGCTATGCAAGCTGAATTGGATGCTTTAGCGGAAAATCATACGTGGGATATTGTCCCCTGTCCTGTGGGTGTCAAACCTATTGGCTGCAAGTGGATTTTTTCTCTCAAGTTAAAATCAGATGGCAATCTTGATCGATATAAGGCGCGACTTGTTGCTCTCGGAAATCAGCAGGAATATGGCATTGATTATGATGAAACTTTTGCTCCCGTCGCCAAGATGACCACCGTACGCATTATCCTTGCTGTTGCTGCATCTCAGTCCTGGCCTCTTTATCAAATGGATGTCAAAAATGCGTTTCTTCATGGTGATCTCCAAGAAGACGTTTATATGCGTCTGCCTCCAGAGTCCTCATCTGGGAAGGGTATGGTTGCTAAACTACGTCGCTCCCTCTATGGTCTGAAGCAAGCTCCCCGCGCATGGTTTGAGAAATTTCAAGGTGCCCTTCTCCGCTTGGATTTTCATCCTAGCCAGTATGATCCCTCCATGTTCTTACATCATGCTCCATCTGGGATTACTGTGCTACTGGTCTACGTCGATGATATTGTCATTACTGGTCCCAATGCACAAATGATTCAGGCACTCCAAGCTTCTCTCCATCAGACATTTCAAATGAAGGATCTCGGACCCTTACACTATTTCCTTGGTCTTGAAGTTCATCAATCGCCTAACGGTATAGTTCTTAATCGGCACAAATACACAGTTGACCTAATTGACTTGGCTGGCCTTACTTCTTCAGCTCCAGTCGATACGCCGGTCGAACTGAATGTCAAACTCAGTAAAGAGGAGGGTGATCTTCTTCCAGAACCTACCGCATATCGCCAGTTAGTGGGTAGCTTGATCTATCTCACGATCACCCGTCCTGATATCTCATTTGCGGTCAATCTAATGAGTCAGTTCATGACTGCTCCTCGTCACCTTCATCTGGCTGCTGTCCGTCGCATCATTCGGTATCTTATTCGCACACCGACTCGCAGGTTGTTTTTTCCATCAGACAATCCTCTTTCTCTTGTAGCTTATTCAGATGTTGATTGGGCTGGTTGTCCGGATACTCGCAGATCGACCACAGGATGGTGCATGTTTTTGGGTGATAGTCTGATTTCCTGGAAATGCAAGAAACATGGCAAAGTTTCCAAATCTTCTACCGAGGCTGAGTACCGCGCTATGTCTGCTGCGTGCTCCGAAATCCTTTGGCTCCGAGGTCTGCTCTCTGACATTGGCTTTCCCGCAGAAGGAGCTACCCCCCTCTATGCCGATAATACCAGTGCAATTCGGATTACTGAAAAATCCGATTTTTCATGAACGCACTAAACACATCGAGGTTGATTGTCACTTCATTCGTGATGGGTTTGAGCGTGATGTCATCAGCCTTCCGCATGTCTCCACTGAGCTTCAACTTGCTGATATCCTTACTAAAGGTCTTCCGCGTCCTCGCCACCAGTTCTTGGTTGGCAAATTAATGCTTGTTGATTCTCCCGCATTAATTTGAGGGGGGTGTTAAATAGGCCCAAGGCCCATGAACAAATCCTGTCCAGAACATAACATCTCACGTGGATATTGATTGGGTCAACTTGTAACAGCTGTACATATTCTCTTAATTAGATTTTCCCCTGTAATTAGTTAGTTTCCTAAAGATAGAATAGCAATTGATTTCATTAGCTAGTTTCCTAACTTAGAAGCCTTGATTGAGGCATGTAATTCTCTATATATTGGGGCTCGATCTCCAAAGGAAGGGAGAAGAAAATCAGTTTCTTCCAAGAACTCTTGTTCCATTCTTGTGTTCTGAAATTGTATGATACTGAGAACCCTAGACCGCTTCGAGAATCTTGTAGGAGGGGATTCAAAATTTGAACTGAGGTCACCATCGGCAACAGCAACAATTGATCTGATTAGACTTGGGCCACCGTCGGAGGAGGGCAGCAACCTTGGCAAAGCAACCAGATCGATCGTATCTTCTTCAACCGTGATAGAGATCAAAAGATCACCAACATAAAGGGGGATCTGAATCGGAAGCTTGCAAACCCTACCTGTCAGCACCTTCACACGGGCCGTGGGTTAGGATGTTTTTCTCAGACGTGAAGTGAACAACTTAAAGAGTAGATCCGATGAAGTCCCCCAATAGACGAAAGACACCCATTCCAGGCTTGGAGTGGCACACCTGAGAAGCGAATCCATCTCGGTGGAGGAGGGGAACCGATTGCCTCCATCCATCTGTCAAAGGCCACAAATGGAGAGGAGGATAGGTGCATGGCACGGTCCATCACTTCCCGGACTTCCTGCTCTGAAAAATTGAAGGTGCGCGACATCTTCCTATATCAGCTTGATGCCAATGGTCGATTCACCCCAAGAAAGTTCCAGCCAAGATGTGACATAAGCCACACCCTGCTGGAGTTTAATGAAGCTTTTTAAGTTGTGGCATAGGGTCTTCTTTTCCGACTCTATAATCGAAGGGGCTACCTTGATGAAGTTGGAAGCTTCATTCCTGAAGATCCAACCAGCGCTTAAGCCAGAGGTGCCTGAGGGATGTCGACACCAAGCTAAGAGATTGGTTGACACAAATCTGGGGAGGAGCTGCTACCTATTGGAGGTGGGGACTGAGGGTTTATTAGAGCGAGGACTAATGAGATTTGCATTGACGTGACTACCGCTCCAAGATCTGCCCTTAACCAACTCTAGGCCTTGGATAGCTTCCTTTTTTATTTAAACATAAAGAAACCAAAGCCTTGTTGCTTGCCTAAAGAACAATCAACCGAGATGTAAGAGTCTGTAAACTTTCCCGCTTTGGAAAACATTGCTTCAAGCTCCGTCCGTGAGATGGCCGTTGTAAGACCCCAGCCTGTCAATCACGCGATTAGTGTTCATTATTTGTGTTGTTAGCTCATTAAGTGGGTTTAGATGTTAATTAACTAAATTCGTGGGTTAGGGTAGTAGTTGTTCTTATTTAGCTGAATCGCTTGAGTCCAAAGATTCGATGAAACGAGTATCGAATCACAGGATTCACACCAGAATCCTAAGATTCATTTGTAAATGGTATTAGTTGTGTAGATACAAATCATTTTCCTTAACATTCGGGATAAGAATCGTAGGATTATGATAACTATGGGTAAAATGGCCATTTCAGAAAAAATGGGATTTTCTGCGAAATTTCTGATTGTGTCATACTTGTGCTCGTTAGAAGCTAGATTTAATTTCAATCATCTTTCTTTGTTTGACCTTTTTGATCCAAGGCCCGGAAAGCCCCATTTTCATGTCGCAGAGTACTTGACCCCACATGACCAATCATATATAAAGCCAAACAAACCCTTTCTCCTTCATTTTTCAACCCCTTTCTCCTTCATTTTTCTTCTCTCGATCAGCACCACCCCAGCTCTACAACCAGCCCCTACCCTCTTCCTGTTCTCCTTTCTCACCTTCAAGTTCAAAATTAAGGCTGTTAATCATCAAATGAACACCGCCATTGAGTTCCTCTCCATCTTCTCCATCTCTAGACACCATTTTTGAGCAAATCCAAGTGTGGCAGCCCCTCTACCCACTGATTTCTTCACTTTCAGACATCCTACTGCTAAGCAATCATCTCCCTTCTTCCATATTTAGAATCTACAACTCATAGAGATCCTAAATCTGCACATGCAAGTCTTCCCATCATCCCTTTCTTGATTTTCCATTTTCGGGGTAATTAAGTGTGTATTTTTGGGGTTTTTGGATTTAGAATGTTCCCAGCTGATTGGAGGGTATGAGAGGTGATTTTGGAAGCTCCAGGACTAGAGGCAAGTGTTTAATTTGAATTTTTGTGACATGCATGCCCTCTACCTTTGAATTCCATTTCTATTCTATGTATATGTACTGTAGAGTGCATGTTTGGTATTCTTCCCTCTCCTTGTGTTTGATGGTGATCTAAGGGTGTTTATTGGTGTTATTTCGATGCTAGATTGATGGGGAATTAAGTGGTTGAGTATTCTCCAAAGTCCCAAGGCCGGAGGACCCCTAGTTTTTCCCACTACAGTGAACCGCTGTGCTCCGGGGTGCCCAACCGCGGGGATCCAAGGCTAGCTGTGAGGCTATCCAGCTATCCAGTTTTGGTAGGCAATTCATGCCAGATGGCCCAATTTGACCTATTTTGAATCCCTCTCTCTCTCTCTCTCTCTCTCTCTCTCTCTCTCTCTCTCTCTCAACCCCAAATGAGTTAAGACACTCTCCTAAACATTTTAGGTGGATTTTTAGCAACCCCTAATCAAAGGATTAATATAAGTCGGGACTGGGTTCTTTGGGAAAGAACCTTGAACCTTAGGGACTAGAAATGGAACCGACAACCAAGACTTGACCTAAATGGAATTGTTAGCATTAAGGGGCAACCTTAGGGACTAGAAATGGAACCGACAACCAAGACTTGACCTAAATGGAATTGTTAGCATTAAGGGGCGTTATTTGAGTAGTTATTCACCCCTGAGGGCTGTCCAGAGGCATGTAGGTGTACTTTAAAGTTGGGAATGCATATGACTAGGACTTTGGGAAGCCAAACATTACAACTCAGCAGGAATCAAATAATCGGTAACCGAATCCTAAGTGTGCGTAACACCAAATCTTACTACTCCGACATGTCAATGGCAGCCCGAGACTTAGGATTTGCGAATTTTGTAATGGAACCTTAACTATACAATGGAATCAACTCGTTTAACAATTAAGTAACCGTTTGTTCGTGCAGTGTACACCTTCCTATGAGATAGTGTGTCCTTCAGCACACCCTACCATACCCGAACTTTGCATAGGGTTTAGAATGGTGGACCAAGTATGGGGTTTAGCGAACAGTCATTGCCCTATTTCCGCTTAGGAGATAGGATCCACAGTTGTGGTGCATTGGGTCAGATGTGCACAGTCTTTTTCCTCTTACTCATTTCGGGTCGAACCATTCCATGCTGGAATGTTGCTCGATTTTCTAGAAGACCTTAGGCCTCGCCTAGTTCATTTTCATTTCTGTCATGATGATTAACTTGATTCTTTTCCGTTGTATAATAGTATATCATTTTGATGCTGCGTGTATGTACAATGAGGGGTACTCGATCTCGTGTGTGTTCACACGTGTGTTATCTTGCTCGATAACCACCCCTCTTGTCATCCCTTAGTTATGTCATTCTTGCGGACCCCCTGTAGAAGGGCATCTGGTTCTGCAGGGGACTTGGTATGCAGTGGTGCACAAGTCCCACTCCAGAGTCGGCACCACTAAGCTTGGGTTCCATTCAGCCTAGATCCGGCTGCTTTGGAGTCCTTAATTCATGATTTCCATCTGCATATTGGCTCTTGCTTGATCTTGCCCGCAACCATGGCCAGTGCCTTGTGTGGTCACCTCCTTATGGGCTGGCATATTATTATTATTATATATGCTCATGTTTTACTTGCCCACGTGGCGACTCATGCTCATGTGCTCCTGTCACCTTGAATGGAGGAGAGTATATAACTGTGTGTGGTTTGCCATATTGCTAGGACAAGTGTGTTAGTGGTATTGTTTCACGTTGATTCCATGTTATATTTTCTCAGTCTTATTGGTCATGCATGTCATTGCCTTGTAGTTGTTATTGGAGTTCTGTTGATTATTTCTTGTCATTACTTTTACTCGCTGCAAACATATTATCATTTATTTTAAAACACTTGACAGGTCATCGTGCTTGATCCTAATTTAACCTTGGTGTTGTAGGTATTGCCCCCACTACCTTCGAGGAGGAGCCTACGGAGACGGGTGAGGAGCCGCAGTTGGTAGGCGAGTGGTGTGCAGATGATGCCACTTAGACATCGGGATCCACACTTGAGCTGTCGTTACATTTTAGGGAGTGTCTATGTTCTATGTTAGGTTTTCTAATGTATTGGCCTAGGTTGGCCCTATTTTTCAAACTTCCATAACTAAACTTTACTTTTGTGTAATATGCAGGCAGCTTTAACTGTTTATGGGAACACCATTTATATTACTACCTTACTCTGATATTTTTCATTTATTGTTTATGTTATGATTATTAGTATGATGATTTGCTACAACCCTCCGCCAAAATACATTACTTTTAATTTGTGAGGCATGTGTAGGATCTTCACCGTGGAAACCTATGGGAAATTGTGTGTGCGAATTAAATTTACTTCCATCATTCTGCGTGCACAGCCACGATCCCAGATTACAGACCGTAATTAGTGCAAAACAGGTCCGGGGTCACAACAGCCGGAGGCAGATTCGACACGAAGAGGGATAAGACTGACTGGGGTTGTCTTTTTTCTCCCATGGGGGTCAGGTTCTTCTTTCATCCTCTTGAGACCAAAAGGTTGTCTTGATTAGTCTAGACTCTTTCAATTGATTAGTTCAAATTTTTATGTTTATGTAAAAAGTTTGTTGATAAAGTTAATCATTTTTAAAATGCATCATAGTCCATTTCTCTTGAGTGAAATGGATTCGTATGGATCAAAGAAATAGTAAATAGGATCGATACAAATAGAAGCAGAAGTATATTTATTTTTAAAATAAATCCTAAAGGATTGTCTATTTGTTTCATTAAGGGAGGCTAGTGTGGTTGGGTTGAATTATCATTAGGTGGGTTCCAATAGCTACAACAAAAGCTTTTTATTAGTTTTAAACTTAAACATACGTCTCCTCCTAGGTATGAATGTCCTCCCCAAATAATGACATTTGAAGAAGTCTCTATATGGGCTAAAACAAGCACCACTTAGATTTTCTTTGATGGTTCTTAAGTTGCTATCTTTATTCTCCCACGATTTTGCCTAGTCGTAGCTTTGTCATTCTATATTATTTTTTTCTTTATTCTATTTTTGAACTTTTTATGAACTATGGAATTATGGAATGCTTACTTATTGAGGTTATTCGTAACATGACGTTCTACAATAACACTTGTAGGTGGTGAACAAGTAATAGTTCCTCAATATGTAGAACGTCACGAATATCAAGAGTGGAAAGCTGGCGATGCGATCTAGAGCCATCGCCCTTGCTCAAGAAATATCGATTAAAAATGGTTTATTTCTTTACTCTAGCATTGTAATAGGGCCCACTGAATTTGGCCAAGTTTTTAGCATTTACTTTAAATACTTGCTGACTATCATATTATTAATTTGAAATAGAGAATTTGTTTATGCTATGTAAGATGTCTCAAGTTATGTATGATGTTTGAAAAGTTTCCGCTGGAAATGTTTTAAATATGACCTAATCTCATATGTATGATGTTTGCAGAAAAATATACTTGAGAAGCCGACTTCTTCAGGAATCCGGATTTTGGGTCATGACACCTTGGCCGAACAAGGGGTTGGTAGGGTTCTTGCTCTTGATGCTTCTCTTATTTAATGTTTTTCAAGTTGGGTATATCTCTCCTATACCTATGTGAGGTGTTTCTCTCTTTTTTTATATGGTGCAAGTCATAATATATCTCTACTGTTATTGTTTGGGGGAAAACAATGATTTGGTTTCAATGTATATTGATTTTATCTGAATATTTGTTAAAAAAAAAAAAATACCATTGCCTATGGGCTAAGAAGGGTGTGTGAAGTGACCGAAGTCCCTTTGGTGAACAACCTAAAATAAGTCCCACTATTGGCCAGGTAGTTATTTGAACATCAGAATCTCTATTGATCATGCCACGAGCCTAGAGCTGGTTGTCAGTTTAAGATTGGCACTCGGTGTAGAGTGCCTCTATTAGCTATATGTTATAGCCTAGGATATAAGTCCAGTTATTTTCATCATTAGCCATATGTTAGCATTAGTATCTATATGTGTGTCCAGTTATTTTCATCCATTTGGATCTTTTCACAGATTGTAATCTGGAAGGCGATTTTGTTCCTTTTTTTTTAAAAGCTGAAAAGGCTTGGATTTCTAACTTCTTTATTTCATTTGTGAGGTTATTTTAATTATAATATCATAAATTCCTATATTTAGAATTAGTTCTGAAAAGGTGTATTTTATACATGTAATTCTCTAGTATTTTTAAAATCATACATGATCATATGATTTGATTTAAATGGTGTGCATTTTTTTAATTAGTTCTCAACCCTAATGAATATGACTAGCTACATGTTGAACTGTTGAGTTCACTCTTCTTTCATACTTCGTATTGCAGAGTGATCAATAGTAGCCGGGGTGGCATCTTGGTGCATAGTAGTTGAGGAGAGAAGGCCGTTTTTTATTATATATATTTGGGAGTTATATCTGCAATGTCGTGTTTGAAGGACCAGTAGTGTTGTAGTGTTTAGAGAGTTTGAATCCTGACTGTAAAGAGGCCCACTGCCAGCTAGCCCATTGGGCACAACCCATAGTGGGTACAGAAATGCAGTGACATATCCCCGAACCCCTTATTGGTTCGGGTACCCATAAATATATCTAAGAATCATAGGTGACCTTATAATCATGTTTTGCTTATTGGCTCGGGTACCCATAAATATATCTAAGAATCATAGGTGGCCTTATAATCATGTTTTGCTTGAAGCCCATTCTCAGGCCTTTGTCATGATTTAGTTGCACCAGGTCATCAGCCCACAATGTCCAAGTGAATAGGCCTCCTCAAAAGACTTGTTAGTGTGGTTACCTAAAGTCAAATTTGCTTGTTCTGAAAGTGATGAATTCTTCAAAGAGAGCTTTGCTCTCAAGTTATTAATCACTATAACAATATTGATACATCCATATCCATCCTTAACGATCACATAAAGACATTCTCATTCGAGATTAGATTGATCAAGGCATTGAGCTTTGACACAAGATCAAATGTGATTGAAGGAAACAAGACAGGAAGGAAATGCAGCACGAAGACTAAATTGACATATAAACCTGCTACACCAGCAAAAGGAAGTGGGAGACAGCAACTATAAACACTGAACGAAACAGATTCTTGCAAGTGGGCAGAAAACAGGACAAAAGGATGGGGTGGTCAGTTCATGATGGATGGATGGATGGGGGAACAGTATGTGGCGGTTTGGGTATAATCTTGGTGACATTCTGGAACAAGATCGGGTCGGTCAGCCAGGTGCTGCAGTAAAAATGGGAAATGATCGGGGACTGCTGTTCACAGGGAAGAAGAGAACCCAGAGAGAGATGCAAAAAATCTGATAAACAAGAACAAAAGAGAAATCATCAGTGCAGACAAATGAATAAGATGCTTACAGGTAGAGGATCTCTCCAGCCTTGACGGTGCATTCGAACGGCTTTGGGCCGCTGAAGTATCTCGGGAACATTGACCTCTGTCGCTGCTCTATCGATGATGACGATGGGTAGGGATCCACGCTGCACCAAGGAACGTATCGCAAAGGCTTCTCCAATTTCAACGAGAACTCTCCCGTTTCCTGTGACATTGGTTACCAAAGAAAGGCAAACAATACGAAGAATCGGTTCGGTATGACCGATGAAGAGAGAGATGCAGGCAGAAGAAGAAGAAGAAGAAGAAGAAGAAATAGAGACGTAAGAGACAGAGACCTGGTTGAATGAGTACCGAGCGGCCGGATATTGGCGAATGTACATCCTGTGGACGTCGGTGGGAGGGAGGAGGAGGAAATGCTTCTCCCCGGAGATGACAGCATAGAGGTTCTCGTAGTGGTCCTTGTGGAAGGACGTCTCGGAGCGATGGTTGCCGATCCAGAGATTGACCGCTTCAGGCAGGCACCCAAGAGCCTCGGAGGCCCAGGGGATGTGGCTCTCCACATCCGGGGCAAGGACCGAGTACTCGGAGCGGAAGCAGTCGTTCTGCTCCTGAGCATAGGCCACAAAAGAAGAGGAAGGAGAACCAGAATTAGCGATGTGTTGAAGGGCGAGGGAGAAGGGCATGCGCTCCACGTGTGCAGAGGCGAAGCAGAGGAGGGAAGAAGTGTAACTTTCATCTTCATCTTCATCTTCATCTTCATCCGGAGGAGATGAGGAGGTGAGGGGGACGATGGCATCCGCTCGACCGTCTGGAGTGAGGTGGACAGAGACCTTGCAGTCTCTGCCGAGGGCCCTGGAGAGGTATTCTTGGTCGCCGCCGCCGCCGTCCGCCGCCCAAGAGGAGAGGGCCGGCCAGTGGAGGGTTGCGTTGGAGATGATGCAGGGTCTGTTGGGGGAGACGAATTGCCTCAGGAACTGGAGGGGTGAGGGTGGAGATTCCAGTCGCTCCACATCATTTCCGAGACTCAGCTCCCGCACCTCCTTCCATAACCCCACGACTCCTCCCTCCTCCATGTGCCCTCCCTTCCTTCCTCAGCCGCCCACGCTTTTTCATCTCCCGTTCCTACCGGGGAAAGTTTCAAAAAAGTCTTCAAGTCTTTACCTTATTTCAAGAAAGGACACAAGTTTCAAATTATTCCCTAAGTTTTCACCCATTTAAACCTATTTTTCGGCAACTTTTTTTACTAAGTCTTTTTTTTTAAATACTCAAATTACCCATCATTAAAGTAAAACTCTCCTTCACTTCATCCATATTCTTCTCTTTTTCTTCACGGGTGTCCTCAGGATCATCAATGACAATCGGTGTTCCCACAGCGATCGATTGCATGTAATAGTTGTCAAAATCATGGCATGGCTTTAAATGAAGGGTAATTTGGGTATTTCCAAAATATTATGGGAAAATTTCCAAAAAAAATTCCTTTAAATACTCGGATGTCCTTAATTGAAAACTTATCGGAAAACATAGGGACTAATTTGAATAGTTTTAAAGCTTGTTTCCTTTTTTAAAATAAGGCAAAAACTTAAGGCCTTATTTGAAGTTTTTCCTTCCTACCGCGACGCCGGTCATTTGATATTTTTTTTTTTTTGTTTTTATTTTTTTGGTTAGAAACATCTATTTGATGTTGGTCATTTGATGCCATTTGATGCGATATGCGTTCGTCGATCAGCGGAGATGATTTAAAAGGGTTGGAACTTGAAATATAGTGAAATCTTCCCTCCTTGCAAGTAAAACCTTTTTAGAACCTATTCGGTTAAAATGTGAGTTTTATCTATGCAGGTCTTGTTTAAGTGCAATTCTGAATTCTGTATTTTTTTTATAAGAATTTATAAAGCTGGCATTCTAATTGTTACTTTTGCACTCTATAATTTTCAGAAATTTAGTATTCAAAATGCTGAATAGCCATTGAGCATTTGCATCTACCAAGACGGCATTCTAATTGTTACTTTTGCACTCTATAATTTTCAGAAATTTAGTATTCAAAATGCTGAATAGCCATTGAGCATTTGCATCTACCAAGACTAATAGCGAAGGAAGCCAATAGTGTTTTTATTGACACCCCAAAAAATAAAAGCACCATTCCATATGCTTACAATGATGATTCTTTAAAAATTTTTGGAGGAATGGAAAGGAAAGTGCGGTTTCTTTTCTTCTTTTTATTTATAAACATTCTAGAACACAAATCAATAAATCAATGATTGTGTTGATCTCCAAAAAGAATAATGCAAAAAACTAACAAAAAGTTATCCCCAAAATCTTCATTGATACATTGAAGTCCCTATTACTACCTAAATGCATTTAAAAAACTCAAGTGCGTTATATATCAAAGCAAAGTAAAGACAATGTAATCATCTAAAGTATAATGATAGGAATAGAAGCACAAGGTTGATTAATAAGACACAATGACCTATAAAAGATGACAATACACCAACAATATAGGTGGTCCATAGAGGCCCACCACAAGATCTTCTCACTTCCCTCCTGTTCTCAAACCGAGTGTGGTAGAGAATAACCAGCGGGAGAACAACCCGTCCAATCAATACATTGGGAGGTCAACTTGGAACAATCCATCAGGCTTAATCTGGGACAATATATCGAATGGTTAGTCCAAGGCAATCAATACAACGGGGTTCAACCCGGGACAATTGTTTAGTCCAAGACAATACATTGGAGTTCAACTCGGGCCAATCAATACATCGGGTTTCAACCCAAGACAATTGGTTAGCCTCGAACAATTATAATCCAATACCAATCTGCATTCGTAACCAATCCATCTATTAATTTACAGTCCTGCCATAGAATTGCCCCTCTATATTATATGCCAATAATTGAGTGGTGCCTAATACAGGAGTTCTAAAACAATTAGTGAGGGTTGGGCTTATCCTACGGAAAAAGAATCTATCAAACATGAGGGGAACTAATTTTCCACCAATAACTCAAGCAATCACTTCCTTCAATCAATCTCAATTCCACCAACAATAGTTCTAAGCCTTTACAATCAAGGCCGCCTAATGTCATCACGTTGATCAATACCATGACAATCAATGGGACCCTATGTTCAATTAATCTAAGTTCTCAATATGATCCCGACAATAAAAGTACTATAAGTCTATAGAACGTACATGAGGAATGTGGACACTAATATCAATGAGAAACACTTCAATTCCAATGGATTAATAGTCAAGGAGGGGACTACAATCATATACTAAGCCAATGATTGCTTTCTCCATGAAGACATCACTACTCGCCCCATGGAGGAGGTCAGGTTATGACATCCCATCGATATTCCTTGGTGCAAAGTCAATTATTGGATATCCCTTGTCTCACATCATCCCGGTCCGATGTAGGTTATATATCTTACGGCATATGGACAATCCGTTCGGGTATGTTAGCTCACAACACCACTCACTCATAGTCATTTGACTAGTCATCAAGGTAAGGGGCAGGGGCCCTAATACTATGCCTCAAAGACTTAAAGTAAAATCCTTGATTCAAAGAAACTAGGTGTTCCACGACTAGCCATGAGAATACACTACGGCAAGCTCACGACTCGCCATAAGGTCACCATGAGGTCACCAGAGACCATTAATAAAAATGTGGAAGAATCAGGGCTCTTCCAAGGACCACCTGGAGTTTCACGACTAGCTGTAGGCTCACCGTGAGGTCACTGATGAACAAGAGTAGAAAGTGGAGGGGCCCATATGCTTGCTCCCAGTAGCCAACCTTGGAATCTTATGGCTTGCCGTGAAGGTTTTATGTTAAATAGGGGGGTTTTATATCATTTCACCAAATTTGACAATTATAAAACAACCCCCCCCCCCCCACTACTCTCATTTCTCAACACCAATCTACTCTCTAAGCTCCCACACCCTCTTTAAGTTCTCTCAATCGCTCTAAGCTTTCACATTCCCCCTTAGTTTTCTAAGGCAACAAGAAAGAATTTCTAACATTTCAAGGCAAAGAAGTTTTCTCAAACTACTGAAGGATCTCTCTCTCACTCTCTTAGAAAAACTTTTCCATTAGCCCCCTCTCTCTCTCTCTGTCTCTTAAAGGTATTTATTAGTTTATTTTTTAGTTTCATTTAGTAATAATATACGTAGTATTATTATATAATAAGTCTCATCTTCTCCCCTTTATTATATAAATCATCACAATAAATACACTATATATAATTATTTATTGAGTTTTTTTTTAAACTTTGTTTTTAAAAAAACGGTTGGACCATCACAACCATTCGACATTATCTTCTCTTTATTGATTTTTTTTTAAACTTTGTTTTTAAAAAATGGTTGGACCATCACAACCCTCGACATTGACTTCTCTCTAAATGAAGAAAATCCTGGAAATTTGCCTCAAGATGATGATCGGGATCAAAGGATAGAAACCGAAAGTCATCTCCAATCTGTTGGCCCAGGTTCTTCAACCAAAAGGAAAATAAAAATGACTTATATAGTCTGGCGAAATTTTGAAACTCTTGAGATCCTTGATCCTATAGGAGTAGTAGTTCAAAAGGCACAATTAAAAATTTTGGAAAGAACTGTACAGCTACAAATCATCAGGTGACACTAGCCACATTCTTAGACACATGAAATCGTGTATGCTCAAACATACCGGAGGAGATGACAATCATGGGGTAGGGGGCTGGACCGTCCAAACCCAACTTTCTCAAACTTCTTTAAGTGGTGGTTTAGGAGTATTTACATATAACCCTACTAATGCTAGATACCAACTAATAAGATTTATTATACTTAATCAATCACCATTTATTCTTTCTGAAAATCGATTATTTGAAGATTTTGAGGTAAGTGTTTAACCTACAATGGCAATGGGTTTCTAGAATCACTTCAAGAAGTGATGAGTAAACATCTTTCTCAAAGAAAAAGAGAATTTAAAAGCCACTTTCCAAAACATACTTAAAAAAGTGGCATTAACTTTAGATTTATGGTCCTCCAAATAAATGTGGGTTACATTTCAATCACATTACATTATATTGATAATGACTAGATTATGTAAAAGAGAATGATCTCGTTCTCTCTACTTAAGTTCTCACACACTGGTGCTAAGATAGGGTCCACTATTCTTAAAGAAATTAGATAATATAGTATTGAAAATAAAATAATTGTTATAACTTTAGATAATGCAAGCTCCAACAATATCGCAGTTGAATCTGCGCTTCAACTTAATTTAAATAGAGCTATCTTTCACAATAGCTGTGCATGTCACATCTTAAATATTACTGTATAAAAAGGGATAAAACTTATTAAGCCTGGCTTAGAAATTATTAAATAAATTATAGATTATATTTTTTACCCTCCCACAAGAAAATAATGATGCGTGGAGATATGCGAAAGTTCTAAAAAAGGGCAAAAAAAAAATATAACCAAATATAAAGCATAGGTGGCATTTTACTCATAAAATGTTACAAGAATACTATTAAGTCTTTTTTGGTATAGTGGACATTGACTTATGCGGCAACTTCCTCTAGAAAAAATATATTGAAAGAGATTGAGAAAATGAGGCTGGTGATCACTAGCCTGCTTTGGTTGGATTTGACAGTAGTCACGCACATTATTAGAGGCAACAGAAAACGACACGTGCTTTGACGCAAGGCAAGTGGCGATGGATCCTTTGGTAGATAAAAGAGCTAAACCCTAAACCCTATTAAACCCCCTGTGCCCTAAGCCTTTGTATTCCTTTGGTTGTTTCCACTCGAATAGTACTTTGGGATTTTGACGGTAGGACTTCCTTTACATTTGGCATCTTTCCTAAAACAGTTAGAATTTAAATATTTTTCACAGAGTTATTCATAAAATATCAATGTGATATAACATGGTCCTAGGATATCACATGAGGCAATATGCGATATCACACAATACGACCTTAGGATATCACACAGATCGATGCGTGCGATATCAAACAGCTCTGGGACATCGCATTAACAACTTTATGGGAAATACTCATACTTTGACAGCTCAAGGGCGAATATCAATTCTAAGGGCAGCTGTCCGGACAATATCCCTAGTTTCTTTCTTCTTCTTGAAGAAAGCACTTGTAGAATCAGTTATAATATATTAAAGCCAATGGTTTCAGCTTGAATTTTGACCATATCTTGTAATTTGTAATTTTGACTGACGGTTATCTCCACTAGCTTGAACCATTACAGCTCAATCCCCATATTTTATGCAACTTTTATCTCTATCGGTTCTCCCTTACTACTACTCAGTTACCAACTCCCATCTGGCAGATTGGTTCTGAATGACGGCAGCAGCTGCAGGACAATATGACCGAAGGAAGCATGTTTCAGTTTATTTAGTTTTGCTAGGCTGGTTTTGATGTATTTTAGTAGTCTCATTGCAAAAAAAATTAAAAAAAAAAATCCTCAGGCCCACATTGGCTGCCTGTAAGGGTTTAAAAGCCGGGGCTGCCTGATGCTGCCAATTGAATCATATTCCTTGAGGGCTTCAATTACAAAGGAGTTCAAAATTTCTTCACTTGTCATGTTCAACTGAAGTTCAAGTTGAATCTGCAGGTCATGTAAGGTTACAAGAACAAATTCATGGAACACTGGTCCTACTTCTTGTAATCAGGATTGTCCTTAAGTCCAAGCTTAGAAATAACAAAGCAGTAAGATTCCCAATCTGTTCTCCGGAGATACTTGAGCAGCTTCTTCCTCCTTTGGACCATTGCTTGAAGACCCCTTCGCGAATGCTTATCCTGATCATATCAATCAAATTGGCAGCTCATTAGTTATTAAAGAAAAAAAAAAGTGCTTGAGTTTTGGCTGGTGACATGTTAAGCTCGTTTATATGCATAGAATTGAATTCCTTGGAATTCTAAGTGCATTCCTGAGTGTGGCTAAAATAGAAGAAACAAAGTTGAAGAAGATCCATAAATGCCCATCAAAATACTCCTTTTATGGAAAATGAATTAAGGGAAGACGGAAAATGAACACCCAACCATCACCCAAGCAAATGAAATCCTAGAAACGTAAGGTCCCATCTATATCTGCACATTATATCCTTCACCCTCACCTCTTCTATAATCCTTTTGTTAGAACCCGTTCTATCATGAATTTCTAGGAACTCAATTCCATGTATTGAGTCAATTGAATCTTCCATATCTGTATCTACAATCTTTCTCAAAAGCTTATGACATGTGGAATCACTTGCACAAGCTCTATCATCAGACAAATAAAGCTAGAAAATTCTATCTAGATACAGTACCAGCCAAGTATTGTCAGGGTTCCAAGACAGTCCAAGAGAATTTTAGTGGATTCCTTGCCTAATCAAATGAAATGAACTCAATGATCTTGAAAGATGTACCTTCTGCCTTTCTCATTCATGTGAAAAAGATTAAAAAAGAATCCATGTTAGTCAGTTCCAGATGGATTTAAGGCCGGAATTTGAGCCAAGTGACAGCTATCTTTTATTCGTTGGACATCCATATGCTGCACTATACTACTTATCTATGTTGATGACATGATTATCATGGTGATGATGATGTCAGTATATGAGATCTCAAAGGTTCTAATGTCGTATTGAAGCTTGATCTACGGCAGTTACCATCAGATACGCATTCAGTAGCACAATGAATGGAAGACAACATTCAAAACTAAGGATGGACTCAATGAACGGTTGGTTATGCCATTCAGATTGACCAACACTCTAATTACCTTCATGTGAATGATGACTCAGCTATCACGGCCATTCATTCGTAAGAAGACAAGATTCAAAACTAAGGATGGACTTTACAAATGGTTGGTTATGCCATTCTGATTGACCAACTTTGAGCACCTTCATGTGCGTGATAACTCAGCTATCACGGCCATTCCTCTGTAAGTTTGTTGTTTATGTTAATGATATCCCCACTTACAAGAAAACGAAGGGGGAGCCCATTGGGCATCTAGGAGAAGTCTTTCGAGTCCTACAACGTGAGCAGTTTTACCTTCCCCTTAAGAAGTGCACTTTCATTAGCGACTTGTAGTCTTCTCAGTCTATGTTGGTATATGCCAGGACATTGAACAAGATACTACTAGAGTGAAGGCAATCAATGAATGGTCTACTCCAGCAAACATATCTGAAGTTGAAAGTTTCCATAAACTCATTACCTTTTACCGACGGCTTTTACGAAACTTCAACAGTATCATGGCGCCAATCACCGATTGCATGAATCAAGGAGATTTAAAATGGACCAATGTAGTAGCTCGTGCATTTGAGAGGATCAAACATAAGATGACAAAGGCTCTAGGTTTACACTAACCAGACTTTGAGAAGATTTTTGAGCTAAGTTGTGATGCCTCTCATATTGCTATTGGAGGAGTCCTAAGCCAAGGACATCATCTATAGCCTTCTTCATTGAGAAGCTCTCCGATGCCAAGCAGCAATACTCTACTTGCGACGTGGAGTTTTACATTGTACTGCAAGTGCTCTGATACTGGTATCATTATTTGATCGTAAAGGAGTTTGCTTTATATTCAGATCATGGAGCTCTAAAGCACCTTCAATCCCAGCAAAATATGAGCATGTGCTGTGTCAAATGAAACACCGATCTCCAGGTGTTCACTTCTCTGATTTGACACAAGGACAACAAAGATAATCTCATCACCGATGCATTATGCCAACACAAGCACCTGCGATCTCTATGGTTGTCACCAGGATAGGGTTCAAGGAGATCAAATAAGAATATGAACATGACAAACTACTTCCATCCGAGAGCATGTCATCTAACAGTTACATGCTGGGGGGTGTAATGGACATTTGGGTTGTGATTCGCCCCACATGAAGATGAATGTCATTAAAATTTGTGAAAGATGACGCTCATTCAGCTAGCTAAAGACTGAACGCCTCTATGATGCAGCACTGAGTTGACTAGCCCAAATGATATGATTTTGAGATAAGAAAATTCTTAACAATTATATAATTAAACCACTTAAATTGAAGTTAGGCACACCATTCAATGTAAAATTCAACAAGCAATTAACGGTGATCCAAGGCTTGTCACAATACTGCAAAAAGATCCCGATTAATTAAAGTTGGATCCAATGGAAGGTTAAGACTTCCACGCTGTCTAGGAATCACTGACACAAAGCAAATCTGCGGTGTCCTTTGAGGATTTGATGGTAGCTTGGCCCAAGTGGTTACTAGTCGATATTTGTGGAATTGTGCAAATTAATGTTTAATTTCATATTTGAAAAAAATAAATTCCAACAACTTTGAAAGGCCCAAATTAAAAATTCAGAACTGAAATCAGGGTTCAAATGGGCTGAAAATTTTAATAAGAGGGGCTGATTAGGGCTCCAAAGTGGGCCGGCCCACTTGGAAATGGGCTGGGCCTGGTTCAGCCAGGTGGATTTGGGCCCAGATCAGGTTCAGCCAAGTCTGGTGGGGTTGGATATTAGGGCTGATGTTGGTTGTGGACTTGTGGTTGTGGGGTGTATTTGGAGTTTTATGGGTGGATCAGATTTAGACCTACACTTGTGGGATATAGATCTAGACCTGATGTGTGTAGATCTAGGTCTTCAGTAACAGATGGAAAGGATTGGTCAAGGATATAGGGGCTGGTCTTGGGAATGGAGATGGTTAGATGGCTTGGATTGGGGTTAGGTTGGGGTTTGGGACAAGATCTAGGATTCCAATGGTGGGATAGATCTAGATCTAGATTTGATGGAAATTTGAAATGGAAGGACGAAAACAGACAAGAAAGAGTTGGAGATCAAACACCTGGAGGAAGAAGAAGATAAGAGCATTGGCCTCACGCCAAACTCCCCATCATAGGCGAGGAAGAAGTTCCTATACGAGATGTTCTCAAGAGGGCTTCCACGAAACTTCTTTATTCATTCATCAATCATTACTGTCTTCTCCCAAAAAGAGATACAAGTTTTAAAGAAAGCAAATAACCCTACTAATGGACAGATAAGATAAAAATATAGGCTGAGAACTACATCCATCCGTTAAACATAAAACATAAATAAAACAAATAAAGAGAAATAAAATAAGTGCGGGAAAGTGGTCTTGCACAAGGGATGCTGTGCGTAACACCACTTGCGCACCCATCTCGAGGTGCTCCTCGGTTAAATTGTGAGCCCTCTTTCCCTCTCTTCCTCTCTTCTATTCTTCAATTTTAACTCCTTCGGCCCCGCTTCTCTTTTAAGTCTTTATGAAATATCTTTAGTAATCCATCTCCTGTGGGCCTTTCTGATATGGGGTCTTCCAGACATGTAACAGGAGGCCTTCAGTAAGCTAGATGCCAAATCCAATGGTGGATCCTCCTTCAAACTCAGATCCAACGGTGGATCTTCTTTAGATCTCCGTGATCTTGATGGATTGGGCCTATGGAAGGCCGATCCATCCACAAAGAAGCTTGATCTGCCCTGTTCTTCTTGTGACGATGCCTTCAATAGACCTTCGAATACATGGGATTGATTTCCTCTTCACTCTACTAGCTCCACATGCAACTTGGTAAGATATTGATGCAGTCTAATGAACTGTTGCAAGGGGACTCATGGTCCATGTGTGGGACCGAAGAAAGCTTCGAAATTTTCTAATTTTATTTCATTAATTAATTGGGTTGCAATTAAGATAGTTTCTAATTTCTTTAGTTTCATAGCTCGATTAGGAATCTTAGTTTGCTTTGCTTAATTATATGCATATTGTAGATATTCAATCTCAGGATTCAAAATTTTAATGATATTTGTGGGATTTAGGTTCCTTAGAGAGGTGTGTCCTTTGTGTAGTCTCGACAAAGACTTCTATCGTTCTTCGGCACTTTTCACACAAACCCTACCCATGCAGCTACAAAAATAGGTGCCCTGGGTGAAAAGTCACAGAAGATCTGACGCAAGTTCGGAATGTACAAAGAAGTCAATTGAGGTCCTAGTTGCTAAGAACATTAACTGGAGGCCTCGTTCGACTACTACAAAGTCGGTTGTGAAGCCGCCTTGGAGAAGGAAAGCTCGTCAAGGAATGATGTAGTTGTAGAAGATGGTGAGATTGATTCTAACGATATGCGTCACGAATCATGATAGTCCATTGGCAGGTCCAAATATTAAGACCCACCCC
The DNA here is from genome assembly GCA_028538565.1 of Umbellularia californica. Taxonomy (NCBI): domain Eukaryota; kingdom Viridiplantae; phylum Streptophyta; class Magnoliopsida; order Laurales; family Lauraceae; genus Umbellularia; species Umbellularia californica. The sequence continues at coordinate 79,607 of JAPQWN010000052.1, forward strand.
TCCACAGCTGAGGTACATGTTTCCAATGTGGAAGTTCATCTGCCTGATGCTAGCCACATGGGTGAGAGCCACTATGGCAGAGTGTCTATAGTCATGGTTTAATTTGAGGGCACCGTGTAGCATAGCAGCTGCATTATTGGCCGTAGCGGTTGAGGCCGCTACACTATTTTGAAAATAGTGGCGCTATGGTCTAGAACATAGTAGAGCCAAGCAATTTTAATTTAAAACACTAGTTTTCTTATTTCTTATTCTCAAAAGCCTTTCCTAGAGTTTTCTCTATCATTATATGGTTCCAAATCACTAAAAAAACACGGACTAACTGCTACACAAGATTCAAACTTTTTTGAACACTAATAAAATTCACACCACAACGCCACTACGTAGCATTTTGGCCACTTGCCGCTACGCTCGCCGTCTCCGCTATTTTGGTCCTTGTTAACCAAATTGAGAACTCAGTCAGTAACAACTCTTGTTACGGAGATCGATGCCTGAATTGTCAAGGCAATGGGCTTTTCATTATATTTTCTAGTGTCGCAAGGTGTGTTTTGTCCCCTCAGTGACAGTTCCTCGCTCTGAGAGTGCGGGTGCTAGTTCTTCCAACTATTACGGAGACTATTGCTCTTACACACCCACTTCATGTGGTGGGTTCTACTCTTTTTGAACCCATTACAGAGCCTCTTGATGATGATTCCCCACTTCCAGACATAGTGCCTTTGAGTGTCATTGCAGAGGAGCCTTTTGACCCTTTTATAAGTTCTACTTTCCAGGTGAGAGGTTCCCTTTTTTGTCGCAGCTTTTAGGAGACATGGTTTCTTTGGGCCCCCACTATTCTTCAAGCTTTTGAAATATTTAAGGTATTTGTTTGACCCTTGTTACTTTTGCTGCTTTATTCTTGGTGATACTGATGCTTTCTTTTTGTAGATATGTTGGCCAAGTTTGGCCCTCTTCCATCAGATTCCCAATTTAAAGTTACCTCCTAAGGTGATCCCACTGACCCACTTATGGAAAAAGATAATGGCGTGGTTCACCCTGTCCAAGAGGATGTGGAAGATCCATATCAAGACATTGCAAGGGATGATGTCAGTGTCACGAAATTCGGTTTGTTTCGTCCCAATTTTCCGAATAATTTCAGTTCAATATGGCTACCAAACCAACAACACCATTGCGATTATTCAGTTCAGATTTCGTTCCAATTCGTCCGAAATTTCGCATTTCGGTCCGAATTGCAGGAGTTCGGACGAATTGGCCAAAAGTCCAAGATTCGGCCAATCTGTGTAGATAGCCTTTAAAATAGAAAAAATGAAAAGTGGGCGCTTAAAAGTAGAGGAAGAAAAGAAGAAGAAGAATAAGAAAAAGAAAAAGAAAAGGAGGAGGAAGAAGAAGCAGCCAAATCTGCTGCTGCTGCTGCTGCTCTGTTCATCCGACCAAAAGAAAAATGAAAAGAAGAAGAAAAGAAAAATGAAAAGAAGAAGAAGAGGAAGCACCACCTGCTCAGTTCGCCCCTATTGCTTCTGCCACTCGACCCAGGAACTGCTTCTTCTTTGTTCCCCCCTTGATGCAGTGAGGTCCAAGAAGAAGAGGGCCCACTAATGGGCCCCACCAAGGAACCCTACATTGATCTGCTTTCCTTACATAGTAAATTTTAGTAATTTGATATAATCTCTGATTTGACTTAATCAGAGAGATTTTAGTGATTTGATTTTCTTAGAGATTTTAGAGAGTGATTTTAGGAGTCACTGAATAATGGTAGTTTCTTTATTTAGGCCATTCTTCTATTATAAATAGAGAGGGATGCTTGATTGTAAGGCATGTTATATTCTTAATAAAGTTCAGAATTATTCTTGTGAGTTCCCCTTTCGGTATTTTCCCCTTAAGTGATCTTAGGGCTTGAGTCGGAAGACTCGATCTCACCATCGGAGGAGTACATCTTTACCGTGATCGTGGCTGGGTTGCACCAAATTGGTATCAGAGTGAAGATCCAATCTCGAATCGTCGTCCCAATCGCCGATTCGAGGTAACCCGTGAATCCGATCTCTTTGGTTCACCGTCATTCACCATCATCCATTGCTGTCCATCACTGTCCTCATTCCACACCCATCTCTGCAATTCCACCGCATCACCCTACACCACATCCACCATCATCCATCCATCCGTTCATCACCAACATAGCCAAATCTTCAAGGCCCATTCAAAAGAAAAGGAAAAAGAAAAAAGGAAAGAGGAGTGAAATCCTATCTTTCCCTCCTTCACAGAACCCACACAACAGAAATCCCAAAGCACCTACCTACGTCCAACCCAAACCCAACCATCTTCCATCGAAAGCCATTCTCCCATCCCTAACCAATGAACCCAATCTCTGACCTTCATCACCAAAACCTGAGCCCAACCCGATCCTAATCCACACCAAATTCCTTTCATCCCACATCCAACCCACACTGATCCATCCCATTTCGACTGAAACTCAAAATTCCCAAGCCTAGGAAAAAAAATCAGCAGAAAGAAGAAACAGAAGAGAAAAGACAGAAGAAGGAATAGAAGAGGAAATCTGAGTCCGACAACCATTGTTGGCATCATTATCTCCACAGAACGAGCATCACTAGCGGTAAGATCATCGAGCAGTTCAGCCATTGTCGCCCTCATCTTCATTGTTGCACACTGACTCTTAGCCGTGCAATCGGAATTGTCGCAACAGCCGTGCAAACTCCAAGGTCCACCATCGCTGAAGTTTCACCAAGATCGCTGGAGCACAGAGATTGTTTTTCCCATTCTCTACATTCTCTTTGGAGCTACAAACAGATAAGGGCTTCTTTTCTTTATTTGCTTTGCACAGAAACCAAGACTAACAAAAGGTCCTTTTTCTTCACACATGTTTACTCTTGAGCTTTAGAGTTAGATTTCCTGAGTTGGGCCTAAAATCTGACCCGACCTGAACCTAAGCCCAACCCAAGAATAAAAATAAAAAAAAACCAACAGTCTCTCTCCCACGTGCCTGCTGGTGTGTTGCAGTTGGGTCTAACCTAAGTTTGGGCCCAACCCAAGCCAAAAAAAAAAGGAGAGGAAGAAGTTTTTTTTCTTTGTCTTCCAGAGCTGTTGTCGACACCACTTCTTCGTTCGTTTGCTCAGCACCAAGTTCTTCGGTAGATGCCCTTTTCTTTTCTACTTTTCCTCTTATAAAGCTTTCTATTTCAACAGATGGCTTTTATATGATGCCTTTTTTTTTGTTTCCCTTTTGGGCTAAGCATTGCTGGGTTGGGACGTGGGTTTGCTGATAGGCTGGGCTAAGTGGGACGTGGGTTTGTTGCTGGGCTAGGCTGGGTTGATTTGGTGCTTTTGTTTGTAGTTGGTGCTTTTTATTTCTACAACTATTGTTTGCCTTTTTTTTTTTTTTTTTTTTTTTTTTTTGTGCATTCCTATCATTTTTTCATTTCTTCGTACCTGTACACATGTAATGTTGAATATATTAGCTATAGATGTTGAGTTTATTTGTTGCTAGTATTGAATTTGTGTTTTTTTTTTTTTTTTTTTTTGGGTTGATTTAGTACTAGATGTATGAAACCATATTTTTATATTTTAATAGTAGTATTATATGTTTCTAATATGTATATCTATATTTTTAATTTTCATATTTTCCCAAAACGTGAAACATTTCATCAAATTCCCAAATCGGCCGAAATATTTTAGTTTGAAAACCAAACTATAACATCGTCAGAAACGAATTTCTCAACTATGGATGTCGTACTCGCTGATGTTGTAGATGATGCAGACAATCAAGATGCAGATGCAGTTGCAGATGATAGATTTACCATCAATGTTTCTGTTTGTGTGGAGGTTTAACCTTCAAAGGCGAAGCACCTGGCTGTATCCTCTGTTGGTGAGTTTTTCGTGTCATTTTCTTGTTTGTTACTTCTTTATTGCCTCTATTAACTTTGTTTGCTATCGTTTTCACAGCTGCCACTGAGTGAGGACCTGTCTCGTCTCATCTGGCTTAGGAAGATTTCGTGCAATTTTCTTGTTTGATACTTTCTTCATTGCTTCTATTAACTTTGTTTGTGATCACTTTCATAGCTGCCACTATGAGTGAGGACCCGTTTCATGATATTTCATTTGGCTCATCTTTTCCCAAGCCAAATGAGACTTGACAGTACATTTTGTTATAGTTGAGGCAATTCAAAGCTAATCAGCGAGATGTTCCTCCCAAAGCATTGGCCTTTCTAGATATCATGGTTGCAAGCTTATTGAATGCAATGCATATTAAATTTCATCAGCTAACCATTCATGCCAAAACCTTGAGGTTTTGGCGGATCCCAGTGGCGGATCCCAGGAGGAACAACTTGGCATGTCACCAAAAATGCACCAACCAGGTCCCACCTAAGGGAGAGTATTGAGTAGGCTACACCCAAAGGGGAATATTGAAAACTATTTATGCTGCCTCTATTAAATGGTTAGCTAAAGAAATTTGATATGGTATCAAAGTGATATGGTATTAAAGCCAACCGGTCGTGAGTTCAAATCCCACTTAGAACGACTTGTTGGGAAGTCCCACATCTCACATCGCCTAAATAATAGGTTTGACATGTCTTCATATACTTGTTTGGGCCTTCCACCTATCAGCTTAAGCTTTTGGGTCGGTATATGGCTACTTACATGGTATCAAAGCGGGTTTCGATCCCATTATTCTTATGTAGCCCATGTGGCAGGCCCATCCATGAAATATGTTGGGCCTGCACTTGAAGGGGAGTGTTGGGAAGTCCCACAACGCCTAAATAATAGGTTTGACATGTCTTCATATGCCTGTTTGGGCCTTCTACCTATCAGCTTAAGCTTTTGGGTTGGTATATGGCTACTTACACGACTCGGCATGAAAAAAATGTGTCGCCAAAAATGCGCTGACCGGGCACCACTCGAGGGGGAGTGTTGAGGAGCAACTCGGGATGAACCCGGTTGGCGCACTTTTGGTGGCACGCATTTTTTTCACATCGAGTCGTCTCTCCTAAGATTCAACTTCACGACCGGTTGGCTCTGATACCATATAAAATTTCCTCAGCTAACCATTCATACCAAAACCTCAAGATTTTGGTTAGGAATGGTTAGCTAAAGAAACTTCGTATATCAAATTTCTTTAGTGAACCATTCCTACCAAAACCTCGAGGCGTTAGTAGAAGCAGAATAAATACTTTTCAATACTCACCCCGGGTGGAGCCCACTCCTCAACACTCCGACTCAGGTGGAACCCGGTCAGCGCATTTTTGGCAACAAGTTTTTTTATTTCTATACGCGACAAGTCGTTCCTCCTAGGACTCGAACTCGTGATTGGCTGGCTCTAATACCATATTAAATTTGACCACGGTTTGCACCCAGAGGTTGAGGGTTCGAAACTGCACTACTACACTGGGTCACAAGGGATTTACCCGGCTCCCCTTGGGCCCATAGGGATTATTCTGGCCCAAAAGGCTATGAAACCCTTCGTTATCAAAAAAAAAAAACAAAAAAAAACCATATTAAATTTCCTAAGCTAGCCATTCCTACCAAAACCTCAAGGTGTTAGTAGAGGCAACATAAGTAATTTTCAATAGTCCCCTTTGGTGTAGCCCATCCTCAACACTCCTTAGGTGGAACCCAGACTGTGCACTTTTGGCGACGCGCACGGTTTTTTTTTATTTTTTATTTTTTTTTATGTTACACATAGTTGTTCCTCCTGGGATTCGAACTCACAACTGATTGCCTCTAATACCATATCAAATTTCTTTAACTAACCATTCCTAGCAAAACATCAAGGCGTTAATAGTGGCAGACTAAATATTTTTCAGAACTACCCCTGGGTGGAATCCACTCCTCAACAGTGCAAGCATCTGGGAATCCGATGGATTCTTTTTTGCAAGGCTTTTGCTCGGATTTTGTCGGTAGTTTAGTAGTAGTCGAAGGCACTTCCGAGGAGCACATTGGAGCTTGTTGGAATGATTGAATACCCTCAAGATGCAATAAATTTTGGTTGCAACAGATTACTTTACAATGGTGAAGTAATCTGTTGCAGCCGAAATGTATTGTTGCCCTCAACCTGAGGTGGGATTAATGAGTCCTATGATAATCCTTCCCCATGCGTTGAAAGGCCAAGACAGGACGATTGGATGCAATGGCTCAAGTACTTGATGGATGTAGTTTACATGCTTTTGACACTCATTGCGTCGTTTGGAACATTCCATTGCACCTTTCACAATTGTGGCTCAATAGTATCCTGGCCAGCGTATGCGATCATAAAACTTTGGCCCTGATTGACGTGCTCCACTATGCATTTCTGCCAGAGTGTTTGTGACTACTTCTCCATATAGGCATCATGGCAGAATGCCACCATAGGATCTTAAGTATAAGATTTTGCTCAACTCATTGTAGTAGAACTGTGGCGCTTCACTTTTTACATAAATCTTTTCAATGAGTTGTAAGTATTCCATACTTCAAGTAGCTAATAAAAACTTCCTTTCAATTCAAGTTTCTATTGAGAATAGCTCCTATTCTTGTGGTCAAGACCTTTTCTAAATGATCCCTGCGGTCATGATTGCCTCAAGAGTGTCCAACAACGATAAAATCCGCCATTCGCAAACTTCAATTGTGTAAGACCCTCCTCTTGGGATGGACATCGCGGGGGGCAACCCTGCCAGTGCGCCTGCTCAAGCATTTTGCTATGTGCTATGTGCTCTAGGGATGTGATGGGAAACTGGCCCATCAACTGTTTTGCATTTTGGTAATATGGGAGAATAAAAGGCTTTCTTGACTTCTCGGTAACACTTACCCTAAAAAAGGAAAAAAGAAAGGCTTTCTCGCTTTGTATGTAGAGCTGATAGACGATCAATTTGGAATCTCCATAGACTTGGAGATGCATCAGCTCCATGGATAGGGCCAATTCCAATACTTAGGTGAAAGCTTCATATTCTGCTATGTTGTTGGAGCATGGGGAAGTAAGGGTAAGTTCCTTCCCACCCTCTTTATCGGAAATCCCTCCCATTAAGAGGGCAATACTTTTTTATTATTGAATAAAAATCTGTTGAGTATTCCTTTCATTTGTGTTGTTTCTTGATCGTAAGTATGGTGGGTGCTATGAATCTATTGAGCGATTTGGCCAACCCCTTTGAGGAGTTGGTCTTTTTTGATTAAAGATCTAGGTTGCATCATCCATCTTTACCTTGAAAATAAAGGATTTGGAATGTATGCTGAGGATTTTCTTTCAATGGCTCAACTTACAAATTCCAAAACCAGTGTACCTTCGGAAGTCAGCACCAAAATTCAAAAAGAGGAAGGCCTGCCTTTGCCTAATCCTACATTATATCTTTGACTTGTAGAGAGTTTTCTTTATCTCACCATGACATGACCGAACATCTCTCATGAAGTTGAAGGCATCATGCAGTTTGTAAGCAATCCCCATAAACCACATCTCATGGAATTACATCAGTTACTTCACTGTTTCTTAGTGCTTATGCATATGCATGTTGGGCTAGATGTCCCGACACTCAACCATCTCCTACAGGGTGGGTATATTTCCTGGTTAGTTACCTGATCTCTTAGAAGTGTTAGAAACAGAGGACTGTTTCAAAGTCCTCTCCTGAAGCTGAGTATCATTTCATGTCCTCTACAAGTAGTGAAGTAATTTGGCTACATATCCTTCATGAACTTAGAATCTTTCTTATTGAGCCTACTCCAATATATGCTGATAATACAAGTGCTGTACAGATTGGTGCTAATCCAGTTTTCATGAGCGAACTAAGCATATCAAGCTTGATTGTCACTTTATTCGTCATAATGGCACATCTGGAGCCATCCATCTTCCACATGTTTCTTCTCACCATAAGCTCCTGATCTCTTCACAAAAGCTACGACTAAAAGGCATCACAGCTTTCTCACCACCAAATTGATGCTTTTGCCAAAGTTCAAATCAATGAGGGGGAATGTAGAGATAGGATCCACTGATACAAGGTCCCCACATGTATGCTAAGAAATCAAAAACAGAATCCCATGTGTGTATATGAAGCGATTTTGTAAACTACCAATTAGCAAACTGTTAGGGATAGTATCTTCACCATGGACAGCAGTTGCTTATTCAATGTAATCTAAAATATACTAATTAGCCCCAATTTTTGTAGCATCAACTGGATACTCTCATGTTCTAAAAATAGATCATTCAACCCACGGCAAGGGTACAGACACTTATTGCAAAAATCTTCTCCTTCTTCATCTCTGATCTGATTCTAATAGTTTTTGCCATAAACATTTTATTATGGGACATTTACCAAAAAAAAAATCCTCAAATACTTTAAACCCTTGAAAGTTGACCTTAAATATCTCACTATTCAATCACATGTACAAGGCCCCATTTTATGGTCCGAAATGCCGTTGACTCGTCCGCAAATACATATGTCCAACTCGCATGTGCACGAGTCCTAACTTCACTCTCACGAGTCATGTAAACAAAACCCGACACTCATTTTGTTTTCATCTATTTACCCAATTCAAATCATCTGATGGGGACCATAAAGATATAAATCATCTGACATCATTGCTCTCTCCAATTGTAACAATTTCTAACCCATTCGTCACCATATCCTCCACCATCGGCCTCTCATGTTGACAGCCTTGGTCCACTGTTGTCTCTGTGCTGATCTTGAACTAGACGGATTCGCCCTTAACGAGGCTACTGTAACCGTCAAATTTGATGGACCCATGGATGAAAATAGAGAGAGAGGAGTGGGACAAAGTTGAGGGTTGTGGATTTGGGACGAGAAAAACAATCTTATGATCATTTCAGATTTTCGTGGGGCTTTCTTCCTTGAAATATGAATTTTTTTTTTTTTTTTTTTTTTTTGTAAAACAACCATCCAAACATGTTTCATAATTTCTTAGCTGATGGCAAACAGGCTCCGAGGCTTTAAAGTTGCAGCTGCAACAGCTCTCTTAGAAGAAAGAGACATAATAGATGAAAATAAAATGGGTGGCTTTGTTGAAACTCGACATGACCTGCAAGCGCTCAAGTCAAGGGCATTTCAGAGCAACAAAAAGGGCTTAGTACATCTGAAATAGTGATATTTACGATCGTCTTTTGAGAATTCATTGAGGATTTTATTTTTATTTTTTGGGTAGATGTATCTTTTATTATTTCCCTAGTTTGTTCTAAAGCAAAAGTCTCTGGCTCTCTGCAGCTATAAATAACAAAATGTCTCCTCCATTTCTCTTTTATCATTTTTCCATGGGATACTTCATAATCTCTTACTAATTCCAATAATTTGCTACAAACACAAATCCTCAGATTCAATTCTATCTTAACCAATGTACACAGTCATCCTAGGATGACTAAGACTGTAAAGTTTACAACAATCATGCATTAGCATGTGATGATTTAAGTGACAATCAAGTTCAAATAGATGAATTTGATGACTAGGGTGTCACCAGGTTCTCTATCCTGTAGTTACCCTCAAAATCCATACATGTAAACACAATTGACATGATTTGCAGCTAACCAGTTGTTACAGTGTCTTTTTTTTTTTTAATTTTTATTACTCAATTCAAACATATTTAACATTGCTACAATAGCATGTTCTGACTCCTTAACTGATCCTGACAGGACTGCAAAACGCACTGCACAGATGGAATAAGATATTTTTAATGGCAAAGAAAAACAAATTGAGTTAAACTAACAGATCGAAAAACTAATATCATATAAAGAACCTTTCAGTTACAATAAGAAGAGAGCATGGAGAAAATCCAAAGAAGGTAACAGCCACCTTTTTATGTAGAACGGATGACAGATGCTTGATTTTTGCTGTTAATTGTGCCACTGCAAAACCAAGAAAAAAAGTAAGTAAATGATCACAATACATCATCTCAAACCAACACCCACCCATACACACAAAAACAAAAAAGCCTGATCCAAGAAAATAAAAAGGGAAAAATGTGCTATGAAGTGGGTTTATTTGTAAATAAAGGCACTCCAAGGGCTAGTCCATAATTCGGGGAAAAGGGTTTTTTGGTAAATATGACAATATAATAAAGTATGCATAAGGTTGTGGTTGCCCAGCCATAAGCAACACAATTGTATCCCTCTCTTCCCTCAACTCCTTTTTTTTTTTCATTTTCTTGCCTCTCAATTTAGGGTTTTTGTCATGCCCCTGATGACAAAACCCTAGATTATATTCAACTTAGTATCAGAGCATCAAGGAAGGAGACTCATATGCAAAGCGACTTCTAGGGTGGGGATGGATTGGAGATCTGATTAAAATTTTGGAAGTTCTAGACCCATCAAACTTCATGTTGCTGTTCGAGTGTCTTCAGTTTGCTTAAAAAAGGTTCCTGAAGTTGTTTTTGCATTGCTAGAGCCTGGATCTAAAGAGTAGGGATCAGCAATCACTAAAAAATCATGTAAGACCGTTTTGTGCCTCTCATCAATCCTAGGGCTACTATCAGCAATAAAGTGCTGAAGTCTACAACTGTACAAACAAAAGGTACAATGTTTAGCTCATGTAAGGGTTTTCAACCCCTGGTTTATGTTTAAATATCAGCCTACGACTAATTACAGTTAGAATGACTAATTAAAGTTGGAGTTGGTGGTGATTGTAGACATGCAAATTTGACAGAGAAAAAGAAAAAAAAAATGAAGATTTCCCACAAACATGGAAAGCGGATTCCATGGAAAATGAAGGATCAAGGAAAATGATTGCAACAAATTCAAGAAACCAAGGGTTGCATATGCACTTGCGTGTTAACACACAAACATCAAAGTCTTATATACCATCAATCTAGATATAATCAAGCAGCCGAGGAGAACGAGAAAAATTGACACGAATGAGAGAAAAGGGTCGTTACCCTGGACACGGGAAGATCCACAATCTGATTCTGACATTTTGAACTCAACTGCAACCCCTTCAGGCTCTAGCTCTAGCTTCTCTGCTGAAGGCATGTTGTCTGGGTAGAAATACTGCAAGATCAAAATATCAGGCAATTATGACCAAACGTATCACCTGCTACAAGTAACGAAACAAACAGCAAATAATGGAAAACTGAGCAATAACATCTAGATAGTCCGTGCCCTCTGCAGCATGGGTTAAAATACCGGCCGATACCATGATGATCCAATTTTTGGTTGCTCATCGGTCACAGTTTCTGATCAGAAGAATATCACCAAAAAATCGCTTAATATCGGCCAATATCTTGAAACATTGGTCTCAACCAATATATTGGCCGATATTTAAAAAAATAAATAAAAAAGAAACCCTATATTACGCCACCGTTCTTTCAGAAAGAGATAAAGAGAGAAGACATGGAGATTAAAGAAGGTTGCAGAAACCATACATCACATCCATGTTGCAGAAAGGAGAAAAAGGAAAAACATAAACAAATAGAGAGAAAGGGATAGAAGAAATGGAATCACAGATAGAGATTAGAGGAGCATACCTGGACTTGAAGATTGTTCCTCCTTCACACGCTTGCTGCCGAATCATCATCTTCTTCTTCTCCTTCCTCCCCCGCTCAGTTTTCTCTTCCTCTGCATTTTTCTCTCTTTCGGCATCAAGTGAAAGGGGCAAATGCCCTTTCCTCCTTTAAGAATGTTTCAAGTCCGGACTCTTTTTTTTTTTCCTTTACTTTAAGAAATTGAAAGACTCCATGGTGAGAGCCTACAAGTCAATAATCCAAGCAGTTCTAAACGAATGGTCCATTATTAAATGGGCCTTTGTAAAACTTCACACTAACAGAAAATGCGCCCACTGTCAGATTCACTGGATTTCTGATTAATTTATTGCTATTAATCAATCTGACAAGGGGTCCATCCCAATTAAAATGAAATTAGAACAGGCCCTTACAAAAGTGGGGCATTTTTTTTTTAATGGCTTAGATTGTCAATTGGTAAGCCACACTGTGGCACCTATGAATTTCTTAAGTACTTAGATAAAACAACAGTTTGCACGAAGAGATGTATAAGAGGGGATAAAGTGGCAGATTTTAAAGTGATTCTTACTGATGATGCTAAAGGGACCTTTTATTATACTGTTTACCATTTAAGAAAACTCTAAACCACTAAAAAAATGTCTCCCTCTATAGAGCCTAGAGTATCCTTATAAATTTTTATTACCATGAGAGTTGGCCCATTGTCACACTACACTGACAAAATATTTAAAAGATTGAATTAAGTATCAATTTTTTATTTTACTTCTTTTAATATGTACATATAACTCTAATTAATTTTGAATCTATTTTAGACAGTTACAGACAAAATTGTGATATAGGATGCTATGACTTAAGGGTGATTTGAACAATTCGTTCAATCACATTATGAGATCATCAAATGTGGAGGCGGATATCTGGCCAAATAGGGAGTTCATAAACCTTCTTTGCTCATTTCTGGCCCTACTTAATTTCTTTTTGTTTTTTTGTTGTTGCCCTTTTTTGGCCTCAAATCTTTTTGTCCAGCTCTTCCCCGTGTTTTTGTAGGGGCTTTTTTGGTCAATATAGCCCTCTTATTATACTATACAGTCTTTGAGCAACGAAAGGTCACCATTTTCAAAAAAATAATAATAATAAGGGGACCGATATTTTGCTATATAGTATTTACTAATGGAAAAGGAACATTATTTTTTAGCATGTTGCAATATTCTGGAATTTTTTTGACATTTTTTCAAAAAAATTTTGAGGTAAAAAAAAATTCATCCCAACGACCGTGACGAACCGCAACCGATACTAATATCGTATCAGTTTTTAGGGTTGGCCGATACCGCGACCAATACCATGATTTTAAACCATGCTCTGCAGTCTGCAAAACGATGTGGTTCTTACAAAAGATTTAATCAATTCTCCCCAAAACAGTTGGACACACAACAAAAAAGTTTGTTCTGCCCATCCAAAAGTTTGGTGTGCACATCAATTAAGTTGGATTCATTCTTGAAGCAATTGAAAGAAAATAGAAGTCGAAATATACACAGAAAAAATCTTAGTCTTATAATAGCACATGAAATCAGGTAATGGCTACTTGCCTCTTTAACTAATTGGTCATTTTTAGGAGATAACACAAAGCTAGGCGTAACCTGCCCTCCTCCTTGACCCTGTAAGACTGGTCTTTGCACTGTTAAAAACAATAAAAAAAAATAAAAAAATAAATCAGAGGACACATATCTACAAAAATGACAATTTGGTCACATGAAATTAACTACAGCAGGAGACTTGAAGGAACTATTTCATAAAAATAAATAAAAAACCCAGAGATGTCTAAATTCAAAGCCAACTTTTTGTTTTCAGAAGCGGTTCATGTAAGATTTGAGCCATCCGCTACTTCGTAATGCAGACTATGATACCCAGAAACTTCCACATGGAGAAGGTTGTCTGTATCAATGTATCCTGCACTTGATTTCTACGTGTAAAATCTGTTTCCAAAGTATGTGCTTGCCATATTCAAGCCTTATAAGGCATCATACCACACAGAGCATATCAGCAGCACCAGTTCCATATATGACTGATGTTGACATGGGGATACAACTAGGTGAGCCGTTAACAAAAGAAAAAGGAATGAGTACACCAATTGTTCTGTAGAAGACATAATGTGAACAAAATTTACGGCTATCCAATACTCGCATGTTTATACTATGAAAATGAGAGAACAAAAATACGATGGAATGGCCAAGAAAAATGATGTACAAAATGTACATGTTAACTCTATTACCATACAGCTACTAGTAATATATTGCCTACAGTTCTCTTCTTTAATCAGCATGCATTCTTGGCACAAGTATAGTGTGCAGAATATGAGAACCGAAGAGGGTGACAATGGGATCTATGACAGAACTAGCTATTTTCACAGATAACTTCTAGGTTCTAATTACTGTATAGAGCAGATCCTTTTACAGCATGGAACTACAGTTTATTGAAAAAGAAAAAGAAGGCATGGTAAAATGGAGATGATAAATCTGAAAGATATTCCTGCAGTCAGACCCTAACAGAGCAGCAATCAACTTAAAATAGGCATGCATGAAAATGGAATCTAATAAATTGTATTACCTTGTACATTATCATTAACTGTAATTAGGGGATATAACTAGGGTGATAAGATCATAAGTGGGATTGTGTTTAACCCCAATCAAAAGGAATTTGACAATATATGTTGAGAGATAAGGACTTCTATTGGTATCTTGTTTCATTTTCTGTGTGATTTATTTAATTTTTTAATCAGAAACAGCAAGGACCTAGATGTAAATGCATATTAATAAAAGAAGGAAGCTTTGCTCTAAGAATAAAATAATCCACACACACAAAAAAAAAAAAGAAAAAAAAAAAGGAAGCTGCATTGTGATCTTGAGCAACTCCTCTTCAGGCCATCTCTTTATTCATTTCTTCCTTCCTCTTCTCCTTCTTAACGCCTGGACCCTAATTTCAATAAGAGTAACACAGATGCATCATCCTCACCGCATAATATGGACACACCACTTTCCTTCCCATCCTTCAACTTGTTATTGCGAAAAGAAGTTTATGCCCTGGATTTGGTCAAACCCCCTTTGACTGTGCTCTGCTTACGTCACCCTAACGTCAGGCTGCACTTGTTGTTGGGCTTCTTTGTGAATGGGTCAGGTCCGCCAGACCTGTACACAACCTGGTCTGAACCCGAACTGGGATGGGTTCTGGTTCCTCTTCAACAAAGGCGACCCCTGTGCAGCAAGTCCGGATCCCGAGCCCCCTTATCAGATCAGAACCGCAGCCCAAGATCAGATCTGCATGAGACCAGACCATGTTTCTTCTCTGATCCCAGCAATGGCGATCTCAAATCCACCTCTCCTCTCTGTTCGCATTGCGTATCGGCGTGCGTATCGACAATGGCAACCTGATCGCAGCCCCGGCGACATGCAGCAATCCGTTGCAGCAGCGGTCAATTACTTCTTCTCTGGTTCCAACGGAAGTCAGGTTTGCAGCAATCTCTGATGCTTTCTTCTCCGTCGGCGGCAGCATCCAGAAAATCAGCACCCACCTTTTATTCTCTGCTCCGATCTATCCTACCCAACGGAGACCGACACTGGATCTGTCTCTCGCCACCATGTCCGACCACGATTCGAATCCCTGTCTGAATCCTCCTTTCCATTTCAAGAAGACCAATTCTTCTCCCCTATTCTTCTACAGCAAATAAGACCCAGGCACCCAGCCCTTCTTCCTCTGCAACTCCGGTTAAGTGGACCAAATCAGATAGCACCCACATAGAGACTGAAGCCTCTACACAACCGAATCAAGGTGAATCTGGATCCTTCTTCTCTCCCTCTATTTCCTTAACCCACACACAAGATGAACCCACTGATCCGATCAAAGTCGACTGCGCCTCAATGTCCCTGCTGACCTACACACATTCCTGTCCCTGAGATCTGTGCGCGATCTCCAAGATCCATCGAACGTCAGAAACTAGTCACGATCGCCGCCCTCAGCTAGCCCGATCTTCTCAGAATTGATGACCCTCTAATGCCACTTGTTGATAATGCTGTTGATGATGGTGAGTGCCTTTTACTCTCAATCCCCTCTTTTCTTCTCTTGATTTGACCCTTAATTTTACCATATTCCTCCCCTCATGCAAACAAACATGCCCGTATGTAGTGTACTTGATCACGAACTGCAGGTCATTCCACACAAAGTATTCTTCAACTACATTGATCCAATCCAAGATGTCAAGGTCATCTTTCTAGTGAAATTTGGTGATTCTCAAAAGGTGACTAAAGAGGTGTGAATAGAGGTGAAACTGTGGACATCAATAAAATATTAAAAGAAACTCGAAAATCAACCTCTAGGGATTATTATTGAGCGTACTACAATCACATTGGCTGTAAAGAGGACAAACTAGCAAGGAAAGCGAACTCAAATGGGGTTACATTAAGACACTTAGCTGTATCCCATCGATCTAGGGTCACCTTGAAGTATTTTGCTCAATGGTGCAAGAAAGTAATCTTGTTTGTATGTTAGTCTCAAAGGCTTTACTATTGGTCGTTCAGAACATCTATGAAATGTTGCAATGGCATCAATTTCAAATGACACTATGCCAACAATAAAAACCATTGGGACAGTATTGCCATGCTAAGGTTATGGCCCTCGGAATATGTATCACTTGATTGTGTGTTAGTCTCAAAGGCTATACTGTTGGTTATTCAGAACATCCATGAAATGATGCTATGACATCAATTTCTAATGAAATTACGCCAACTATATGACCAACTAGGGCAAGACAGATTGATTAGGTCTCTTTTCACAAGCTCACTCATGTGACGCTGCCCGGATGCCACGGTGAAGATCTACACCTCCGACGGCGAGATTAAGCCCTAAGACTCAAAACCCTAAGATCACTTAGGGGAAATACCCCAAAGGGGAACTCACAAGAACACTTCTCAACTTTTATTATCAATATAGCATGAACATGTCAATAAGGAGCTTCTCTATATCTAGAGTAGCATTGTTCCTAGATAAGCAATAAAGGAAATAGCTAATCCTAATCACCAAATAAATTAGAAAGGAAATCTTCCTAAATAATTAAGCAACCTACTATTCTAGAAATAAGTAAATAAAGTAACACTACTAATCCAGAAAACATGTGGAATATATGGACCCCATCAGACGGGTCCAGCAGGGCCAGCAGGTCCTGATCTTGGATCTCACTGCATCAACTCTCCCCCTCTTGGAAAACTCGACTCCGGCAAGTTGAAAGGTTGATAACACAGGAGAGAATCCGACCACAAATTCTGAAAATGCCCACCTGGGTTGAAAATCAAGCACACAAATGTCCGCTTCTTCTTTTGAGCTGCATCTGCATGGCAAGGCGTGGGAGTTTGACGCAATGTATTCAGCCATCTAAAAGTAGGTCGGAAACGTCGCTTCTGTTGTCTGCATTTAGTGCAAGATTGCATGTTTTCTACGAGAGACTGTATCTGTAAAATCCGCCATATCTAAGTGCAATCTTCAAGCGTCCATTGTTGATCATCCGTGAAGATGAAGTCAATGTGAGGAACTGTAATAACTTGATCTTCTTGTGAAACCACTGGAACAATCAAATTGATTTCTGAAGACCCAATAGAATTTTCTGGAAGTGGCATGACAGTGAGCTCTACCAGATGTTCAATCTTTTTGCTAACCTATTAAGAGTCTTCAATAGTTGTTTGACCTTGTACTTCCTCAACCCTTTGCAGCGCGGTAGTGGCACGACCTTGATCAATGTTGTTTGTACCCACAAAATCATCTATGCCATGAACTTGTGCTTCTATCTCATCTTTGTTGTGCGAAGTCAGCTCTTTTGGTGCAATCATGATTACTTTTTCAAGTTTTTTGCTCCTTTTGTGGCACTTCTGTTGAATGTGCAGACGACGACTGAGATGTTGATGGCATTGGCATGAGGCTACTCCATCTTCTGTTCCTGGAAAGGGTATATGTATTTGCCTCTATATCATGATGCACTTTCCGATAAAAAAGCCATGGACGTCCAAAAAGAATATGGGCAATATTCATATGGATCACATCACACCAAATTTGATTTTCATAGCCTCCAATCTTGAAAGATACCAAACATATGTGAGTCACGGGAATGACTTGACCATTAGACCATATGACTTGGTAGGGTTTAGGAAGCTTCTCAATAGGCAATTTAAGCTTGTCAATGACCTCCTGTGCGACAAAATTAATCACACTACCATTGTCAATAACCACATTAACAGCTTTGTCAACGACTATCACCCGTGTGTGAAATTTCTTAGCTTGTTTCCATTCTTCTTCTTCATTTTCATTTGTATGGAGGAGTTGGCGAAGGACAATAGTGGGATTGTCTTCTTCTGAAAAAAGTCTTTCCACAATATGAGCTCTTTGTCGACATTGTTGCCTACGAGACTTTCGGAGCATGCGCTCAACACGGATGGCTTCTAAGAATTCATGTTGACTGGTTTTGCAATAATTCATATTTTCCAATATATCTGATCTCGAGCCTTGGACATAACGAGCTAAATCATGTCTCTCATTTTCCTCCAATTCGCATAATCTCATACAACTCTCGAAAGTAGCAGGTGTATTCATCAACCGTCCAATTTTCTTGCATCAAGTTGAGAAATTCCTCAAAATAGAATTCATTTTCAAAATACCAATTGCCATATTTACGCTTAAAATGAATTCTTTGAAGTGGAATGGGGCTCCCAAAAAGTTTCATATTGACTTGAATCAATGATGCAAATTTCTGCACTTTTTTGTTTTTTTTTTTGGTAATTGGTGGGCTGCGTCGGGTTGGGCCTGGACTCGGATCAAACCCAAAACCGCAAGTCAAGCCAAAACTCAGGCCCAAGTTAGGAACTGCCAAGCACGTGGGACTGCTTCTTGTGGGCTCTGCTTTGGGTGTTGTGCATGAAGGAAAAAATAAGAGGGTTGAACCTCTTACCTGTTTCGCCCAGAGCAAAATAGCTTCAACGAAGAGGGTGATGGCGGCATTGCAAGAGCTTTGACGCTGGCGAATGGATTGCAAGGGTGCAAGCACACGTTGTTCTCTGACAAACTACAAGTGCCTAGTGGAGAAAGGAGCTGCGATAGAAGGGCTGAAGTCGATGATCTGCAGTGGCGGTACAAGGAGGTGCCGGAGGTGCGGAGATGCCGAGATGGAGTAGCTGTTGTCGTCGAATGGTGCCAGGTGTTAATGAGGCCCAAACTCGCAGGCCCAGTTAGGCCCATTCATTGTATTTTAGTCAAAGCACACTTGTACATACTTAGTTTGTTAGCTAATGTTTAGGATCTGAGATATGATTAGATATGGTAAATTGGATGTAATTAGGGCATTCAGCCCCTACATATATGAAAGATAGTCCACCCTCAAAGGGACACAGCATTCAGCACATTGCTTTCTCTGTTTGTTCCGTCTCTCACATTGACATGGTATCAGAGCGAGGTGACAACTAGTGCTTCTGTTATTTTTTTCTTCAAGATCCAATGTTCTGTGGATTCTCCTAGTCATCTTCCAAGATCTAGAAGCCATTCAGAGACTTTTTCTTCAGTCTGATCATCTGTGATCATCCATGATCAACTCAGATCAGACGTGGCCCACCTGCGATCATCATCACCATATCAGCGGAATCAGCCCATCTTGGTCGTCTGCTTCTCTACTTATTTATGAAGAATTTTTCAAGATTTATGGATCATCAGAGGTAGGTCTTCTACTAATTTTTGTGGATATTCAGTTTTGTCCACTTGTTTTCATCTCAGCCGTCCAAAATTTTGGATTTCGATTTGTTATGCCTGGGACCACTGCCAATAGTTGCGAAAATACTCTACCTTCTCATCCCCACTCTTTGATCTGACCACTGATCATCTGCTGGGGCCCACGTGGGCATCCTGCCACTGACGTCCAGGACGTCATTCAGCACTGTTGTGTTTTTTTTTTTTTTTTTGACAAGCCAGGCCCAAATGTAAAGGGCGGTGTTTTTTTTTCTTGCTGCGACTGTTTTCTGCTGCTGCATTCTTGTTGTCGCTTGGTTTCCTACATAGTTGCATCAATCTACTGTTCTACCATCCCCATTCTCAGATCTGTCCATTGATCACTTGGTGGGGCCCACCTACACACCTTCACAGTGACGACAGGATTGTCTGTCTCATTCTGGGAATTTTTTTGGTGCCCTGTTCATTCTGTGCATCTGGGAAATATTCTGGGCATCTTCACCCACAGATCTTGGCTTGATCAGAGACATTGTTGCTGCTAGATTGGATTGTTCATCATTCTGCTGGTTCATCTGAATCGTTGATTACATATGGAGAAATCTTACATCAACTTAATCAAGTTCAATGGCAAAAATTATCTATCTTGGGCTTTTCAATTTGAACTTTACCTTGAAGGTAAGGAATTATGGGGCCAATCTCTGGCACTAATCCAAAACCAACAGAAGATGAGAAGAAAATTGTGTCCTGGAACACTAAAGATGCTAAGATCAAATCTTGGATTCTCGGGTCCATGGAACCACATTTTTTTATGAATTTGAAACCATACAGAACTGCCAAAGATATGTGGGACTATCTTAAAAAAGTCTATCACCAGGGGAATTCTACCCGACAGTATCAATTGGAATTTGAAATTGCAAATTATATGCAAGGGACTTCTTCCATTCAAGAATTTTATTCTGGTTTCCAGAATTTATGGACCGAATTAGATGAAATTAAATATGCAAATATCTCTGCCCAGGCTCTTCTCGAATTGCAACTAGTCATCGGGATTAATTTCTTATGAAATTACGGCCTCGGTATGAATTGGTCAGATCTAATCTCATGAGTAGGGTACCTTCTCCATCACTAGATGAGTGTCTCAATGAATTACTGCGGGAGGAACAGAGACAATTGACTCAATCTGGTGTGCTCAAACAAGCTCCTCCTGGTGCTATTGATGTTGCCTATAGTGTACCCACTTCCTATCAGCTACCGATCTCACCAGAAACTGTTGCTTATTCTACCAAAGGAAAGCAACCAAGCAGAGATGTTAGTAAAGTGCAGTGCTTCAAGTGTCAGAATTTCGGCCATTATGCAAATCAGTGCAAGCAGAGGATATGTAATTATTGCAAAGCATCTGGACATTCAATCAATGAATGCCGCAAACGCCCTCAGAACAGAAATCCAAAAGTTTACCAGGCAGTTACTGCTACTTCTGGCACTATTGATTCATCTTCCATATCTACTTCTGCCCTGCTTCTGCTGCGCCAGTTACCCCTAACATGATCCAACAAATGATTCTCCAGGCCTTTTCCACTCTTGGTATCTCTGGTAAAAATCTCTCTCTCTCTGACTGGTATTTTGATTCTGGTGCCTCCAATCATATGACATCATCATCAAACAATTTCTCTAAAATTAGACCATATGATGGACGGATTCAGGTCCATGCTGCTAATGGTACCACAATACCAATTACCTCTATTGGTGATATTTCTCATTCTCTACCTTTACATGATGTTTTCTGTTCACCAACTCTTTCTACAAATTTAATCTCCGTCGGTCAATTAGTTGATGATAACTGCAAAGTTTCTTTTTCCTCCTCTGGTTGTGTGGTGCAGGCTCAGGAGACGGGGAAGGGCCTAAGTGTGGTCGTTTGTTTCCTCTTCACATAGTAACACCGAATCCAGATATGTCTCTGTTTGCTTTATCAGTTATCTCTAAGAATAATGTGCAATTGTGGCACAATAGATTAGGCCATCCCAATTCATCAGTTTTGTTATCTTTGTTCAATTCCGGTCATATTAATAAAATGAAGTTTTTATCATCAGATGTTGCTCTTGATTGCACCACTTGTAAGCTGGGAAAGAGTAAAACTTTGCCTCTTCCATTACATGTTTCTTCTGCTACCAAATGTTTTGATTTAGTCCATAGTGATGTTTGGGGTATTGCACCAATTGTTTCGCATTCACAGTATAAGTATTTTGTGACTTTCATTGATGATTATAGCCGTTTTACATGGGTTTATTTTCTACATGCCAAATCTGAAGTCTTTGATGTGTTTAAAAAATTCTTGAATTATGTTCGAAATCAAAGGGGGGGAATATGTGTCTGCACAATTTCAGGCTTTTTTACAAGACAAAGGAATTTTATCCCAACAGACTTGTCCCTACACTCCCCAACAGAATGGTGTTGCAGAACGAAAAAATCGTCATCTTCTATACATGGTTAGGTGTTTATTATTAGAATCTTCCTTTCCACCTAGATTTTGGGCAAAGCTTTAACCACTGCAACTCATATTATCAACCGCCTTCCCTCTCCAAAACTTCAAAACACATCTCCATATTTTCGTCTTCCAAAATGAGCCACAATACACACATTTACACACTTTTGGTTGTGTTTGCTTTGTTCATCTTCCCACACATGAACGTACAAAATTATCCGCACAATCTGTAAAATGTGCCTTCCTTGGTTATGCTTCTCAACAAAAAGGTTTTATTTGTTATGACCCCACCTCCAAGCGTATTCGGACTTCTAGAAATGTTGTCTTCTTTGAACACCAGTACCTATTTCCGTCTTATCCTGATTCATCTCCAGAAATTTCCTTTTATAAAGTACCATCCTTTGATGATGAATGCCTTCCTTCACCTTTGCGATTTCATCCAGACAAGGTGTATGCTCGTCGACAAGGAACAAATGCCACTAGTTTGCCTCTTCTGCAAGAACCGGCCTCGAATCTTGCTCCAGCATCAGATTCACCTCAACTTGCTATTCGTCGTTCTTCTCATATCTCTCACCCACCAGATCGATATGGTTTTTCTCATTCTTCATATTTTGCTACTTTATCATCTATTTCCATTCCTACTTCTTATTCACAAGCAGCAAAGCAGGAATGCTAGCGACAGGCTATGGAAGAAGAACTTAATGCTTTACAGCAGAACCAAACATGGGTTGTTGTTCCCTACCTAGCCTCGGTTAAACCTATTGGGAGTAAATGGGTTTACTCAATCAAATTGAAGGCAGATGGTACTTTGGATAGATACAAGGCAAGACTTATGGCCCTTGGCAATAGACAGGAATATGGCATCGACTACGACGAAACTTTTGTGCCTGTCGCAAAGATGACCATAGTTTGCACCATCCTTGCCATAGCTGCATCTCAATCCTAGCCCATTTTCCAATTTGATGTGAAATACGCCTTTCTTCATGGTGACCTTAAAGAGGAAGTTTACATGTGACTGCCTCAAGGTTTTCCCAAACCATCTGAAGGACAAGTTGCTCTTTTGAAACGGTCTTTGTATGGGCTAAAACAAGCACCAAGAGCATGGTTTGACAAATTCAAGGATGCTTTACTCAAGTTACAATTTCAACAGAGTCCTTCTGATCCATCATTGTTTTTGCATCAGCAATCTACAGGACTCACCATTCTTCTCGTCTATGTAGATGATATCATTATCACTGGCATAGATACAGCCATGATTCAAGATCTCCAATTTTCTCTACATCAATCTTTTCAAATGAAGGATCTGGGTCCTCTGTAATACTTTTTGGGATTGGAAGTTCATCACTGTGAGAAGGGGTTGGTTTTGCATCAACATAAGTATACTCTGGATTTAATTGAATCAGCAGGCCTGTCAACCTCCACACCAGTGGATACCCCTCTGGAACTGAATCTTAAACTCCATAGTGACAGTGGTGATCCCCTCCCTGATCCGTCATATTATCGACAGCTTGTCGGTAGTCTTATATATTTAACTACCACTCGGCCTGACATCAGTTATGCAGTCAACTTGATAAGTCAATATATGACCAAGCCCCATCATCTCCATTTGGCAGCTGTTCGACGCATTCTTCGTTATCTTCTTGGCACATCTCACAGAGGCTTGTTTTTTCCTATTGGCTCTCCAATGACATTGACTGCCTATTCTGATGCTGATTGGGCAGGTTGCCCTGATACTCGTCGTTCCACAACGGGCTGGTGCATGTTTTTAGGTGATGCTTTTATTTCCTGGAAAGTGAAAAAACAGGACAAAGTGTCTAAATCATCCACTGAGGCAGAATACCGGGCAATGTCTGCCGCATGCTCCGAAATTATATGGCTTCGTGGACTTCTTGCGGAACTTAGCTTCTCCGAAACCTCTCCCACACCATTACATGCGGATAATACCAGTGCCATTCGGATTACTGAAAATCCAGTGTTTCATGAGAGAACTAAACACATCGAGGTTGCTTGCCATTTTATCAGGGATGAATATTTACGCGATGTTATTTATCTTCCGTTCATCTCCTCAAGCCTCCAAGTTGCTGATATTTTTACCAAAGCACTTCCTCGACCACGTCATCAATTCTTGACGGACAAATTGATGCTAGTTGATTCATCGGCATCAATTTGAGGGGGGGTGTTAATGAGGCCCAAACTCGCAGGCCCAGTTAGGCCCATTCATTGTATTTTAGTCAAAGCACACTTGTACATACTTAGTTTGTTAGCTAATGTTTAGGATCTGAGATATGATTAGATATGGTAAATTGGATGTAATTAGGGCATTCAGCCCCTACATATATGAAAGATAGTCCACCCTCAAAGGGACACAGCATTCAGCACATTGCTTTCTCTGTTTGTTTCGTCTCTCACATTGACACCAGGTACCACTCAAACTTCACTCTCATCCTCTGATTCCTCTTCTTTCTTCTATTTTTCTTCCCTTTTATTGCTCTGTTCTGTTTCTCTCACTTTCGTTTTTTTTTTCTTTTTTTCTATTTTATCTTCTTCTCTTTGTCCTCTCTGTTTACTGCTGCTGCTTCTTTCTCTTCTTCTACTTCCTACTCTTTTTTTTTTTTTGGATGGTAGACAAATGTAAAGTGGACGGAGGGTGACGTTTGGGTTTGTTGCGGGAGATTGGTTGATGGCGAATTGGTTGTTTTGGGGCGTTGGTTGATTAAGGAGACGAAGATTTCTAGGGGAGAGAGAGAGAGAGAGAGTGTGATGGAAAGTCTTGGGTCCGGCTGGGATTGGGTGATGGATTTTTTTTTTTTTTTTTGGATTGGGGTTCGATGGCTTGGAGATTTGCCTCGGGTGAAGTTTGAAGAGTTGGGGAGGAATTTTCGATAGCTTGGAGATTTGGCTCGGGTGAAGTTTGAAGAGTTGGGTTGGCTACTGGGAAGAGAGATATGTGGCAGTGGGGTGGGTTTTGTGGGTTCGGGTAGGGCTAGAGTAGGGTTTGGTGATATGGGATAAATTTGTCTAGGGCTAGGATTGGGTTTGGGAATGGCAGTGAGGTCTGCTGTGATGGGGAGGATGAGGATGACAAGGGTGGCTAAAGATAGAAAGAGGGAAAAAAAGCGTACCTCGGATCAGCGATCTCAACCGGCGATCTGAGATGGATTGTCGGCTCTGATACCAATTGATGTGACATAGCCCGGAGGCCACGGTGAAGATCTACACCTCCGACGGCGAGATCAAGCCCTAAGACTGAAAACCCTAAGATCACTTAGGGGAAATACCCCAAAGGGGAACTCACAAGAACATTTCTCAACTTTTATTATCAATATAGCATGAACATGTCAATAAGGAGCTTCTCTATATATAGAGCAGCATTGTTCCTAAATAAGCAATAAAGTAAATAGCTAATCCTAATCACCATATAAAATAGAAAGGAAATATCCCTAAATAATTAAGCAACCTACTATCCTAGAAATAAGTAAATAAAGTAACACTACTAATCTAGAAAACATGTGGAATATGTGGACCCCATCAGACGGGTCCATCAGCGCCAACGGGTTCTGATCTTGGATCTCACTGCATCACTCACTATATGTCTTCAAGAGCTCTTTAGAGAAGAACAAGATGTTGTTGTTCCCAAGCTGCTATAGATAATTAAAATTTATTTATTTATAAGTAACATGACTCAAACACGCAAGCTCACGGTAGCAACAATCAACACGTTTTCAATGTGTTACAAACTCATTATTATCGTCATTGTCATCAACATCATCCAAGCTTCATCCTATTGATCTAGGGTCATCTTAGTGTGTTCAACAAAGCGAGAGAGTGTAAACAGCAACATTGAAATTGGAACCCATGGGCCTACCATCTGCACCATGCGATCTTCGATGGTTACAAAGTGATGCAAATCCTAGGGTTAGGATTTGGATCGTTGGGTGCCGCAACACAATGATGGTTTCTGCAGAAACAATCTCACGATGAAGAACACTCTACAGCGATAAACCCACAAGGGAAAATTCTATTAATTCCAGTCTATTTGTCTTCTAATACAATGCTCATATAAATAGGGAAAATAAATCTTAGGGATTAAGAATCCTAAAAAAATTAGGAAACTAATATGATTGGAAACTACTCTAATACAACTCATTAAATAAAACTAGAAACTAGTACAAATTAATAAAGAAATCCCTAAACATCCTTGGGTCCCACATGTGGAACACGAGCCTTGTTCCAATGACATGATAGTGCTGCTACATCATTCCCCCCAGGTTGGAAATGAGTTCGACCTCGAACTCGGCACTTCATGACATTTCTTCTATAGACATTGCGTACTTGAAGTGCTTCCTTGGTGAGAGGGGCTCTTGATCCTATCTTCAACGGTTCTGGTTTCATTGGATGGAGTGTGACTTGCTTCCACTATGCATGAATGTGTACATGTTGTTGCGCATACCATGAGTGCTATTTTTGCCATACATCCATGGGCAACCCAACAAGATATCACCATATCCATTGGTAGCACATCGCACCAAACTATATCTTTGTAGTCCTCACCCATGGTAAAAGTAACCGGACATGCATATCACACTTGCACTTCATCAACTATCATTAACCATCTAGCAAAATAGGGACGATAATGATTTTGAACCTTCAACTTCAAACGATCCACAAGAGCTTGAGAAATGATTTTTCACAACTACCTCCATCAATCATTATTGTGCATGCTTGATCATTAATAGTGCCTTTTGAACGAAAATTATCATTTCGCAACTATTTCTTCCCAGTACGTGATGTAGTCTCTTTAAGGACCATGAATGTTTCACCATCATAGGGACCGACAATCTATAATTGCTCGACCTCGGCCTCAGTCTCTTTCCCTTTAGGATCATCTGTTGTATCCTTCACATCACTTTCATTCTCAATGAGGTTTATGCGTTTGGGACATTACATTGCGCGGTGCCCCTGTTGTTTACAATGAAAGCAAATGATCCTATTCTGACTTTTGAGCTTGGTGAAAACTTTTTCCCGTTGAACCACTTGGTTTAGAATCTTGCATTGAAGGGTACTTCTGTGCAATCTATTTAGATGCATTAAATTTTTGGGCTTGATAATTGGCAATGTCCTTGGCCTTGATGGCAAGTTAGATGATCTCATCAACGTTATCAAAAATTTTGAAAGCGAGTATATGTTCAATATTAAATCTTAGCCCATGAAAATATCTCTCAACTAACACATCATCAGCCTCATTTAAACCACAGCGATCTTGCATTGCGTGAACTCCTCAAAATACTCAACAACAGTCTCGGATCCTTGTTTCAAATCTTGAAAACTTGAACGTAGATTTCTTGACTAGTTGACTGGAAGGAACTTTTTCTTCAAAAGATTCTTCATCTCAACTCATATCTCAATCGGATCTATGTTCTGGTTCTCTTCTTTTGCAACTCAGCCCACCAAATCGCAACATAATTGCAAAATCCCACCAAGGTGACTTTTTGGGCATCCGCCATTGGCTTGAGTGCAAAATATTTTCCACACACTAACCAATCCATAAATTTATTTGGCTTCAATTTTCCAACATATTCACGAATCACGAGTTTAATTCCTAAATCTTGGTCAACATTATTTGTGACCTGATCTCATTGATTCCGAATATTTTCTATATCATCTATGTGATTATCCGCATGCCGATTTGTTTCTAAATTGGCTAATCTAGTTTTCATTCTTGCAAGCATTGCTTGCATTTGGGTAATCATTGCGGACAATTCGACAATGGAGCCAGTCAAGTCTTTCATGGAGGAAAATGGAGATTCCACTTCTACATGCTTCTTAGGAGGCTTTGTTTTTAATGCAATTTAAAATTTTGACTGACCTGATGTGTAGATCAGCTCTTCATGAATACGCTAAAGAAAACAAATTGGAGTTCTGACTTCAGATGGCTCTGCAATTGTAAAAATAAATCATGACAGTTGATCTAGTCATATCTAGCTCTGACTGGTCAACCCTGTTGACTATATTGAAGGTGGTTTCCTGCTATTAGGTTCTTGTTCGAATGGGTCGGGTCAATCCGAACTGATCTGAATTGATACTAGGCCTAAAACCTGACGTGGGCAAAATCAAGCCCAATATCGGCACGTGTAAGGGCCTCCTTTTCATCTGCTTGGATCCGAGCGCCCAAAAGAGGAGAAAAATGTTGAAACCCTTCCCTACTTTCATCTCTGCTTCGTTTCAAAATGAGAATAGGGTTAAAGAACCCTTTTCTTGTTGTAGTGGTTCGAGCGAAGACCTCTCACCCTTCTTGCTTCTTGCCAACAAAGACAATGTGGATGTCAATTGGTGACGACGATGTAACTACGAAGACTGGAAAAAGGTACGCTGTTCTATCTCTAAGTTGATGCTTCTCCTCCGTCCCTTCTTTGCTTTTTTTTTTCTGGTTTAGGCTTTGGAAAGTGACAGGATTAGGGTGGCCGGGACGATGACAGTTTGGAAAGCGAAAGGGTGCGGTTTCAGTTTGGCGGGGTTTCAAATGAGGTCGAGGGCTGCGGCAATTTTTTTTTTTTTTTGGATGGGTTCTGCCGAACAAGAAGTGAGGCGCAGGTGGAACGATCAATGATGGGTTGTTGTGGGGATTTGGCGGGGAGAAGGATCGGCGAGTGGGTTTGGATGGACTGCAATGGTCTTCTAGAGTGGAGACTTTGGATGGGGTTGAGATGGATTATAGGTCTAGGTAGCAAGGATTTTTTAGTTTTTTTTCACGGATTGGGAGGGCTTGGGTCGACTGGGGAATGGATCAGGGACTTGGAATTCGAGGCTGAGGTTGGTTGGGGTTACGAAGAGGAAGAAGTGTTCGGTGATGGTGAGGAAGATGGTTTCGGGTAATGGATTGGGTCACATCAATGGGTGGTGGGTTGATGGGAACTTGGGGATGGATGGATAGGCTCCGATCTTTGATCGGTGATCAATCGGAGCGATGTGAATTTTCGCTCCAATACTAATTGATGCAAATCCTAGAGTTAGAATTTCGATCGTAGGTTCTGCAACACAATGATGGTTTCTACAGAAACAATCTCATGATGGAGAACACTCTCCAACGATAAACCCACGAGGAAAAATTCTATTAATTCCAATCTATATGTCCTCTAATACAATGCTCATATAAATAGGGAAAATAAATCTTAGGGATTAAGAATCCTAAACAAACTAGGAGACTGATATGATTGGAAACTACTCTAATACAACTCATTAAATAAAACTTGAAACTAATAACAATTAATTAAGAAATCCATAAACTTCATTGGGTCCCACATGTGGACCACAAGCCTTGTTCCAATGACATGGTAGTACTGCTGCATCACGAAGGATCAATATAGTGGCCGATGCGTATTGTACCAGCCGTAGAGATCATGGATGTTCTGGTAAATAGAAAAAATCACCACTCACATTTGTATCAGCCTATAAATAGGTGTTATCACAAGCAACAATATGGAACCATAGTTACACTGATCCTTACGGAGTACCCTCAATGATGATCCAAGATGAGGGCAATACTATCCATACCTTCACCATGAAGAAATGCAGCAATAATAATAAGAACCAGGCTTGAACAATCAATATGCCTATCCAAGACCTTGTGCATGATATCCCTAATCTCTATAAATGATTTATGATTATAAATTTATACATTTGCCTTATGATAGAGAGCTTATTTGAATTTAGACATGCATAATAGTATTGATAATTTGATGAAAATGTTTGATGGTTGACATTTTACTATTTTCTGACTTTATATAGCAAAACCCAAACATGAATATATGTGGACAAATAGATCAATACTGTTATTTTATAATCCTACGATACATGACCTAGATGACAATGAGTGGTCCGATACACCCACCTATCTTACCTACTAAAAAGTTCATAAATTCTAATATTTTCCAATATTATTGATTTTTATATTTTTCAAACTTATTTTCGATTTACACCAATAACGTAAACGTATCGGTATAGCACGATATCATTTTGCCCTCCAGCCAAAACACCCACCACAACCAATAGTTCGAGCAGCTACTACACAATCACTAGACAGACTCCAATTTCTATTTCCTACTTCCCCATCTTCTCCATTGGTCATGACAGTCTACCACTGTTGAGCAAATATCCCCTTCATTTACTCATGAGACAGTTGGGCAAATGATAATGGGCTTCTTAAGAAAACCAGTGTTTTCCATCTAACTGGTACCTTGACTCTAGGGCATCCAATCAGTTCACCAGGGGAACCAACCAACATTCTTGAAAAAAGAAACACATGCAGTACCGAAATGCCGCTGAAAAGAAAATTTGTCGATGCATTTGGATGCCCCGCTGATGAACAGCATGTATTACCGAAAGATGAACCGTTTATGTACGGGAAGGGCCTGAGAAAGTTTAGAATCTTTCCTCTTTGAACTGCTGGTTTAGGCATCAAAGAACCTCTTGATGGAGATTTTGATATAAGATTAGAGAAATACACTCAATAGAAAATTATACGAAATCAAGAGCGGAAAAAAGAATTCTCTCTCTCTCTCTCTCTCTCTCTCTCTCTCTCTCTCTCTCTCTCTCTATATATATATATATATATATTTGTAGAAGAGGTGCTTACATCTGACGAAGAATCTGCTGGCGAGAGGTGGATGGGGAGCCGATGCTCTGAGACCTAAGTCCTTCAGATGTCTGTGACTGGAAGAAATGGAGAGGATGGAGGAGTGATTACAGCAGATCGTTCCGAACATTGCAAGGAAAATCGATCGAAGGCACAGTAACGGGCAAGTTTCAGTGGAATCGTGAGTTTTCAACGGAAAAGGAAGTGGACTAGTGTTATCTTCCAACGAGGTTCTTATCCTCCAAACCCTACCAATCTATAATCTATTGTTAAGACTAAATTTTAGGGCATGTTTGTGTAGCCCATTTCTGCGGAAAATGTTGTAGTTTTATGTGGAAAACTTCTTTTTCATATGTTTAGTGCGGCAGTTTTCCACGAAAATGCTTTTTCGCCACATCAGCTTTTTCCTTCCTAAGCATGGAAATAGACTTCCTATGGGGGTATGGGAAGTCCATTTCTATGGAAAAATGACCCCCCAATTTCCTCTCTCTCCCCCTCACTCGATCCAGCCACCCTCTTTCTTCCTCCTCCTCTCCCAACCCCACGCACCCCACCCACATACCAACCCACCCACCCAAAAGTTTTTACTAAAAAGTGGTTTTCACTAAAGAAATTCATAGCTGCACCAAACAACATTAGCACTAATTCATCGAGAAAAACCTTTTTGCACCAAACATGAATTTCTAATTTCCTCAGAAAACCATTTCTAAGGAATTTAAAAACCATAGAATTTGTTGATGTGGCAATTTCATCTTTCCATGGAAACTACCTCTACACAAACGTGCCCTTATTAAGCAGGAGAGAAAGGAAGGGAGCTCCTATTTGCACATTCAAAGTTGCTCATCGCACATCAAAGTTTTTAATACCAACGTACCCACGTGTGAAATGGGAATATATATATATATATATATATATATGGGACCAGCTCTCCTAAGTTGAAGCTTAGGATAAGATAAGCTGAAGTAAGCTTAATTACATGGTGGAGCCAACTTGGGGACCCATATGGGGGGGGGGGGGGGGGGGGGCGGGGAGGATTTCAAGGACTCCCTAGGACCGTCCTTCCTGTAAAAAATCAACCACAACCGTGGTTTTTATTATCTTGTAAAAAATCTAAGCACCAAAAGTTTAATGGTTAATGGTCCATTCGGATCGGTGCATAGTCGATCCAACGGTCTAGTAAATTTGGATTTGACCAAAAGTTGGTGGGCATGTGCAATTTAGGGGGGTCGTGTGTTTGGTCCATTTGGATGGACCAAGGATGGGCCCCAGAAGCGTTAGCTTACGGAATCTTATCCTAAGCTTAAGCTTAGGAGAACCTTTATATATATATATATATGAAAGTAGAAGCCTTTTTGCAAGAGTGTGACAAGTGGCACATTCTCAATTTTTTTTATTTTTCAAGGGCGACACATGGTGCATCCTCATTTTATTTTATTTTTCAAGGGCGACATGTGGTATCACAAATAAAAGTCTTAAATCTTCTCCCACTCCCCTAAAATTCCTCCCATTTAATTTTAAACTTTCTAACATTACCTCTAATTCTACTACCTCCTAACTCACCTCTCTTTAATTTGTTCCATTTATTTCTCCTAAAATCTCTCAATGCCTCTCTAATCAATTCAGATTACTTCCCCTGGAACCTCTCTTTCTACACACGATTTCACTTAATTAATCCCAAAAAATTCTCCCTTTACCCTTAAAATCTCTACCTTATCATATGATTTCTCTCCTTATACACAAGTTACATTTAATGGGTCCCACAGATTATTAAACAAACAAAAAGAGAAAAAAGAAAAAGAAAGGTTATTTGGCTTTGATAGTGAACCCTACAAATTGATGAGAAATATAGAGATCAAGTTGGTAATGACTTTTATAATAGATGGATATGTATGTATTAAATTTTAATGTAAATCAATTTGGGGGACACTCATACCAAATCCAAATTATAAAGATCTAAGGCCCACTTATAGATCAAAGTCGACTTCATCTTTATTGTTTTTTATTAATCTGTGTTGCCCACTATCAAAGCCAAATTTTTTTTTCAAAGTTTGAATAATATATGGGTCCCACTGTGAAAGCTAGATTTTCTTTTTTTCCAAATTATCAATTAACGGGGCCACTTTCATAAGTTGTAATTACTACATTTTTCTCCTTATTTTCGTTTTAATATCAGTCTAATTAATATATGGGTCCCAAAATGGAAGCCAATGGATTTCAAAATCCACATTTAATATTGACACTCAATTCATGCCTAAGCACAAATATAATCAAATCAAGCTTCTAAAATATCTATTATTTACTTGATATTCCCCTAAAATCTCACAAATTTCCATCTATATCAAAAAAAATTTTGTTATCATAATTATATTTACTAAATTAACTAAACAAATCTAAGGGCCCTATTGCAAAAGCTGATTTTTCTCTTTCCAAACTCACAATTAAAGGAGGCCACTTTCATAGTCTATATTTACTACTTTTTTTCTTTTTTATATATTCTCCTTTTAATATTGAGTATGAGTAATTTGTGGGGCCCATTATGGAGGCCGATTGGTTTCAAAATTCACATTTAGGTCATTTTAAATACTTATAAACATTTTTAATTAATTAAAACTTTAATTATTTTTTATCCAACGAGGCCCGCTGCACTAGTGGATCTATAATATTAAGGGGATGTAGTCTCCTTTACATAAAGACATCTGTCACTAAGGGAATGTATCCTCCCTTGATGAAGACACCTTTCATGTCTAACTTCCGCATAACTTCCTAAGAAAAACAAGAATGATGAGATCAAATTTTCTAGGCTAAAAGTATTCCGAGTGCAGTTGCTATATAATCAGGTTGTCTCTCTCTGATTAGACGCTGGATGGTGAGCCAAACAGGGCCCACCTCGCACGGGTCCAACACCTAATGGGTCGCCCATGGGTCCTCCTTCAGATCCATGGATCAGATGGGTCATCGGGCCGCTCACCTATATCCCGGTATCAATGCAAGAAATTCAAACGGAATAGCTGTAAAACTGAATGGCCCAAACAATGACTAAAACTTAAAAAAAAAATCCCAAAGACTGAAACTTAAAAAAACTAAATATGGGTCGATGTTTACTTTTGAGGAATAATGCTGTGCATTAAAGTATTTGGAAGTCTCATGTCTTAGATCCGATGCACTATGACAAATATGCAATAAATTGGAAACAAAAAATTAATTTCACTCTCTAATTTTCTAAACTTAATTTACACGAAAAATCCTAGCAAACAAACAAAGTAAAATTTTACACGGAAAACTCACTTTTCTCGTTTCAGTTTCAAAACAATGTATGTCATCATTGGTTAGACGAGTGTTGTTTTTACATGTTGGAGGTGTTGAAAAATGAGTCATTTTGGTTGACTAGGGAATTCGTGGTCATAAGGGCCAGTTTGGTAACTCTACTAATATAGTCAAGTCAAGTAAAGTTGATTTTGAAGAAAGAATAAAATATAAGTAGGTTATGATGGTATTTTGTTTTTAGTTGTTTGTTATGAAATCTTTTTGACTTTTTGTATGGAAAAGTGGAATTTTTTTGTATTTTAGTGGATAAAGGTAGTTGCTTTTTGACTTTTTGTATGAAAAAGATGGAAGGAGTTTTGAATAAAGTGCATTTGATATGACATCTTGTCTGGAAAATGGAGACTTTACTTGACTTTAATTGTATTAGTAAAGTGCCAAACGGGCCCTAAAGGGTTACTTAAAGAATTTTAAGAATAAACAATTGTCAGAGAAATGTGTTCCTGATGAAAGTCGTGGGCACTAATTATTTCTATGTAATTTGCATGTTGGCAAATCAATTGAGACTAAGAGAATCGTTCTTGTTGTTCAAAGACATGAGCACTGATTCTTTCTAGAATCGATGAGCTTACGAATACATTAGTGTGGTTCAAAGTCATGAGAATAAAAAGTTCTTGTTAGGATTGACGTGCGAAGTTTGAATTTCTTTTTTGGCTCTATCGAGGTCATCCATCATCCAAACAGTAGCACAAATTCTGTATGGCAAGAGTTTTATAAAACTGGAATATCATAAAGCCAATACAAATCCTAAGTTGCTTTGATGCCCCTTGATTGGCCAAGATGTATAGTTTTTTGCCGATAACTATGGCGACAAGTCTGAATAATCGATCATAGTCTGCAAACATTGTTAATAATTCGCAAGAAGTGATCACTGTTGATTGCTACTATTTCTCATTTTGTATGTACATAGGCATGGCTCTTTTCGGGTGTCCTTGGAAATTAATGGTCATCGAGGGTTGTTAATTGGAGAAATATGAGAAAAATAGAAATAAATCATTGTTGTAATTGTTAATGGCTGTGAGAGTTAATGGTTGATGTGAGGTGGTTTCTCAGAAAAACATCTTTCAAAAAATGTTTATGTTTCAAGAAAAGCTTATATTTCAAAAAAAAAAAAAAAAAAACATATCTTTCAAAAAAAAACTTATATTTCAAAAATAGCTAAACTTTCAAAAAACCTATCTTTTAAAAAAAAACCTTCTAATAAAAATCAAAACTTATCTTTCTAAAGAAGTTGATCATTCAAAATAAGTTGATCTTTCAAAAAAGACTTATCTTTAAAAAATACCACATATTTCCAAAAAAAAAAAACACTGATCTTTCCCAAAAAAAAATAATTAATCATTCAGAAAAATCTGATATTTCAAAAAAATTGGCTATGTTTCCAGAAAAAAAAGCATAATATTTTTCAAAAAATAGGTGACCTTTCAAAAAAGGTTCAAGTTTAAAAATAGCTGATCTTTCAAAAAAAAAAAACTAATCTTTCAAAAAAAGCTTAACTTAAAATGAAAAAAAAAAAACTGCTTACGTTTCAAAAAGAAAAGATCATTGTAGTTTGAAAACAACATATGTCATCATTGGTTAGACCGGTGTATTTTTGACACATGTCGGAGGTATGAAATGAATAGTCATTCTGGTTAACTAGGGAATCTGTGGTCATAAAGGGTTGTTATTAAAATAATTATAATTAAGAATAAGCAATTGTGGGAGAAAGTGTTCTTGTTGAAAGTCGTGAGCATTAATTATTGCAAATATAGTTGAGCACGTAGTTTGTACGTTGGCAAATCAATTGAGACTAAGATTGGTGAGAATAGAAAGAAATGAATGTCGTCCTTTGTTCGTTAAAAATCTCTTAGATTCGTAAAGATGTACTGTTTTGTATTGATATTTTAAATGGTCATGAGTTATCGTACTTGACATGGGAATTTATGGTTACCTTGGGCTGTTCTAATTGGCGAATATAAGAATACATCGTTATGGTTGAAAGTACTGAGCATAAAATGTTATTGGAATTGTAGATGCAAGAAGTATGCTTGTATTTTATTTTTGAGTCCCTAAAGTTCATCATCAATCATCTAGATACAAGAAACAACTTCGCACAACTAGAAATTCTTCCCAATGGAATATTATAAAGCCATTACGACTGAGGTTAGGTCGTCATGAATCAAAAGAAAGGATGTTTATGATCTGTGAGAAGTAACAAACCCGCTGTTTTAAAATGCCGATCTTTCAAAAAAACTACCCCTTTAAAAAAAAACTGATCTTTCAAAACAAGCTGGTCTTTCAAAATAAGTTGATCTTTCAAAAAAACTTATCTTTCAAAATAAAAGCTTATATTTCAAAAAATAACTTTTATTTCAAAAAAAATCTTATATTTAAAAAATCTTCTTGTTCAAAAAAAGCTGACCTTTCCCAAAAAAAAAAAAAAAAAAGCAGATCTTTCAAAAAAATAGCTGATCTATCCAAAAAAAAAAAAATTTGATCTATTGAAAAAAAAACTTACATTTAAAAAAAGTTTATTTAAAAAAAAACCCTTACATTTAAAAAAAAGCTGATCTTTAAAAAAAAAAAAAAAACTGATCTTTCAAAAAAAAGTTTATATTTAAAAAAAAGGTGATATTTAAAAAAAAAAAACAAAGCTTCTCTTTCAAAAAATGTTTATGTAAAAAAATGCTTATATTTCAAAAAGAAAAAATCGTTGTAGTTTGAAAACAACATATGTTATCATTGGTTAGACCAGTGTTGTTTTTACATGTTAGATGTATGTAAAAAGCACTTATGGTTGTGGTAGACTAGGGAATTTGTGGTCATAAAGGGTTGTTACTTAAATAAAAAAAAATTAAGAATAAACAATTGTGGGAGAAAGGTGTTCTTCTTGAAAGTCGTGATCACTAATTATTGCAAATATTGTTGAGCGCGTAGTTTGCGTGTTGGTGAATCGAATGAGATTAAGATTGGTGAGAATTGAAAATTATGGATGTCCTCCTTTGTTCATTAAAATTATGTTGGATTTGTAAAGATGTACTGTTTTGTATCGAAATTTAAAATGACCACGTGTTATAGTACTTGACATGGGAATTTAGTATTATGTTAGGTTTTTTTTTTAATTCTTATTTGTGAATTTAAGACGCCATCATTGTGGTTGAAAGGAACGAGCATAAAATGTTATTGGAATTGTTGACGCGCGAAGTTTGCTTGTATTTTATTTGAGTCTGTATACTTCGTCATCAATCAGCCAAACACAAGCAAGAACTCCACATAGCTTGAACTTCATCAGAACGGAATATTAAAAACCCATTACGATCGAGGTTAGGTCGTCATGAATTAAATAAAAGGATGCTTATGATCTGTAACAAGATCACTTATCGGGGTTTAGGGTTTATGGGTTTAGGCCAGTGCTTATATTGCTACTGTTTGAAAGTAATTATTGTGTCATTTACTAAATCGTTGTCCAATTATTGAGTTGGTTAGGAAGTTAAGGACACTTCATTTATGTATTAGATTGATGGAATAGGTAGTTGTCTGTAATGCTTTAAATGTATTTGAATGCAATGAGAAAAAGAGCAGCGAGTATTATTCTATTCAATTTCACTTCCGTGTGAAGAAAGGAGGACAATTCTCCTCGAAGTGAACTCTATTTCTCAAATTCCCTATTTCTACGCTTTCTTTCCTATCTAAGAACATTAAACCATAACATAAAATTAACCCATAAAGATGTGACATTAAATAAACAAATTTAATCAAAATTACTATAAATCCTAATTCCATTCTTAAAATAGAATCAAATCCATTGTCTAGACGATCAAATCTGTTCAAATTTCTTTAAGTGAAGTATATATGTATATGTATACAGAGGGGAAAAAAACAGAATCTGAAGATGGTGTGTGGTAAATACAAAGAAAAATGGAGAATAGCTTACGTAAATATGGTAGTGACAGTAGCAAAAATGTGATTAAAACTGTGGCTCGTGCATTTATTTGGTTCCACCCATTCATATCACACGCATTCATCAATATAAGCACTGGCCCATATTTCACTCCAGTTGAAGAGATACACACCAACAGATTCATCATATTTGAAACATATAGTTATAATTCTTTATACATGATCAACCCCGAATGAAATATCATCTTACCTACATCATTACGGATCATTCATTGGCTGGAACATGGTCACCATTTTAACCTATTGAAGTAACCATGCAATCAGGACAAGCATAATGGAATTTGACAGAAAATATGAACTCTGAAATCTTATTATTCTTATTAATTTTTTTTTTTTTTTTTTACAAGCATAATGGAATTGAAGCTTGTTATCCCATAAACAAATTACCACAAAAAGGGAATCTGGTTTTTTTAGAAACAAAACATCCAAATATTTTTGTTACAAAGCAAGAAAATTACTTGTTAATGTACTATATACAGTGACATTTACTAAGTTCTGCAGAGCCCACCTGGGACCACCACCAAGATGGTGGGGATATCCCAAAATCGCCCCATGTTGGATCATCACATCAATGAAATAAAGAGATCTATCATAAAAAGATGAACAACCAGAGAACCATTAAAGACCATGTTGGCCACGGATAATGCAAACTGAGTCAAAGCGTCCAAATTTAAACAATTTGATGAATTTGTCTTTCGGCGGTAAAGATCGACTGCTGGTGGACCCTGCATGTGACCTAAATATTGGAAGATAGCATAGGACTATATCAATTAGAATATTCCTTGTATCTAGTAGTACTAATTCCACTGACCTATGTAGTGATTCTTTTGAGCAGAAGACTGTCGTGAGTAGAATTGAGAGAGAGAAAAATAATTTGAAACTGGAAGGATTTTGGGATATTCTTTTGCTAGTAAGAAGAATGTGATTTTGACACATGAGAAACCAATTTCTTTATGGGAATTATACTTCAAATCATATGATTCATGTCCGCGATGATATTTGTCCTATAAATCCAGATTATGTAATAGGTGTGATAAGGGGCAGAGTTGGTTGAGCAGTTAGCTGATACAGGAGGGATCATATGAAGCCCATGTCACACGGGAGGCTAGTCAGGTTAGGAGTGGAGAAGCCAATATCAAGTTTATTATCAGCATGCAACTGAAGAGCCAGGCTATATAGAATCTGATGTTAATAGGATGATAGAAATTGGAAAACCGATGGGTGGGTATGTTAATAGGATGATAGAGATTGGAAAACCAATGGGTGGCCAGTCTCGTTTGGGTCTAAAGATGACATGTGAATGCTTCTGAAAGGGTCTTCGAATAAAGATGGGGAGGCAGAGTCTACAAAAGGAATCAAAAGGGGAGTGTATATGCAAACTCCAGAATCTTCACATCTCGAGAAAAAGTTAAAAAAATGGGAGAAGGGTCTGTATTAGTTTAGAACGGTTAGTCAGATATTAACCTCTGTAATTTTAGCAATGTGTTCTTTGATGGGGCATGGCTTGAGGTTCGCCATTCAGGGTTCTTCAGTCCCTTATTGCAGCCGTTTTGGATTTGGTGGAGACTCTAATTTACTGTTTCAAAGTGGAAATAAATGACTAGTGTATGAGATATGGGCATCAAATAAGTGGAAGCCACTTGACAGATAGTTTTTTTTTGGGTTTTTATTTTTTATTGTTTACTTTTTGACTTTGTTGTTATTGTGGGGGATGGTGGGGGAGGAGGAAATGTTTACGATTTGAAAGGTCTATGCATGGATAAGGGGTAGTCTAAACATCAGCCTAATGGGAGATCAGATGGTGGAGATATCAAGGCCTGAAGATTGAGAGTGGGAAAAGAAAGGACTTTTTCAAGGCCAAATCTAACAGTAGTTTGAGACCAGATTAGTGTAAAATTGGGTCTGGTAAGAGTTCAAATGAGGAGAGGATGGTAAGTGTTACGGCGCTATGGAGTGTACAAGTGAGTTTCACCCTGATTTCACTGTCTATGCATGCATTCTAGGAATAAAATTTTTAAGTTCTTTTGATTTGTTTTGAAATACAAATTATTTGTGGAGTGAAAACTCACTACTCACAACTTGCTCTGAAGCAAGGAGAAAAACCCGAGCACCGTAGATATATGGAGCCTATCATACAGGCTTTGACTCCACATGATTTGGCTCAATTTTTTATTCAAATCTCAAACGGTGTGGATTACGTCACAGGTGTAGTTCAATTTTGCAATGACTCGTGGATTGAACAACATCAAAGAACATTTAGAATAAAGAAAGTTTGTTATTATCCTAAAGCACACTTTTTTCAATAGGAAAGCTTTTTTTTTTTTTTTTTTTTTTTCATTTTACAGTCCTACACAAAAAGTTTAAATTTTAATTGGCAACCATTGTAGTAGTGAAATTTACAAAAACTCTGAAAACTACCAGCACTTGAAAAAATACCATTTAAAAAAAAAGAACATAGAGCATACCCTCATAGAGTTTAAATGGCTTGCAACATATTGAG
Organism: Umbellularia californica; assembly: GCA_028538565.1. Lineage (NCBI taxonomy): Eukaryota > Viridiplantae > Streptophyta > Magnoliopsida > Laurales > Lauraceae > Umbellularia > Umbellularia californica. The sequence continues at coordinate 119,648 of JAPQWN010000052.1, forward strand.
ATATTGCAGCTAGATCTTCAGTGAACTTCTACATCAAACAACAAGTAATAAATAAACTAAGTGACCAAGTTCTTGTCAAGTATAATAACTAGTACTGCCAGTATTTGCTAAGTAGTGTTACCGGAAAACCAATATGCAACCTATGCAACATCCTTCCACCCTTGTGATAAGGTATAAGGACAGGGCGTTAACTGATGTACTCTTTTCATACAAGTGGTTCTACTCTGTCTGAAAGACCATCCTAGATTCAAATAATGAGTTCTTACTTCAAAATTGAACTTCCTATTAAAAAAATATCATTATGTCCTCTGCCTAGAAAAGAGAACCGAAGATGTGAGGATTACAGTGGATGA
>JAPQWN010000052.1:125000-127500 GCA_028538565.1 Umbellularia californica
AGGGTTTAGGGTTTAGGGTTTAGGGTTTAGGGTTTAGGGTTTAGGGTTTAGGGTTTAGGGTTTAGGGTTTAGGGTTTAGGGTTTAGGGTTTAGGGTTTAGGGTTTAGGGTTTAGGGTTTAGGGTTTAGGGTTTAGGGTTTAGGGTTTAGGGTTTAGGGTTTAGGGTTTAGGGTTTAGGGTTTAGGGTTTAGGGTTTAGGGTTTAGGGTTTAGGGTTTAGGGTTTAGGGTTTAGGGTTTAGGGTTTAGGGTTTAGGGTTTAGGGTTTAGGGTTTAGGGTTTAGGGTTTAGGGTTTAGGGTTTAGGGTTTAGGGTTTAGGGTTTAGGGTTTAGGGTTTAGGGTTTAGGGTTTAGGGTTTAGGGTTTAGGGTTTAGGGTTTAGGGTTTAGGGTTTAGGGTTTAGGGTTTAGGGTTTAGGGTTTAGGGTTTAGGGTTTAGGGTTTAGGGTTTAGGGTTTAGGGTTTAGGGTTTAGGGTTTAGGGTTTAGGGTTTAGGGTTTAGGGTTTAGGGTTTAGGGTTTAGGGTTTAGGGTTTAGGGTTTAGGGTTTAGGGTTTAGGGTTTAGGGTTTAGGGTTTAGGGTTTAGGGTTTAGGGTTTAGGGTTTAGGGTTTAGGGTTTAGGGTTTAGGGTTTAGGGTTTAGGGTTTAGGGTTTAGGGTTTAGGGTTTAGGGTTTAGGGTTTAGGGTTTAGGGTTTAGGGTTTAGGGTTTAGGGTTTAGGGTTTAGGGTTTAGGGTTTAGGGTTTAGGGTTTAGGGTTTAGGGTTTAGGGTTTAGGGTTTAGGGTTTAGGGTTTAGGGTTTAGGGTTTAGGGTTTAGGGTTTAGGGTTTAGGGTTTAGGGTTTAGGGTTTAGGGTTTAGGGTTTAGGGTTTAGGGTTTAGGGTTTAGGGTTTAGGGTTTAGGGTTTAGGGTTTAGGGTTTAGGGTTTAGGGTTTAGGGTTTAGGGTTTAGGGTTTAGGGTTTAGGGTTTAGGGTTTAGGGTTTAGGGTTTAGGGTTTAGGGTTTAGGGTTTAGGGTTTAGGGTTTAGGGTTTAGGGTTTAGGGTTTAGGGTTTAGGGTTTAGGGTTTAGGGTTTAGGGTTTAGGGTTTAGGGTTTAGGGTTTAGGGTTTAGGGTTTAGGGTTTAGGGTTTAGGGTTTAGGGTTTAGGGTTTAGGGTTTAGGGTTTAGGGTTTAGGGTTTAGGGTTTAGGGTTTAGGGTTTAGGGTTTAGGGTTTAGGGTTTAGGGTTTAGGGTTTAGGGTTTAGGGTTTAGGGTTTAGGGTTTAGGGTTTAGGGTTTAGGGTTTAGGGTTTAGGGTTTAGGGTTTAGGGTTTAGGGTTTAGGGTTTAGGGTTTAGGGTTTAGGGTTTAGGGTTTAGGGTTTAGGGTTTAGGGTTTAGGGTTTAGGGTTTAGGGTTTAGGGTTTAGGGTTTAGGGTTTAGGGTTTAGGGTTTAGGGTTTAGGGTTTAGGGTTTAGGGTTTAGGGTTTAGGGTTTAGGGTTTAGGGTTTAGGGTTTAGGGTTTAGGGTTTAGGGTTTAGGGTTTAGGGTTTAGGGTTTAGGGTTTAGGGTTTAGGGTTTAGGGTTTAGGGTTTAGGGTTTAGGGTTTAGGGTTTAGGGTTTAGGGTTTAGGGTTTAGGGTTTAGGGTTTAGGGTTTAGGGTTTAGGGTTTAGGGTTTAGGGTTTAGGGTTTAGGGTTTAGGGTTTAGGGTTTAGGGTTTAGGGTTTAGGGTTTAGGGTTTAGGGTTTAGGGTTTAGGGTTTAGGGTTTAGGGTTTAGGGTTTAGGGTTTAGGGTTTAGGGTTTAGGGTTTAGGGTTTAGGGTTTAGGGTTTAGGGTTTAGGGTTTAGGGTTTAGGGTTTAGGGTTTAGGGTTTAGGGTTTAGGGTTTAGGGTTTAGGGTTTAGGGTTTAGGGTTTAGGGTTTAGGGTTTAGGGTTTAGGGTTTAGGGTTTAGGGTTTAGGGTTTAGGGTTTAGGGTTTAGGGTTTAGGGTTTAGGGTTTAGGGTTTAGGGTTTAGGGTTTAGGGTTTAGGGTTTAGGGTTTAGGGTTTAGGGTTTAGGGTTTAGGGTTTAGGGTTTAGGGTTTAGGGTTTAGGGTTTAGGGTTTAGGGTTTAGGGTTTAGGGTTTAGGGTTTAGGGTTTAGGGTTTAGGGTTTAGGGTTTAGGGTTTAGGGTTTAGGGTTTAGGGTTTAGGGTTTAGGGTTTAGGGTTTAGGGTTTAGGGTTTAGGGTTTAGGGTTTAGGGTTTAGGGTTTAGGGTTTAGGGTTTAGGGTTTAGGGTTTAGGGTTTAGGGTTTAGGGTTTAGGGTTTAGGGTTTAGGGTTTAGGGTTTAGGGTTTAGGGTTTAGGGTTTAGGGTTTAGGGTTTAGGGTTTAGGGTTTAGGGTTTAGGGTTTAGGGTTTAGGGTTTAGGGTTTAGGGTTTAGGGTTTAGGGTTTAGGGTTTAGGGTTTAGGGTTTAGGGTTTAGGGTTTAGGGTTTAGGGTTTAGGGTTTAGGGTTTAGGGTTTAGGGTTTAGGGTTTAGGGTTTA
>JAPQWN010000053.1:0-5000 GCA_028538565.1 Umbellularia californica
GGTATAAACGTCCGAGATTGAGGAAACGGACTTTTCGACGTGTTCCCGGATCCCAATGCAAAAATCCTTTCACACAACGATAGTTCAACATGTTTCCCATGTTTTCAATGCATTGGACGTGCATTAGTTTCGAAAAATAACGGGGTCGGTCGGGGGGTGAAAATCTGCCGCACGCAGCACCAGCACGACGTCGACCGCAGCACCTGCACGACGTCGTTCGCAGAACCTGCACGACGTCGTCTGCAGCAACCGCAGCACCTGCAGGACGTCGTCCACAGCAGCACAGCACGACGTCGACCGCAGCACCATCAGCACCGGCACGACGTCGTCTGCAGCACCTGCAGGACGTCGTCTGCAGCAGCACAGCACGACGCCTGCACACAGCACGTGCAGCACGGCACGGACAGACCGCAGCACCGTCAGCAGCACAGCACGACGTCTGCACACGGCACGTGCAGCACGGCACGGACAGACCGCACGCGGCCGACGGCAGCACGCACGGACGGACCGTGCACCTAGACGGCCGACCGAACGGGCCGGCGCAGCGACACGCAACGACGGACCGCACGCGGCCGACGCAGCGGCGTCCTCAGGCACGAAGGCACGGACAGACCGCACGCGGCCGACGCGGCAGCACGCACGGACGGACCGCGCACCGAGACGGCCGGCCGAACCGACGGCGCGACGCCAATACAAGGTAGGGGCTGGTGCCGACCATTGTTTCCCACCTCCCGGGTATAAACGTCCGAGATTGAGGAAACGGACTTTTCGACGTGTTCCCGGATCCCAATGCAAAAATCCTTTCACACAACGATAGTTCAACATGTTTCCCATGTTTTCAATGCATTGGACGTGCATTAGTTTCGAAAAATAACGGGGTCGGTCGGGGGGTGAAAATCAGCCGCACGCAGCACCAGCACGACGTCGACCGCAGCACCTGCACGACGTCGTTCGCAGCACCTGCACGACGTCGTCTGAAGCAACGGCAGCACCTGCAGGACGTCGTCCACAGCAGCACAGCACGACGTCTACCGCAGCACCGTCAGCACCCGCACGACGTCGTCTGCAGCACCTGCAGGACGTCGTCTGCAGCAGCACAGCACGACGCCTGCACACAGCACGTGCAGCACAGCACGGACAGACCGCAGCACCGTCAGCAGCACAGCACGACGTCTGCACACAGCACGTGCAGCACGGCACGGACAGACCGCACGCGGCGGACGCAGCAGCACGCACCGCACGCACGCAGCAGCGGGCACGGACGGACCGTGCACCGAGGCGGCCGACCGGACCGACGGCGCACGTGAGGGGCAACGGAAAGTGGCAAGTGGCAAGTGCCAAGTGCTAAGTGCTAAGTGCGGTGCGGTCGGTCGGCGCGCGTCATGATATAGTCTGAAATATATTAGGACGTGGTCGGTCGAGGGGTGAAAATCTGCCGCACGCAGCACCAGCACGACGTCGACCGCAGCACCATCAGCACCCGCACGACGTCGTCTGCAGCACCTGCAGGACGTCGTCTGCAACAGCTCCGCACGACGCCTGCACACGGCACGTGCAGCACAGCACGGACAGACCGCACGCGGCCGACAGCAGCACGGACGCACGGACCGTGCACCGAGACGGCCGACCGAACAGGCCGGCGCAGCGACACGCAACGACAGACCGCACGCGGCCGACGCAGCGGCGTCCTCAGCCACGAACGCACGGACAGACCCCACGCGGCCGACGCAGCAGCACGCACGGACGGACCGTGCACCGAGACGGCCGACCGAACCGACAGCGCAACGCCAATACAAGGTAGGGGCTGGTGCCGACCATTGTTTCCCACCTCCCGGGTATAAACGTCCGAGATTGAGGAAACGGACTTTTCGACGTCTTCCCGGATCCCAACGCACAAATCCTTTCGCACAGTGATTGTCCAACATGTTTCCCACGTTTTCAATGCATTGGACATGCATTAATTTCAAAAAATCACGGGGTCGGTCGAGGGGCGAAAATCTGCCGCACGCGGCACCCGCACGACGTCGACCGCCGCACCTGCACGGCGTCGTCCGCAGCACCGTCAGCACCTGCACGACGTCGTCTGCAGCAACCGCAGCACCTGCAGGACGTCGTCCACAGCAGGACAGCACGACGTCTGCACACAGCACCTGCAGCACAGCACGGACAGACCGCACGCGGCCGACGCAGCAGCACGCACCGCACGCACGCATCAGCGGGCACGGACGGACTGTGCACCGAGGCGGCCGACCGGACCGACGGCGCACGTGAGGGGCAACGGAAAGTGGCAAGTGCCAAGTGCCAAGTGCCAAGTGCGGTGCGGTCGGTCGGCGAGCGTCATGATATGGTGTCTAATATAGTAGGACTTGGTGCCGACCATTGTTTCCCACCTCCTGGGTATAAACGTCCGAGATTGAGGAAACGGACTTTTCGACGTCTTCCCGGATCCCAATGCACAAATCCTTTCACACAACGATAGTTCAACATCTTTCCCACGTTTTCAATGCATTGGACGTGCATTAGTTTCGAAAAATAACGGGGTCGGTCGGGGGGTGAAAATCTGCCGCACGCAGCACCAGCACGACGTCGACCGCAGCACCTGCACGACGTCGTTCGCAGCACCTGCACGACGTCGTCTGCAGCAACGGCAGCACCTGCAGGACGTCGTCCACAGCAGCGCAGCACGACGTCTACCGCAGCACCGTCAGCACCCGCACGACGTCGTCTGCAGCACCTGCAGGACGTCGTCTGCAGCTGCACAGCACGACGCCTGCACACAGCACGTGCAGCACAGCACGGACAGACCGCAGCAGCACAGCACGACGTCTGCACACAGCACGTGCAGCACGGCACGGACAGACCGCACGCGGCGGACGCAGCAGCACGCACCGCACGCACGCAGCAGCGGGCACGGACGGACCGTGCACCGAGGCGGCCGACCGGACCGACGGCGCACGTGAGGGGCAACGGAAAGTGGCAAGTGGCAAGTGCCAAGTGCAAAGTGCTAAGTGCTAAGTGCGGTGCGGTCGGTCGGCGCGCGTCATGATATAGTCTCAAATATATTAGGACGTGGTCGGTCGAGGGGTGAAAATCTGCCGCACGCAGCACCAGCCCGACGTCGACCGCAGCACCGTCAGCGCCCGCACGACGTCGTCTGCAGCACCTGCAGGACGTCGTCTGCAGCAGCTCAGCACGACGCCTGCACACGGCACGTGCAGCACAGCACGGACAGACCGCACGCGGCCGACAGCAGCACGCACGGACGGACCGTGCACCGAGACGGCCGACCGAACAGGCCGGCGCAGCGACACGCAACGACAGACCGCACGCGGCCGACGCAGCGGCGTCCTCAGCCACGAACGCACGGACAGACCGCACGCGGCCGACGAGCAGCACGCACGGACGTGCCGTGCACCGAGACGGCCGACCGAACCGACAGCGCAACGCCAATACAAGGTAGGGGCTGGTGCCGACCATTGTTTCCCACCTCCCGGGTATAAACGTCCGAGATTGAGGAAACGGACTTTTCGACGTCTTCCCGGATCCCAACGCACAAATCCTTTCGCACAGTGATTGTCCAACATGTTTCCCACGTTTTCAATGCATTGGACATGCATTAATTTCAAAAAATCACGGGGTCGGTCGAGGGGTGAAAATCTGCCGCACGCGGCACCCGCACGACGTCGACCGCCGCACCTGCACGGCGTCGTCCGCAGCACCTGCACGACGTCCTCTGCAGCGACCGCAGCACCTGCAGGACGTCGTCCACAGCAGGACAGCACGACGTCTGCACACAGCACCTGCAGCACAGCACGACGTCTGCACACAGCACCTGCAGCACAGCACGGACAGACCGCACGCGGCGGACGCAGCAGCACGCACCGCACGCACGCAGCAGCGGGCAAGGACGGACTGTGCACCGAGGCGGCCGACCGGACCGACGGCGCACGTGAGGGGCAACGGAAAGTGGCAAGTGGCAAGTGCCAAGTGCCAAGTGCGGTGCGGTGCGGTCGGCGCGCGTCATGATATGGTGTCTAATATAGTAGGACTTGGTGCCGACCATTGTTTCCCACCTCCTGGGTATAAACGTCCGAGATTGAGGAAACGGACTTTTCGACGTCTTCCCGGATCCCAATGCCCAAATCCTTTCGCACAATGATTGTTCGACATGTTTCCCACGTTTTCAATGCATTGGACTTGCATTAGTTTCAAAAAATCACGGGGTCGGTCGAGGGGTGAAAATCTGCCGCACGCGGCACCCGCACGACGTCGACCGCAGCACCTGCACGACGTCGTCCGCAGCAGCCTGCACGGCTGCGCGCCCGCACCGGCAGACTGCACGCGGCAGACACAGCAGCACGCACGGACCGACCGCACGCGGCCGACGCAGCAGCGAGCACGGACGGACAGTGCACCGAGGCAGCAGCACGCACACACGGCGGTGACAGGCTCAGCTGTGGTCAGACCGCTGACGGCCGACGCTGCAGCACGCTCGCGCGGGCAGCAGCACGATGCACGGACGGACCGCACACAGCAGGGACAGCAGCACGGACGGACCGACCGCACGCGGCCGACGCAGCAGCAAAGACGCCGGCACGAACGGGCGACGCAGCAGCGTGCACGGGCTGCCTGCACGCAGCACCCGCAGCACCTGCACGACGTCGACCGCAGCACCTGCACGACTGCGCACCCAGCAGCGTGCACGGGCTGCCTGCACGCAGCACCCGTAGCACCTGCACGACGTCGACCGCAGCACCTGCACGAGTGCGCACCCAGCAGCGCGCGCACGCACTGGCAGCAGCACGGCAGCACGCACGGACGGACCGCGCACTCAGCAGCGCGCACGCACGCACCGGCAGACTGCACGCGGCGGACACAGGGGCACGCACCGGCAGACTGCACGCGGCGGACACAGCGGCACGCACGGACCGACCGCACGCGGCCGACGCAGCGGCGGGCACGGACGGACTGTGCACCGAGGCAGCAGCACGCACACACGG
>JAPQWN010000053.1:15000-22500 GCA_028538565.1 Umbellularia californica
CAATACAAGGTAGGGGCTGGTGCCGACCATTGTTTCCCACCTCCTGGGTATAAACGTCCGAGATTGAGGAAACGGACTTTTCGACGTGTTCCCGGATCCCAATGCACAAATCCTTTCACACAACGATAGTTCAACTTGTTTCCCATGTTTTCAATGCATTGGACATGCATTAGTTTCGAAAATTAAACGGGTCGGTCGAGGGGTGAAAATCTGCCGCACGCAGCACCAGCACGACGTCGACCGCAGCACCAGCACGACGTCGTCTGCAGCAACCGCAGCACCTGCAGGACGTCGTCCACAGCAGCACAGCACGACGTCTGCACACAGCACGTGCAGCACAGCACGGACAGACCGCACGCGGCCGACGGCAGCACGCACGGACGGATCATGCACCGGGACGGCCGACCGAACAGGCCGGCGCAGCGACACGCAACGACACACCGCACGCGGCCGACGCAGCAGCGTCCTCAGGCACGAAGGCACGGACAGACCGCACGCGGCCGACGCAGCAGCACGCACGGACGGACGGTGCACCGAGACGGCCGACCGAACCCACGGCGCAACGCCAATACAAGGTTGGTGCTGGTGCCGACCATTGTTTCCCACCTCCTGGGTATAAACGTCCGAGATTGAGGAAACGGACTTTTCGACGTGTTCCCGGATCCCAATGCAAAAATCCTTTCACACAATGATAGTTCAACATGTTTCCCATGTTTTCAATGCATTGGAAGTGCATTAGTTTCGAAAAATAATGGGGTCGGTCGAGGGGTGAAAATCTGCCGCACGCAGCACCAGCACGACGTCGACCGCAGCACCTGCACGACGTCGTCTGCAGCGACCGCAGCACCTGCAGGACGTCGTCCACAGCAGCACAGCACGACGTCGACCGCAGCACAGTCAGCACCCGCACGACGTCGTCTGCAGCACCTGCAGGACGTCGTCTGCAGCAGCACAGCACGACGCCTGCACACAGCACGTGCAGCACAGCACGGACAGACCGCAGCACCGTCAGCAGCACAGCACGACGTCAGCACACAGCACGTGCAGCACCGCACGGACAGACCGCACGCGGCCAACGGCAGCACGCACGGACGGACAGTGAACCGAGACGGCCGACCGAACATGCCGGCGCAGCGACACGCAACAACGGACCGCACGCGGCCGACGCAGCGGCGTCCTCAGGCACAAAGGCACGGACAGACCGCACGCGGCCGACGCGGCAGCACGCACGGACGGACCGTGCACCGAGACGGCCGGCCGAACCGACGGCGCGACGCCAATACAAGGTAGGGGCTGGTGCCGACCATTGTTTCCCACCTCCCGGGTATAAACGTCCGAGATTGAGGAAACGGACTTTTCGACGTGTTCCCGGATCCCAATGCAAAAATCCTTTCACACAACGATAGTTCAACATGTTTCCCATGTTTTCAATGCATTGGACGTGCATTAGTTTCGAAAAATAATGGGGTCGGTCGGGGGGTGAAAATCTGCCGCACGCAGCACCAGCACGACGTCGACCGCAGCACCTGCACGACGTCGTTCGCAGAACCTGCACGACGTCGTCTGCAGCAACCGCAGCACCTGCAGGACGTCGTCCACAGCAGCACAGCACGACGTCGACCGCAGCACCATCAGCACCGGCACGACGTCGTCTGCAGCACCTGCAGGACGTCGTCTGCAGCAGCACAGCACGACGCCTGCACACAGCACGTGCAGCACGGCACGGACAGACCGCAGCACCGTCAGCAGCACAGCACGACGTCTGCACACGGCACGTGCAGCACGGCACGGACAGACCGCACGCGGCCGACGGCAGCACGCACGGACGGACCGTGCACCTAGACGGCCGACCGAACGGGCCGGCGCAGCGACACGCAACGACGGACCGCACGCGGCCGACGCAGCGGCGTCCTCAGGCACGAAGGCACGGACAGACCGCACGCGGCCGACGCGGCAGCACGCACGGACGGACCGCGCACCGAGACGGCCGGCCGAACCGACGGCGCGACGCCAATACAAGGTAGGGGCTGGTGCCGACCATTGTTTCCCACCTCCCGGGTATAAACGTCCGAGATTGAGGAAACGGACTTTTCGACGTGTTCCCGGATCCCAAAGCAAAAATCCTTTCACACAACGATAGTTCAACATGTTTCCCATGTTTTCAATGCATTGGACGTGCATTAGTTTCGAAAAATAACGGGGTCGGTCGGGGGGTGAAAATCTGCCGCACGCAGCACCAGCACGACGTCGACCGCAGCACCTGCACGACGTCGTTCGCAGAACCTGCACGACGTCGTCTGCAGCAACCGCAGCACCTGCAGGACGTCGTCCACAGCAGCACAGCACGACGTCGACCGCAGCACCATCAGCACCGGCACGACGTCGTCTGCAGCACCTGCAGGACGTCGTCTGCAGCAGCACAGCACGACGCCTGCACACAGCACGTGCAGCACGGCACGGACAGACCGCAGCACCGTCAGCAGCACAGCACGACGTCTGCACACGGCACGTGCAGCACGGCACGGACAGACCGCACGCGGCCGACGGCAGCACGCACGGACGGACCGTGCACCTAGACGGCCGACCGAACGGGCCGGCGCAGCGACACGCAACGACGGACCGCACGCGGCCGACGCAGCGGCGTCCTCAGGCACGAAGGCACGGACAGACCGCACGCGGCCGACGCGGCAGCACGCACGGACGGACCGCGCACCGAGACGGCCGGCCGAACCGACGGCGCGACGCCAATACAAGGTAGGGGCTGGTGCCGACCATTGTTTCCCACCTCCCGGGTATAAACGTCCGAGATTGAGGAAACGGACTTTTCGACGTGTTCCCGGATCCCAATGCAAAAATCCTTTCACACAACGATAGTTCAACATGTTTCCCATGTTTTCAATGCATTGGACGTGCATTAGTTTCGAAAAATAATGGGGTCGGTCGGGGGGTGAAAATCTGCCGCACGCAGCACCAGCACGACGTCGACCGCAGCACCTGCACGACGTCGTTCGCAGAACCTGCACGACGTCGTCTGCAGCAACCGCAGCACCTGCAGGACGTCGTCCACAGCAGCACAGCACGACGTCGACCGCAGCACCATCAGCACCGGCACGACGTCGTCTGCAGCACCTGCAGGACGTCGTCTGCAGCAGCACAGCACGACGCCTGCACACAGCACGTGCAGCACGGCACGGACAGACCGCAGCACCGTCAGCAGCACAGCACGACGTCTGCACACGGCACGTGCAGCACGGCACGGACAGACCGCACGCGGCCGACGGCAGCACGCACGGACGGACCGTGCACCTAGACGGCCGACCGAACGGGCCGGCGCAGCGACACGCAACGACGGACCGCACGCGGCCGACGCAGCGGCGTCCTCAGGCACGAAGGCACGGACAGACCGCACGCGGCCGACGCGGCAGCACGCACGGACGGACCGCGCACCGAGACGGCCGGCCGAACCGACGGCGCGACGCCAATACAAGGTAGGGTCTGGTGCCGACCATTGTTTCCCACCTCCCGGGTATAAACGTCCGAGATTGAGGAAACGGACTTTTCGACGTGTTCCCGGATCCCAATGCAAAAATCCTTTCACACAACGATAGTTCAACATGTTTCCCATGTTTTCAATGCATTGGACGTGCATTAGTTTCGAAAAATAACGGGGTCGGTCGGGGGGTGAAAATCTGCCGCACGCAGCACCAGCACGACGTCGACCGCAGCACCTGCACGACGTCGTTCGCAGAACCTGCACGACGTCGTCTGCAGCAACCGCAGCACCTGCAGGACGTCGTCCACAGCAGCACAGCACGACGTCGACCGCAGCACCATCAGCACCGGCACGACGTCGTCTGCAGCACCTGCAGGACGTCGTCTGCAGCAGCACAGCACGACGCCTGCACACAGCACGTGCAGCACGGCACGGACAGACCGCAGCACCGTCAGCAGCACAGCACGACGTCTGCACACGGCACGTGCAGCACGGCACGGACAGACCGCACGCGGCCGACGGCAGCACGCACGGACGGACCGTGCACCTAGACGGCCGACCGAACGGGCCGGCGCAGCGACACGCAACGACGGACCGCACGCGGCCGACGCAGCGGCGTCCTCAGGCACGAAGGCACGGACAGACCGCACGCGGCCGACGCGGCAGCACGCACGGACGGACCGCGCACCGAGACGGCCGGCCGAACCGACGGCGCGACGCCAATACAAGGTAGGGGCTGGTGCCGACCATTGTTTCCCACCTCCCGGGTATAAACGTCCGAGATTGAGGAAACGGACTTTTCGACGTGTTCCCGGATCCCAATGCAAAAATCCTTTCACACAACGATAGTTCAACATGTTTCCCATGTTTTCAATGCATTGGACGTGCATTAGTTTCGAAAAATAACGGGGTCGGTCGGGGGGTGAAAATCAGCCGCACGCAGCACCAGCACGACGTCGACCGCAGCACCTGCACGACGTCGTTCGCAGCACCTGCACGACGTCGTCTGAAGCAACGGCAGCACCTGCAGGACGTCGTCCACAGCAGCACAGCACGACGTCTACCGCAGCACCGTCAGCACCCGCACGACGTCGTCTGCAGCACCTGCAGGACGTCGTCTGCAGCAGCACAGCACGACGCCTGCACACAGCACGTGCAGCACAGCACGGACAGACCGCAGCACCGTCAGCAGCACAGCACGACGTCTGCACACAGCACGTGCAGCACGGCACGGACAGACCGCACGCGGCGGACGCAGCAGCACGCACCGCACGCACGCAGCAGCGGGCACGGACGGACCGTGCACCGAGGCGGCCGACCGGACCGACGGCGCACGTGAGGGGCAACGGAAAGTGGCAAGTGGCAAGTGCCAAGTGCTAAGTGCTAAGTGCGGTGCGGTCGGTCGGCGCGCGTCATGATATAGTCTGAAATATATTAGGACGTGGTCGGTCGAGGGGTGAAAATCTGCCGCACGCAGCACCAGCACGACGTCGACCGCAGCACCATCAGCACCCGCACGACGTCGTCTGCAGCACCTGCAGGACGTCGTCTGCAACAGCTCCGCACGACGCCTGCACACGGCACGTGCAGCACAGCACGGACAGACCGCACGCGGCCGACAGCAGCACGGACGCACGGACCGTGCACCGAGACGGCCGACCGAACAGGCCGGCGCAGCGACACGCAACGACAGACCGCACGCGGCCGACGCAGCGGCGTCCTCAGCCACGAACGCACGGACAGACCCCACGCGGCCGACGCAGCAGCACGCACGGACGGACCGTGCACCGAGACGGCCGACCGAACCGACAGCGCAACGCCAATACAAGGTAGGGGCTGGTGCCGACCATTGTTTCCCACCTCCCGGGTATAAACGTCCGAGATTGAGGAAACGGACTTTTCGACGTCTTCCCGGATCCCAACGCACAAATCCTTTCGCACAGTGATTGTCCAACATGTTTCCCACGTTTTCAATGCATTGGACATGCATTAATTTCAAAAAATCACGGGGTCGGTCGAGGGGCGAAAATCTGCCGCACGCGGCACCCGCACGACGTCGACCGCCGCACCTGCACGGCGTCGTCCGCAGCACCGTCAGCACCTGCACGACGTCGTCTGCAGCAACCGCAGCACCTGCAGGACGTCGTCCACAGCAGGACAGCACGACGTCTGCACACAGCACCTGCAGCACAGCACGGACAGACCGCACGCGGCCGACGCAGCAGCACGCACCGCACGCACGCATCAGCGGGCACGGACGGACTGTGCACCGAGGCGGCCGACCGGACCGACGGCGCACGTGAGGGGCAACGGAAAGTGGCAAGTGCCAAGTGCCAAGTGCCAAGTGCGGTGCGGTCGGTCGGCGAGCGTCATGATATGGTGTCTAATATAGTAGGACTTGGTGCCGACCATTGTTTCCCACCTCCTGGGTATAAACGTCCGAGATTGAGGAAACGGACTTTTCGACGTCTTCCCGGATCCCAATGCACAAATCCTTTCACACAACGATAGTTCAACATCTTTCCCACGTTTTCAATGCATTGGACGTGCATTAGTTTCGAAAAATAACGGGGTCGGTCGGGGGGTGAAAATCTGCCGCACGCAGCACCAGCACGACGTCGACCGCAGCACCTGCACGACGTCGTTCGCAGCACCTGCACGACGTCGTCTGCAGCAACGGCAGCACCTGCAGGACGTCGTCCACAGCAGCGCAGCACGACGTCTACCGCAGCACCGTCAGCACCCGCACGACGTCGTCTGCAGCACCTGCAGGACGTCGTCTGCAGCTGCACAGCACGACGCCTGCACACAGCACGTGCAGCACAGCACGGACAGACCGCAGCAGCACAGCACGACGTCTGCACACAGCACGTGCAGCACGGCACGGACAGACCGCACGCGGCGGACGCAGCAGCACGCACCGCACGCACGCAGCAGCGGGCACGGACGGACCGTGCACCGAGGCGGCCGACCGGACCGACGGCGCACGTGAGGGGCAACGGAAAGTGGCAAGTGGCAAGTGCCAAGTGCAAAGTGCTAAGTGCTAAGTGCGGTGCGGTCGGTCGGCGCGCGTCATGATATAGTCTCAAATATATTAGGACGTGGTCGGTCGAGGGGTGAAAATCTGCCGCACGCAGCACCAGCCCGACGTCGACCGCAGCACCGTCAGCGCCCGCACGACGTCGTCTGCAGCACCTGCAGGACGTCGTCTGCAGCAGCTCAGCACGACGCCTGCACACGGCACGTGCAGCACAGCACGGACAGACCGCACGCGGCCGACAGCAGCACGCACGGACGGACCGTGCACCGAGACGGCCGACCGAACAGGCCGGCGCAGCGACACGCAACGACAGACCGCACGCGGCCGACGCAGCGGCGTCCTCAGCCACGAACGCACGGACAGACCGCACGCGGCCGACGAGCAGCACGCACGGACGTGCCGTGCACCGAGACGGCCGACCGAACCGACAGCGCAACGCCAATACAAGGTAGGGGCTGGTGCCGACCATTGTTTCCCACCTCCCGGGTATAAACGTCCGAGATTGAGGAAACGGACTTTTCGACGTCTTCCCGGATCCCAACGCACAAATCCTTTCGCACAGTGATTGTCCAACATGTTTCCCACGTTTTCAATGCATTGGACATGCATTAATTTCAAAAAATCACGGGGTCGGTCGAGGGGTGAAAATCTGCCGCACGCGGCACCCGCACGACGTCGACCGCCGCACCTGCACGGCGTCGTCCGCAGCACCTGCACGACGTCCTCTGCAGCGACCGCAGCACCTGCAGGACGTCGTCCACAGCAGGACAGCACGACGTCTGCACACAGCACCTGCAGCACAGCACGACGTCTGCACACAGCACCTGCAGCGCAGCACGGACAGACCGCACGCGGCGGACGCAGCAGCACGCACCGCACGCACGCAGCAGCGGGCAAGGACGGACTGTGCACCGAGGCGGCCGACCGGACCGACGGCGCACGTGAGGGGCAACGGAAAGTGGCAAGT
>JAPQWN010000053.1:32500-40000 GCA_028538565.1 Umbellularia californica
AACCGACGGCGCAACGCCAACACAAGGTAGGAAATGGTGCCGACCATTGTTTCCCACCTCCTGGGTATAAACGTCCGAGATTGAGGAAACTGACCTTTCGACGTGTTCCCGGATCCCAACGCGCGAATCCTTTCACACAACGATAGTTCAACATGTTTCCCATGTTTTCAATGCACTGGACGTGCATTGGTTTCAAAAAATCAGGGGGTCGGTCGAGCGGTGAAAATCTGCCGCACGCAGCACCCGCACCGAGCCGACCGCAGCACCCGCACGGCGTCGTCTGCAGCAACAGCAGCACCTGCAGGACGTCGTCCGCAGCGGAACAGCACGACGTCTGCACACAGCACCTGCAGCACAGCACGGACAGACCCCACGCGGCCGACGCAGCAGCGCGCACGGACCGACCGTGCACCGAGACGGCCGACCGAACCGACGGCGCAACGGCAATACAAGGTAGGGAATGGTGCCGACCATTGTTTCCCACCTCCTGGGTATAAACGTCCGAGATTGAGGAAACGGACTTTTCGACGTGTTCCCGGATCCCAATGCACAAATCCTTTCACACAGTGATTGTCCAACTTGTTTCCCACGTTTTCAATGCATTGGACATGCATTAATTTCAAAAAATCACGGGGTCGGTCGAGGGGCGAAAATCTGCCGCACGCGGCACCCGCACGACGTCGACCGCCGCACCCGTACGGCGTCGTCCGCAGCACCGTCAGCACCTGCACGACGTCGTCTGCAGCAACCGCAGCACCTGCAGGACGTCGTCCACAGCAGGACAGCACGACGTCTGCACACAGCACGGACCGACCGCACGCGGCCGACAGCAGCACGCACGGACGGACAGTGCACCGAGACGGCCGACCGAACAGGCCGGCGCAGCGACACGCAACGACAGACCGCACGCGGCCGACGCAGCGGCCTCAGGCACGAAGGCACGGACAGACCGCACGCGGCCGACGCGGCAGCACGCAAGGACGGACCGTGCACCGAGACGGCCGGCCGAACCGACGGCGCAACGCCAATACAAGGTAGGGGCTGGTGCCGACCATTGTTTCCCACCTCCTGGGTATAAACGTCCGAGATTGAGGAAACGGACTTTTCGACGTGTTCCCGGATCCCAATGCACAAATCCTTTCACACAACGATAGTTCAACTTGTTTCCCATGTTTTCAATGCATTGGACATGCATTAGTTTCGAAAATTAAACGGGTCGGTCGAGGGGTGAAAATCTGCCGCACGCAGCACCAGCACGACGTCGACCGCAGCACCAGCACGACGTCGTCTGCAGCAACCGCAGCACCTGCAGGACGTCGTCCACAGCAGCACAGCACGACGTCTGCACACAGCACGTGCAGCACAGCACGGACAGACCGCACGCGGCCGACGGCAGCACGCACGGACGGATCATGCACCGGGACGGCCGACCGAACAGGCCGGCGCAGCGACACGCAACGACACACCGCACGCGGCCGACGCAGCAGCGTCCTCAGGCACGAAGGCACGGACAGACCGCACGCGGCCGACGCAGCAGCACGCACGGACGGACGGTGCACCGAGACGGCCGACCGAACCCACGGCGCAACGCCAATACAAGGTTGGTGCTGGTGCCGACCATTGTTTCCCACCTCCTGGGTATAAACGTCCGAGATTGAGGAAACGGACTTTTCGACGTGTTCCCGGATCCCAATGCAAAAATCCTTTCACACAATGATAGTTCAACATGTTTCCCATGTTTTCAATGCATTGGAAGTGCATTAGTTTCGAAAAATAATGGGGTCGGTCGAGGGGTGAAAATCTGCCGCACGCAGCACCAGCACGACGTCGACCGCAGCACCTGCACAACGTCGTCTGCAGCGACCGCAGCACCTGCAGGACGTCGTCCACAGCAGCACAGCACGACGTCGACCGCAGCACAGTCAGCACCCGCACGACGTCGTCTGCAGCACCTGCAGGACGTCGTCTGCAGCAGCACAGCACGACGCCTGCACACAGCACGTGCAGCACAGCACGGACAGACCGCAGCACCGTCAGCAGCACAGCACGACGTCAGCACACAGCACGTGCAGCACCGCACGGACAGACCGCACGCGGCCAACGGCAGCACGCACGGACGGACAGTGAACCGAGACGGCCGACCGAACATGCCGGCGCAGCGACACGCAACAACGGACCGCACGCGGCCGACGCAGCGGCGTCCTCAGGCACAAAGGCACGGACAGACCGCACGCGGCCGACGCGGCAGCACGCACGGACGGACCGTGCACCGAGACGGCCGGCCGAACCGACGGCGCGACGCCAATACAAGGTAGGGGCTGGTGCCGACCATTGTTTCCCACCTCCCGGGTATAAACGTCCGAGATTGAGGAAACGGACTTTTCGACGTGTTCCCGGATCCCAATGCAAAAATCCTTTCACACAACGATAGTTCAACATGTTTCCCATGTTTTCAATGCATTGGACGTGCATTAGTTTCGAAAAATAATGGGGTCGGTCGGGGGGTGAAAATCTGCCGCACGCAGCACCAGCACGACGTCGACCGCAGCACCTGCACGACGTCGTTCGCAGAACCTGCACGACGTCGTCTGCAGCAACCGCAGCACCTGCAGGACGTCGTCCACAGCAGCACAGCACGACGTCGACCGCAGCACCATCAGCACCGGCACGACGTCGTCTGCAGCACCTGCAGGACGTCGTCTGCAGCAGCACAGCACGACGCCTGCACACAGAACGTGCAGCACGGCACGGACAGACCGCAGCACCGTCAGCAGCACAGCACGACGTCTGCACACGGCACGTGCAGCACGGCACGGACAGACCGCACGCGGCCGACGGCAGCACGCACGGACGGACCGTGCACCTAGACGGCCGACCGAACGGGCCGGCGCAGCGACACGCAACGACGGACCGCACGCGGCCGACGCAGCGGCGTCCTCAGGCACGAAGGCACGGACAGACCGCACGCGGCCGACGCGGCAGCACGCACGGACGGACCGCGCACCGAGACGGCCGGCCGAACCGACGGCGCGACGCCAATACAAGGTAGGGGCTGGTGCCGACCATTGTTTCCCACCTCCCGGGTATAAACGTCCGAGATTGAGGAAACGGACTTTTCGACGTGTTCCCGGATCCCAATGCAAAAATCCTTTCACACAACGATAGTTCAACATGTTTCCCATGTTTTCAATGCATTGGACGTGCATTAGTTTCGAAAAATAATGGGGTCGGTCGGGGGGTGAAAATCTGCCGCACGCAGCACCAGCACGACGTCGACCGCAGCACCTGCACGACGTCGTTCGCAGAACCTGCACGACGTCGTCTGCAGCAACCGCAGCACCTGCAGGACGTCGTCCACAGCAGCACAGCACGACGTCGACCGCAGCACCATCAGCACCGGCACGACGTCGTCTGCAGCACCTGCAGGACGTCGTCTGCAGCAGCACAGCACGACGCCTGCACACAGCACGTGCAGCACGGCACGGACAGACCGCAGCACCGTCAGCAGCACAGCACGACGTCTGCACACGGCACGTGCAGCACGGCACGGACAGACCGCACGCGGCCGACGGCAGCACGCACGGACGGACCGTGCACCTAGACGGCCGACCGAACGGGCCGGCGCAGCGACACGCAACGACGGACCGCACGCGGCCGACGCAGCGGCGTCCTCAGGCACGAAGGCACGGACAGACCGCACGCGGCCGACGCGGCAGCACGCACGGACGGACCGCGCACCGAGACGGCCGGCCGAACCGACGGCGCGACGCCAATACAAGGTAGGGTCTGGTGCCGACCATTGTTTCCCACCTCCCGGGTATAAACGTCCGAGATTGAGGAAACGGACTTTTCGACGTGTTCCCGGATCCCAATGCAAAAATCCTTTCACACAACGATAGTTCAACATGTTTCCCATGTTTTCAATGCATTGGACGTGCATTAGTTTCGAAAAATAACGGGGTCGGTCGGGGGGTGAAAATCTGCCGCACGCAGCACCAGCACGACGTCGACCGCAGCACCTGCACGACGTCGTTCGCAGAACCTGCACGACGTCGTCTGCAGCAACCGCAGCACCTGCAGGACGTCGTCCACAGCAGCACAGCACGACGTCGACCGCAGCACCATCAGCACCGGCACGACGTCGTCTGCAGCACCTGCAGGACGTCGTCTGCAGCAGCACAGCACGACGCCTGCACACAGCACGTGCAGCACGGCACGGACAGACCGCAGCACCGTCAGCAGCACAGCACGACGTCTGCACACGGCACGTGCAGCACGGCACGGACAGACCGCACGCGGCCGACGGCAGCACGCACGGACGGACCGTGCACCTAGACGGCCGACCGAACGGGCCGGCGCAGCGACACGCAACGACGGACCGCACGCGGCCGACGCAGCGGCGTCCTCAGGCACGAAGGCACGGACAGACCGCACGCGGCCGACGCGGCAGCACGCACGGACGGACCGCGCACCGAGACGGCCGGCCGAACCGACGGCGCGACGCCAATACAAGGTAGGGGCTGGTGCCGACCATTGTTTCCCACCTCCCGGGTATAAACGTCCGAGATTGAGGAAACGGACTTTTCGACGTGTTCCCGGATCCCAATGCAAAAATCCTTTCACACAACGATAGTTCAACATGTTTCCCATGTTTTCAATGCATTGGACGTGCATTAGTTTCGAAAAATAACGGGGTCGGTCGGGGGGTGAAAATCAGCCGCACGCAGCACCAGCACGACGTCGACCGCAGCACCTGCACGACGTCGTTCGCAGCACCTGCACGACGTCGTCTGAAGCAACGGCAGCACCTGCAGGACGTCGTCCACAGCAGCACAGCACGACGTCTACCGCAGCACCGTCAGCACCCGCACGACGTCGTCTGCAGCACCTGCAGGACGTCGTCTGCAGCAGCACAGCACGACGCCTGCACACAGCACGTGCAGCACAGCACGGACAGACCACAGCACCGTCAGCAGCACAGCACGACGTCTGCACACAGCACGTGCAGCACGGCACGGACAGACCGCACGCGGCGGACGCAGCAGCACGCACCGCACGCACGCAGCAGCGGGCACGGACGGACCGTGCACCGAGGCGGCCGACCGGACCGACGGCGCACGTGAGGGGCAACGGAAAGTGGCAAGTGGCAAGTGCCAAGTGCAAAGTGCTAAGTGCTAAGTGCGGTGCGGTCGGTCGGCGCGCGTCATGATATAGTCTGAAATATATTAGGACGTGGTCGGTCGAGGGGTGAAAATCTGCCGCACGCAGCACCAGCACGACGTCGACCGCAGCACCATCAGCACCCGCACGACGTCGTCTGCAGCACCTGCAGGACGTCGTCTGCAACAGCTCCGCACGACGCCTGCACACGGCACGTGCAGCACAGCACGGACAGACCGCACGCGGCCGACAGCAGCCAAACGCACGGACCGTGCACCGAGACGGCCGACCGAACAGGCCGGCGCAGCGACACGCAACGACAGACCGCACGCGGCCGACGCAGCGGCGTCCTCAGCCACGAACGCACGGACAGACCCCACGCGGCCGACGCAGCAGCACGCACGGACGGACCGTGCACCGAGACGGCCGACCGAACCGACAGCGCAACGCCAATACAAGGTAGGGGCTGGTGCCGACCATTGTTTCCCACCTCCCGGGTATAAACGTCCGAGATTGAGGAAACGGACTTTTCGACGTCTTCCCGGATCCCAACGCACAAATCCTTTCGCACAGTGATTGTCCAACATGTTTCCCACGTTTTCAATGCATTGGACATGCATTAATTTCAAAAAATCACGGGGTCGGTCGAGGGGCGAAAATCTGCCGCACGCGGCACCCGCACGACGTCGACCGCCGCACCTGCACGGCGTCGTCCGCAGCACCGTCAGCACCTGCACGACGTCGTCTGCAGCAACCGCAGCACCTGCAGGACGTCGTCCACAGCAGGACAGCACGACGTCTGCACACAGCACCTGCAGCACAGCACGGACAGACCGCACGCGGCCGACGCAGCAGCACGCACCGCACGCACGCATCAGCGGGCACGGACGGACTGTGCACCGAGGCGGCCGACCGGACCGACGGCGCACGTGAGGGGCAACGGAAAGTGGCAAGTGCCAAGTGCCAAGTGCCAAGTGCGGTGCGGTCGGTCGGCGAGCGTCATGATATGGTGTCTAATATAGTAGGACTTGGTGCCGACCATTGTTTCCCACCTCCTGGGTATAAACGTCCGAGATTGAGGAAACGGACTTTTCGACGTCTTCCCGGATCCCAATGCACAAATCCTTTCACACAACGATAGTTCAACATCTTTCCCACGTTTTCAATGCATTGGACGTGCATTAGTTTCGAAAAATAACGGGGTCGGTCGGGGGGTGAAAATCTGCCGCACGCAGCACCAGCACGACGTCGACCGCAGCACCTGCACGACGTCGTTCGCAGCACCTGCACGACGTCGTCTGCAGCAACGGCAGCACCTGCAGGACGTCGTCCACAGCAGCGCAGCACGACGTCTACCGCAGCACCGTCAGCACCCGCACGACGTCGTCTGCAGCACCTGCAGGACGTCGTCTGCAGCTGCACAGCACGACGCCTGCACACAGCACGTGCAGCACAGCACGGACAGACCGCAGCAGCACAGCACGACGTCTGCACACAGCACGTGCAGCACGGCACGGACAGACCGCACGCGGCGGACGCAGCAGCACGCACCGCACGCACGCAGCAGCGGGCACGGACGGACCGTGCACCGAGGCGGCCGACCGGACCGACGGCGCACGTGAGGGGCAACGGAAAGTGGCAAGTGGCAAGTGCCAAGTGCAAAGTGCTAAGTGCTAAGTGCGGTGCGGTCGGTCGGCGCGCGTCATGATATAGTCTCAAATATATTAGGACGTGGTCGGTCGAGGGGTGAAAATCTGCCGCACGCAGCACCAGCCCGACGTCGACCGCAGCACCGTCAGCGCCCGCACGACGTCGTCTGCAGCACCTGCAGGACGTCGTCTGCAGCAGCTCAGCACGACGCCTGCACACGGCACGTGCAGCACAGCACGGACAGACCGCACGCGGCCGACAGCAGCACGCACGGACGGACCGTGCACCGAGACGGCCGACCGAACAGGCCGGCGCAGCGACACGCAACGACAGACCGCACGCGGCCGACGCAGCGGCGTCCTCAGCCACGAACGCACGGACAGACCGCACGCGGCCGACGAGCAGCACGCACGGACGTGCCGTGCACCGAGACGGCCGACCGAACCGACAGCGCAACGCCAATACAAGGTAGGGGCTGGTGCCGACCATTGTTTCCCACCTCCCGGGTATAAACGTCCGAGATTGAGGAAACGGACTTTTCGACGTCTTCCCGGATCCCAACGCACAAATCCTTTCGCACAGTGATTGTCCAACATGTTTCCCACGTTTTCAATGCATTGGACATGCATTAATTTCAAAAAATCACGGGGTCGGTCGAGGGGTGAAAATCTGCCGCACGCGGCACCCGCA
>JAPQWN010000053.1:50000-60000 GCA_028538565.1 Umbellularia californica
CGACGTGTTCCCGGATCCCAACGCGCGAATCCTTTCACACAGTGACTGTTCAACATGTTTCCCATGTTTTCAATGCACTGGACGTGCATTGGTTTCAAAAAATCAGGGGGTCGGTCGAGGGGTGAAAATCTGCCGCACGCACCACCCGCACCGAGCCGACCGCAGCACCTGCAGGACGTCGTCCGCAGCGGCACAGCACGACGTCCGCACACAGCACCTGCAGCACCGCACGGACAGACCGCACGCGGCCGACGCAGCAGCGCGCACGGACGGACCGTGCACCGAGACAGCCGACCGAACCGACGGCGCAACGCCAACACAAGGTAGGAAATGGTGCCGACCATTGTTTCCCACCTCCTGGGTATAAACGTCCGAGATTGAGGAAACTGACCTTTCGACGTGTTCCCGGATCCCAACGCGCGAATCCTTTCACACAACGATAGTTCAACATGTTTCCCATGTTTTCAATGCACTGGACGTGCATTGGTTTCAAAAAATCAGGGGGTCGGTCGAGCGGTGAAAATCTGCCGCACGCAGCACCCGCACCGAGCCGACCGCAGCACCCGCACGGCGTCGTCTGCAGCAACAGCAGCACCTGCAGGACGTCGTCCGCAGCGGAACAGCACGACGTCTGCACACAGCACCTGCAGCACAGCACGGACAGACCCCACGCGGCCGACGCAGCAGCGCGCACGGACCGACCGTGCACCGAGACGGCCGACCGAACCGACGGCGCAACGGCAATACAAGGTAGGGAATGGTGCCGACCATTGTTTCCCACCTCCTGGGTATAAACGTCCGAGATTGAGGAAACGGACTTTTCGACGTGTTCCCGGATCCCAATGCACAAATCCTTTCACACAGTGATTGTCCAACTTGTTTCCCACGTTTTCAATGCATTGGACATGCATTAATTTCAAAAAATCACGGGGTCGGTCGAGGGGCGAAAATCTGCCGCACGCGGCACCCGCACGACGTCGACCGCCGCACCCGTACGGCGTCGTCCGCAGCACCGTCAGCACCTGCACGACGTCGTCTGCAGCAACCGCAGCACCTGCAGGACGTCGTCCACAGCAGGACAGCACGACGTCTGCACACAGCACGGACCGACCGCACGCGGCCGACAGCAGCACGCACGGACGGACAGTGCACCGAGACGGCCGACCGAACAGGCCGGCGCAGCGACACGCAACGACAGACCGCACGCGGCCGACGCAGCGGCCTCAGGCACGAAGGCACGGACAGACCGCACGCGGCCGACGCGGCAGCACGCAAGGACGGACCGTGCACCGAGACGGCCGGCCGAACCGACGGCGCAACGCCAATACAAGGTAGGGGCTGGTGCCGACCATTGTTTCCCACCTCCTGGGTATAAACGTCCGAGATTGAGGAAACGGACTTTTCGACGTGTTCCCGGATCCCAATGCACAAATCCTTTCACACAACGATAGTTCAACTTGTTTCCCATGTTTTCAATGCATTGGACATGCATTAGTTTCGAAAATTAAACGGGTCGGTCGAGGGGTGAAAATCTGCCGCACGCAGCACCAGCACGACGTCGACCGCAGCACCAGCACGACGTCGTCTGCAGCAACCGCAGCACCTGCAGGACGTCGTCCACAGCAGCACAGCACGACGTCTGCACACAGCACGTGCAGCACAGCACGGACAGACCGCACGCGGCCGACGGCAGCACGCACGGACGGATCATGCACCGGGACGGCCGACCGAACAGGCCGGCGCAGCGACACGCAACGACACACCGCACGCGGCCGACGCAGCAGCGTCCTCAGGCACGAAGGCACGGACAGACCGCACGCGGCCGACGCAGCAGCACGCACGGACGGACGGTGCACCGAGACGGCCGACCGAACCCACGGCGCAACGCCAATACAAGGTTGGTGCTGGTGCCGACCATTGTTTCCCACCTCCTGGGTATAAACGTCCGAGATTGAGGAAACGGACTTTTCGACGTGTTCCCGGATCCCAATGCAAAAATCCTTTCACACAATGATAGTTCAACATGTTTCCCATGTTTTCAATGCATTGGAAGTGCATTAGTTTCGAAAAATAATGGGGTCGGTCGAGGGGTGAAAATCTGCCGCACGCAGCACCAGCACGACGTCGACCGCAGCACCTGCACGACGTCGTCTGCAGCGACCGCAGCACCTGCAGGACGTCGTCCACAGCAGCACAGCACGACGTCGACCGCAGCACAGTCAGCACCCGCACGACGTCGTCTGCAGCACCTGCAGGACGTCGTCTGCAGCAGCACAGCACGACGCCTGCACACAGCACGTGCAGCACAGCACGGACAGACCGCAGCACCGTCAGCAGCACAGCACGACGTCAGCACACAGCACGTGCAGCACCGCACGGACAGACCGCACGCGGCCAACGGCAGCACGCACGGACGGACAGTGAACCGAGACGGCCGACCGAACATGCCGGCGCAGCGACACGCAACAACGGACCGCACGCGGCCGACGCAGCGGCGTCCTCAGGCACAAAGGCACGGACAGACCGCACGCGGCCGACGCGGCAGCACGCACGGACGGACCGTGCACCGAGACGGCCGGCCGAACCGACGGCGCGACGCCAATACAAGGTAGGGGCTGGTGCCGACCATTGTTTCCCACCTCCCGGGTATAAACGTCCGAGATTGAGGAAACGGACTTTTCGACGTGTTCCCGGATCCCAATGCAAAAATCCTTTCACACAACGATAGTTCAACATGTTTCCCATGTTTTCAATGCATTGGACGTGCATTAGTTTCGAAAAATAATGGGGTCGGTCGGGGGGTGAAAATCTGCCGCACGCAGCACCAGCACGACGTCGACCGCAGCACCTGCACGACGTCGTTCGCAGAACCTGCACGACGTCGTCTGCAGCAACCGCAGCACCTGCAGGACGTCGTCCACAGCAGCACAGCACGACGTCGACCGCAGCACCATCAGCACCGGCACGACGTCGTCTGCAGCACCTGCAGGACGTCGTCTGCAGCAGCACAGCACGACGCCTGCACACAGCACGTGCAGCACGGCACGGACAGACCGCAGCACCGTCAGCAGCACAGCACGACGTCTGCACACGGCACGTGCAGCACGGCACGGACAGACCGCACGCGGCCGACGGCAGCACGCACGGACGGACCGTGCACCTAGACGGCCGACCGAACGGGCCGGCGCAGCGACACGCAACGACGGACCGCACGCGGCCGACGCAGCGGCGTCCTCAGGCACGAAGGCACGGACAGACCGCACGCGGCCGACGCGGCAGCACGCACGGACGGACCGCGCACCGAGACGGCCGGCCGAACCGACGGCGCGACGCCAATACAAGGTAGGGGCTGGTGCCGACCATTGTTTCCCACCTCCCGGGTATAAACGTCCGAGATTGAGGAAACGGACTTTTCGACGTGTTCCCGGATCCCAAAGCAAAAATCCTTTCACACAACGATAGTTCAACATGTTTCCCATGTTTTCAATGCATTGGACGTGCATTAGTTTCGAAAAATAACGGGGTCGGTCGGGGGGTGAAAATCTGCCGCACGCAGCACCAGCACGACGTCGACCGCAGCACCTGCACGACGTCGTTCGCAGAACCTGCACGACGTCGTCTGCAGCAACCGCAGCACCTGCAGGACGTCGTCCACAGCAGCACAGCACGACGTCGACCGCAGCACCATCAGCACCGGCACGACGTCGTCTGCAGCACCTGCAGGACGTCGTCTGCAGCAGCACAGCACGACGCCTGCACACAGCACGTGCAGCACGGCACGGACAGACCGCAGCACCGTCAGCAGCACAGCACGACGTCTGCACACGGCACGTGCAGCACGGCACGGACAGACCGCACGCGGCCGACGGCAGCACGCACGGACGGACCGTGCACCTAGACGGCCGACCGAACGGGCCGGCGCAGCGACACGCAACGACGGACCGCACGCGGCCGACGCAGCGGCGTCCTCAGGCACGAAGGCACGGACAGACCGCACGCGGCCGACGCGGCAGCACGCACGGACGGACCGCGCACCGAGACGGCCGGCCGAACCGACGGCGCGACGCCAATACAAGGTAGGGGCTGGTGCCGACCATTGTTTCCCACCTCCCGGGTATAAACGTCCGAGATTGAGGAAACGGACTTTTCGACGTGTTCCCGGATCCCAATGCAAAAATCCTTTCACACAACGATAGTTCAACATGTTTCCCATGTTTTCAATGCATTGGACGTGCATTAGTTTCGAAAAATAATGGGGTCGGTCGGGGGGTGAAAATCTGCCGCACGCAGCACCAGCACGACGTCGACCGCAGCACCTGCACGACGTCGTTCGCAGAACCTGCACGACGTCGTCTGCAGCAACCGCAGCACCTGCAGGACGTCGTCCACAGCAGCACAGCACGACGTCGACCGCAGCACCATCAGCACCGGCACGACGTCGTCTGCAGCACCTGCAGGACGTCGTCTGCAGCAGCACAGCACGACGCCTGCACACAGCACGTGCAGCACGGCACGGACAGACCGCAGCACCGTCAGCAGCACAGCACGACGTCTGCACACGGCACGTGCAGCACGGCACGGACAGACCGCACGCGGCCGACGGCAGCACGCACGGACGGACCGTGCACCTAGACGGCCGACCGAACGGGCCGGCGCAGCGACACGCAACGACGGACCGCACGCGGCCGACGCAGCGGCGTCCTCAGGCACGAAGGCACGGACAGACCGCACGCGGCCGACGCGGCAGCACGCACGGACGGACCGCGCACCGAGACGGCCGGCCGAACCGACGGCGCGACGCCAATACAAGGTAGGGTCTGGTGCCGACCATTGTTTCCCACCTCCCGGGTATAAACGTCCGAGATTGAGGAAACGGACTTTTCGACGTGTTCCCGGATCCCAATGCAAAAATCCTTTCACACAACGATAGTTCAACATGTTTCCCATGTTTTCAATGCATTGGACGTGCATTAGTTTCGAAAAATAACGGGGTCGGTCGGGGGGTGAAAATCTGCCGCACGCAGCACCAGCACGACGTCGACCGCAGCACCTGCACGACGTCGTTCGCAGAACCTGCACGACGTCGTCTGCAGCAACCGCAGCACCTGCAGGACGTCGTCCACAGCAGCACAGCACGACGTCGACCGCAGCACCATCAGCACCGGCACGACGTCGTCTGCAGCACCTGCAGGACGTCGTCTGCAGCAGCACAGCACGACGCCTGCACACAGCACGTGCAGCACGGCACGGACAGACCGCAGCACCGTCAGCAGCACAGCACGACGTCTGCACACGGCACGTGCAGCACGGCACGGACAGACCGCACGCGGCCGACGGCAGCACGCACGGACGGACCGTGCACCTAGACGGCCGACCGAACGGGCCGGCGCAGCGACACGCAACGACGGACCGCACGCGGCCGACGCAGCGGCGTCCTCAGGCACGAAGGCACGGACAGACCGCACGCGGCCGACGCGGCAGCACGCACGGACGGACCGCGCACCGAGACGGCCGGCCGAACCGACGGCGCGACGCCAATACAAGGTAGGGGCTGGTGCCGACCATTGTTTCCCACCTCCCGGGTATAAACGTCCGAGATTGAGGAAACGGACTTTTCGACGTGTTCCCGGATCCCAATGCAAAAATCCTTTCACACAACGATAGTTCAACATGTTTCCCATGTTTTCAATGCATTGGACGTGCATTAGTTTCGAAAAATAACGGGGTCGGTCGGGGGGTGAAAATCAGCCGCACGCAGCACCAGCACGACGTCGACCGCAGCACCTGCACGACGTCGTTCGCAGCACCTGCACGACGTCGTCTGAAGCAACGGCAGCACCTGCAGGACGTCGTCCACAGCAGCACAGCACGACGTCTACCGCAGCACCGTCAGCACCCGCACGACGTCGTCTGCAGCACCTGCAGGACGTCGTCTGCAGCAGCACAGCACGACGCCTGCACACAGCACGTGCAGCACAGCACGGACAGACCGCAGCACCGTCAGCAGCACAGCACGACGTCTGCACACAGCACGTGCAGCACGGCACGGACAGACCGCACGCGGCGGACGCAGCAGCACGCACCGCACGCACGCAGCAGCGGGCACGGACGGACCGTGCACCGAGGCGGCCGACCGGACCGACGGCGCACGTGAGGGGCAACGGAAAGTGGCAAGTGGCAAGTGCCAAGTGCTAAGTGCTAAGTGCGGTGCGGTCGGTCGGCGCGCGTCATGATATAGTCTGAAATATATTAGGACGTGGTCGGTCGAGGGGTGAAAATCTGCCGCACGCAGCACCAGCACGACGTCGACCGCAGCACCATCAGCACCCGCACGACGTCGTCTGCAGCACCTGCAGGACGTCGTCTGCAACAGCTCCGCACGACGCCTGCACACGGCACGTGCAGCACAGCACGGACAGACCGCACGCGGCCGACAGCAGCACGGACGCACGGACCGTGCACCGAGACGGCCGACCGAACAGGCCGGCGCAGCGACACGCAACGACAGACCGCACGCGGCCGACGCAGCGGCGTCCTCAGCCACGAACGCACGGACAGACCCCACGCGGCCGACGCAGCAGCACGCACGGACGGACCGTGCACCGAGACGGCCGACCGAACCGACAGCGCAACGCCAATACAAGGTAGGGGCTGGTGCCGACCATTGTTTCCCACCTCCCGGGTATAAACGTCCGAGATTGAGGAAACGGACTTTTCGACGTCTTCCCGGATCCCAACGCACAAATCCTTTCGCACAGTGATTGTCCAACATGTTTCCCACGTTTTCAATGCATTGGACATGCATTAATTTCAAAAAATCACGGGGTCGGTCGAGGGGCGAAAATCTGCCGCACGCGGCACCCGCACGACGTCGACCGCCGCACCTGCACGGCGTCGTCCGCAGCACCGTCAGCACCTGCACGACGTCGTCTGCAGCAACCGCAGCACCTGCAGGACGTCGTCCACAGCAGGACAGCACGACGTCTGCACACAGCACCTGCAGCACAGCACGGACAGACCGCACGCGGCCGACGCAGCAGCACGCACCGCACGCACGCATCAGCGGGCACGGACGGACTGTGCACCGAGGCGGCCGACCGGACCGACGGCGCACGTGAGGGGCAACGGAAAGTGGCAAGTGCCAAGTGCCAAGTGCCAAGTGCGGTGCGGTCGGTCGGCGAGCGTCATGATATGGTGTCTAATATAGTAGGACTTGGTGCCGACCATTGTTTCCCACCTCCTGGGTATAAACGTCCGAGATTGAGGAAACGGACTTTTCGACGTCTTCCCGGATCCCAATGCACAAATCCTTTCACACAACGATAGTTCAACATCTTTCCCACGTTTTCAATGCATTGGACGTGCATTAGTTTCGAAAAATAACGGGGTCGGTCGGGGGGTGAAAATCTGCCGCACGCAGCACCAGCACGACGTCGACCGCAGCACCTGCACGACGTCGTTCGCAGCACCTGCACGACGTCGTCTGCAGCAACGGCAGCACCTGCAGGACGTCGTCCACAGCAGCGCAGCACGACGTCTACCGCAGCACCGTCAGCACCCGCACGACGTCGTCTGCAGCACCTGCAGGACGTCGTCTGCAGCTGCACAGCACGACGCCTGCACACAGCACGTGCAGCACAGCACGGACAGACCGCAGCAGCACAGCACGACGTCTGCACACAGCACGTGCAGCACGGCACGGACAGACCGCACGCGGCGGACGCAGCAGCACGCACCGCACGCACGCAGCAGCGGGCACGGACGGACCGTGCACCGAGGCGGCCGACCGGACCGACGGCGCACGTGAGGGGCAACGGAAAGTGGCAAGTGGCAAGTGCCAAGTGCAAAGTGCTAAGTGCTAAGTGCGGTGCGGTCGGTCGGCGCGCGTCATGATATAGTCTCAAATATATTAGGACGTGGTCGGTCGAGGGGTGAAAATCTGCCGCACGCAGCACCAGCCCGACGTCGACCGCAGCACCGTCAGCGCCCGCACGACGTCGTCTGCAGCACCTGCAGGACGTCGTCTGCAGCAGCTCAGCACGACGCCTGCACACGGCACGTGCAGCACAGCACGGACAGACCGCACGCGGCCGACAGCAGCACGCACGGACGGACCGTGCACCGAGACGGCCGACCGAACAGGCCGGCGCAGCGACACGCAACGACAGACCGCACGCGGCCGACGCAGCGGCGTCCTCAGCCACGAACGCACGGACAGACCGCACGCGGCCGACGAGCAGCACGCACGGACGTGCCGTGCACCGAGACGGCCGACCGAACCGACAGCGCAACGCCAATACAAGGTAGGGGCTGGTGCCGACCATTGTTTCCCACCTCCCGGGTATAAACGTCCGAGATTGAGGAAACGGACTTTTCGACGTCTTCCCGGATCCCAACGCACAAATCCTTTCGCACAGTGATTGTCCAACATGTTTCCCACGTTTTCAATGCATTGGACATGCATTAATTTCAAAAAATCACGGGGTCGGTCGAGGGGTGAAAATCTGCCGCACGCGGCACCCGCACGACGTCGACCGCCGCACCTGCACGGCGTCGTCCGCAGCACCTGCACGACGTCCTCTGCAGCGACCGCAGCACCTGCAGGACGTCGTCCACAGCAGGACAGCACGACGTCTGCACACAGCACCTGCAGCACAGCACGACGTCTGCACACAGCACCTGCAGCACAGCACGGACAGACCGCACGCGGCGGACGCAGCAGCACGCACCGCACGCACGCAGCAGCGGGCAAGGACGGACTGTGCACCGAGGCGGCCGACCGGACCGACGGCGCACGTGAGGGGCAACGGAAAGTGGCAAGTGGCAAGTGCCAAGTGCCAAGTGCGGTGCGGTGCGGTCGGCGCGCGTCATGATATGGTGTCTAATATAGTAGGACTTGGTGCCGACCATTGTTTCCCACCTCCTGGGTATAAACGTCCGAGATTGAGGAAACGGACTTTTCGACGTCTTCCCGGATCCCAATGCCCAAATCCTTTCGCACAATGATTGTTCGACATGTTTCCCACGTTTTCAATGCATTGGACTTGCATTAGTTTCAAAAAATCACGGGGTCGGTCGAGGGGTGAAAATCTGCCGCACGCGGCACCCGCACGACGTCGACCGCAGCACCTGCACGACGTCGTCCGCAGCAGCCTGCACGGCTGCGCGCCCGCACCGGCAGACTGCACGCGGCAGACACAGCAGCACGCACGGACCGACCGCACGCGGCCGACGCAGCAGCGAGCACGGACGGACAGTGCACCGAGGCAGCAGCACGCACACACGGCGGTGACAGGCTCAGCTGTGGTCAGACCGCTGACGGCCGACGCTGCAGCACGCTCGCGCGGGCAGCAGCACGATGCACGGACGGACCGCACACAGCAGGGACAGCAGCACGGACGGACCGACCGCACGCGGCCGACGCAGCAGCAAAGACGCCGGCACGAACGGGCGACGCAGCAGCGTGCACGGGCTGCCTGCACGCAGCACCCGCAGCACCTGCACGACGTCGACCGCAGCACCTGCACGACTGCGCACCCAGCAGCGTGCACGGGCTGCCTGCACGCAGCACCCGTAGCACCTGCACGACGTCGACCGCAGCACCTGCACGAGTGCGCACCCAGCAGCGCGCGCACGCACTGGCAGCAGCACGGCAGCACGCACGGACGGACCGCGCACTCAGCAGCGCGCACGCACGCACCGGCAGACTGCACGCGGCGGACACAGGGGCACGCACCGGCAGACTGCACGCGGCGGACACAGCGGCACGCACGGACCGACCGCACGCGGCCGACGCAGCGGCGGGCACGGACGGACTGTGCACCGAGGCAGCAGCACGCACACACGGACCGACTGCACACGGCGGTGACAGGCTCAGCCATGGTCAGACCGCTGACGGCCGACACGGCAGCACGCTCGCGCGGGCAGCAGCACGATGCACGGACGGACTGCGCACAGCAGGGACAGCAGCACGCACGGGCCGACCGCACGCGGCCGACGC
>JAPQWN010000053.1:70000-77500 GCA_028538565.1 Umbellularia californica
ATGCATTGGACATGCATTAGTTTCGAAAATTAAACGGGTCGGTCGAGGGGTGAAAATCTGCCGCACGCAGCACCAGCACGACGTCGACCGCAGCACCAGCACGACGTCGTCTGCAGCAACCGCAGCACCTGCAGGACGTCGTCCACAGCAGCACAGCACGACGTCTGCACACAGCACGTGCAGCACAGCACGGACAGACCGCACGCGGCCGACGGCAGCACGCACGGACGGATCATGCACCGGGACGGCCGACCGAACAGGCCGGCGCAGCGACACGCAACGACACACCGCACGCGGCCGACGCAGCAGCGTCCTCAGGCACGAAGGCACGGACAGACCGCACGCGGCCGACGCAGCAGCACGCACGGACGGACGGTGCACCGAGACGGCCGACCGAACCCACGGCGCAACGCCAATACAAGGTTGGTGCTGGTGCCGACCATTGTTTCCCACCTCCTGGGTATAAACGTCCGAGATTGAGGAAACGGACTTTTCGACGTGTTCCCGGATCCCAATGCAAAAATCCTTTCACACAATGATAGTTCAACATGTTTCCCATGTTTTCAATGCATTGGAAGTGCATTAGTTTCGAAAAATAATGGGGTCGGTCGAGGGGTGAAAATCTGCCGCACGCAGCACCAGCACGACGTCGACCGCAGCACCTGCACGACGTCGTCTGCAGCGACCGCAGCACCTGCAGGACGTCGTCCACAGCAGCACAGCACGACGTCGACCGCAGCACAGTCAGCACCCGCACGACGTCGTCTGCAGCACCTGCAGGACGTCGTCTGCAGCAGCACAGCACGACGCCTGCACACAGCACGTGCAGCACAGCACGGACAGACCGCAGCACCGTCAGCAGCACAGCACGACGTCAGCACACAGCACGTGCAGCACCGCACGGACAGACCGCACGCGGCCAACGGCAGCACGCACGGACGGACAGTGAACCGAGACGGCCGACCGAACATGCCGGCGCAGCGACACGCAACAACGGACCGCACGCGGCCGACGCAGCGGCGTCCTCAGGCACAAAGGCACGGACAGACCGCACGCGGCCGACGCGGCAGCACGCACGGACGGACCGTGCACCGAGACGGCCGGCCGAACCGACGGCGCGACGCCAATACAAGGTAGGGGCTGGTGCCGACCATTGTTTCCCACCTCCCGGGTATAAACGTCCGAGATTGAGGAAACGGACTTTTCGACGTGTTCCCGGATCCCAATGCAAAAATCCTTTCACACAACGATAGTTCAACATGTTTCCCATGTTTTCAATGCATTGGACGTGCATTAGTTTCGAAAAATAATGGGGTCGGTCGGGGGGTGAAAATCTGCCGCACGCAGCACCAGCACGACGTCGACCGCAGCACCTGCACGACGTCGTTCGCAGAACCTGCACGACGTCGTCTGCAGCAACCGCAGCACCTGCAGGACGTCGTCCACAGCAGCACAGCACGACGTCGACCGCAGCACCATCAGCACCGGCACGACGTCGTCTGCAGCACCTGCAGGACGTCGTCTGCAGCAGCACAGCACGACGCCTGCACACAGCACGTGCAGCACGGCACGGACAGACCGCAGCACCGTCAGCAGCACAGCACGACGTCTGCACACGGCACGTGCAGCACGGCACGGACAGACCGCACGCGGCCGACGGCAGCACGCACGGACGGACCGTGCACCTAGACGGCCGACCGAACGGGCCGGCGCAGCGACACGCAACGACGGACCGCACGCGGCCGACGCAGCGGCGTCCTCAGGCACGAAGGCACGGACAGACCGCACGCGGCCGACGCGGCAGCACGCACGGACGGACCGCGCACCGAGACGGCCGGCCGAACCGACGGCGCGACGCCAATACAAGGTAGGGGCTGGTGCCGACCATTGTTTCCCACCTCCCGGGTATAAACGTCCGAGATTGAGGAAACGGACTTTTCGACGTGTTCCCGGATCCCAAAGCAAAAATCCTTTCACACAACGATAGTTCAACATGTTTCCCATGTTTTCAATGCATTGGACGTGCATTAGTTTCGAAAAATAACGGGGTCGGTCGGGGGGTGAAAATCTGCCGCACGCAGCACCAGCACGACGTCGACCGCAGCACCTGCACGACGTCGTTCGCAGAACCTGCACGACGTCGTCTGCAGCAACCGCAGCACCTTCAGGACGTCGTCCACAGCAGCACAGCACGACGTCGACCGCAGCACCATCAGCACCGGCACGACGTCGTCTGCAGCACCTGCAGGACGTCGTCTGCAGCAGCACAGCACGACGCCTGCACACAGCACGTGCAGCACGGCACGGACAGACCGCAGCACCGTCAGCAGCACAGCACGACGTCTGCACACGGCACGTGCAGCACGGCACGGACAGACCGCACGCGGCCGACGGCAGCACGCACGGACGGACCGTGCACCTAGACGGCCGACCGAACGGGCCGGCGCAGCGACACGCAACGACGGACCGCACGCGGCCGACGCAGCGGCGTCCTCAGGCACGAAGGCACGGACAGACCGCACGCGGCCGACGCGGCAGCACGCACGGACGGACCGCGCACCGAGACGGCCGGCCGAACCGACGGCGCGACGCCAATACAAGGTAGGGGCTGGTGCCGACCATTGTTTCCCACCTCCCGGGTATAAACGTCCGAGATTGAGGAAACGGACTTTTCGACGTGTTCCCGGATCCCAATGCAAAAATCCTTTCACACAACGATAGTTCAACATGTTTCCCATGTTTTCAATGCATTGGACGTGCATTAGTTTCGAAAAATAATGGGGTCGGTCGGGGGGTGAAAATCTGCCGCACGCAGCACCAGCACGACGTCGACCGCAGCACCTGCACGACGTCGTTCGCAGAACCTGCACGACGTCGTCTGCAGCAACCGCAGCACCTGCAGGACGTCGTCCACAGCAGCACAGCACGACGTCGACCGCAGCACCATCAGCACCGGCACGACGTCGTCTGCAGCACCTGCAGGACGTCGTCTGCAGCACCTGCAGGACGTCGTCTGCAGCAGCACAGCACGACGCCTGCACACAGCACGTGCAGCACGGCACGGACAGACCGCAGCACCGTCAGCAGCACAGCACGACGTCTGCACACGGCACGTGCAGCACGGCACGGACAGACCGCACGCGGCCGACGGCAGCACGCACGGACGGACCGTGCACCTAGACGGCCGACCGAACGGGCCGGCGCAGCGACACGCAACGACGGACCGCACGCGGCCGACGCAGCGGCGTCCTCAGGCACGAAGGCACGGACAGACCGCACGCGGCCGACGCGGCAGCACGCACGGACGGACCGCGCACCGAGACGGCCGGCCGAACCGACGGCGCGACGCCAATACAAGGTAGGGTCTGGTGCCGACCATTGTTTCCCACCTCCCGGGTATAAACGTCCGAGATTGAGGAAACGGACTTTTCGACGTGTTCCCGGATCCCAATGCAAAAATCCTTTCACACAACGATAGTTCAACATGTTTCCCATGTTTTCAATGCATTGGACGTGCATTAGTTTCGAAAAATAACGGGGTCGGTCGGGGGGTGAAAATCTGCCGCACGCAGCACCAGCACGACGTCGACCGCAGCACCTGCACGACGTCGTTCGCAGAACCTGCACGACGTCGTCTGCAGCAACCGCAGCACCTGCAGGACGTCGTCCACAGCAGCACAGCACGACGTCGACCGCAGCACCATCAGCACCGGCACGACGTCGTCTGCAGCACCTGCAGGACGTCGTCTGCAGCAGCACAGCACGACGCCTGCACACAGCACGTGCAGCACGGCACGGACAGACCGCAGCACCGTCAGCAGCACAGCACGACGTCTGCACACGGCACGTGCAGCACGGCACGGACAGACCGCACGCGGCCGACGGCAGCACGCACGGACGGACCGTGCACCTAGACGGCCGACCGAACGGGCCGGCGCAGCGACACGCAACGACGGACCGCACGCGGCCGACGCAGCGGCGTCCTCAGGCACGAAGGCACGGACAGACCGCACGCGGCCGACGCGGCAGCACGCACGGACGGACCGCGCACCGAGACGGCCGGCCGAACCGACGGCGCGACGCCAATACAAGGTAGGGGCTGGTGCCGACCATTGTTTCCCACCTCCCGGGTATAAACGTCCGAGATTGAGGAAACGGACTTTTCGACGTGTTCCCGGATCCCAATGCAAAAATCCTTTCACACAACGATAGTTCAACATGTTTCCCATGTTTTCAATGCATTGGACGTGCATTAGTTTCGAAAAATAACGGGGTCGGTCGGGGGGTGAAAATCAGCCGCACGCAGCACCAGCACGACGTCGACCGCAGCACCTGCACGACGTCGTTCGCAGCACCTGCACGACGTCGTCTGAAGCAACGGCAGCACCTGCAGGACGTCGTCCACAGCAGCACAGCACGACGTCTACCGCAGCACCGTCAGCACCCGCACGACGTCGTCTGCAGCACCTGCAGGACGTCGTCTGCAGCAGCACAGCACGACGCCTGCACACAGCACGTGCAGCACAGCACGGACAGACCGCAGCACCGTCAGCAGCACAGCACGACGTCTGCACACAGCACGTGCAGCACGGCACGGACAGACCGCACGCGGCGGACGCAGCAGCACGCACCGCACGCACGCAGCAGCGGGCACGGACGGACCGTGCACCGAGGCGGCCGACCGGACCGACGGCGCACGTGAGGGGCAACGGAAAGTGGCAAGTGGCAAGTGCCAAGTGCTAAGTGCTAAGTGCGGTGCGGTCGGTCGGCGCGCGTCATGATATAGTCTGAAATATATTAGGACGTGGTCGGTCGAGGGGTGAAAATCTGCCGCACGCAGCACCAGCACGACGTCGACCGCAGCACCATCAGCACCCGCACGACGTCGTCTGCAGCACCTGCAGGACGTCGTCTGCAACAGCTCCGCACGACGCCTGCACACGGCACGTGCAGCACAGCACGGACAGACCGCACGCGGCCGACAGCAGCACGGACGCACGGACCGTGCACCGAGACGGCCGACCGAACAGGCCGGCGCAGTGACACGCAACGACAGACCGCACGCGGCCGACGCAGCGGCGTCCTCAGCCACGAACGCACGGACAGACCCCACGCGGCCGACGCAGCAGCACGCACGGACGGACCGTGCACCGAGACGGCCGACCGAACCGACAGCGCAACGCCAATACAAGGTAGGGGCTGGTGCCGACCATTGTTTCCCACCTCCCGGGTATAAACGTCCGAGATTGAGGAAACGGACTTTTCGACGTCTTCCCGGATCCCAACGCACAAATCCTTTCGCACAGTGATTGTCCAACATGTTTCCCACGTTTTCAATGCATTGGACATGCATTAATTTCAAAAAATCACGGGGTCGGTCGAGGGGCGAAAATCTGCCGCACGCGGCACCCGCACGACGTCGACCGCCGCACCTGCACGGCGTCGTCCGCAGCACCGTCAGCACCTGCACGACGTCGTCTGCAGCAACCGCAGCACCTGCAGGACGTCGTCCACAGCAGGACAGCACGACGTCTGCACACAGCACCTGCAGCACAGCACGGACAGACCGCACGCGGCCGACGCAGCAGCACGCACCGCACGCACGCATCAGCGGGCACGGACGGACTGTGCACCGAGGCGGCCGACCGGACCGACGGCGCACGTGAGGGGCAACGGAAATTGGCAAGTGCCAAGTGCCAAGTGCCAAGTGCGGTGCGGTCGGTCGGCGAGCGTCATGATATGGTGTCTAATATAGTAGGACTTGGTGCCGACCATTGTTTCCCACCTCCTGGGTATAAACGTCCGAGATTGAGGAAACGGACTTTTCGACGTCTTCCCGGATCCCAATGCACAAATCCTTTCACACAACGATAGTTCAACATCTTTCCCACGTTTTCAATGCATTGGACGTGCATTAGTTTCGAAAAATAACGGGGTCGGTCGGGGGGTGAAAATCTGCCGCACGCAGCACCAGCACGACGTCGACCGCAGCACCTGCACGACGTCGTTCGCAGCACCTGCACGACGTCGTCTGCAGCAACGGCAGCACCTGCAGGACGTCGTCCACAGCAGCGCAGCACGACGTCTACCGCAGCACCGTCAGCACCCGCACGACGTCGTCTGCAGCACCTGCAGGACGTCGTCTGCAGCTGCACAGCACGACGCCTGCACACAGCACGTGCAGCACAGCACGGACAGACCGCAGCAGCACAGCACGACGTCTGCACACAGCACGTGCAGCACGGCACGGACAGACCGCACGCGGCGGACGCAGCAGCACGCACCGCACGCACGCAGCAGCGGGCACGGACGGACCGTGCACCGAGGCGGCCGACCGGACCGACGGCGCACGTGAGGGGCAACGGAAAGTGGCAAGTGGCAAGTGCCAAGTGCAAAGTGCTAAGTGCTAAGTGCGGTGCGGTCGGTCGGCGCGCGTCATGATATAGTCTCAAATATATTAGGACGTGGTCGGTCGAGGGGTGAAAATCTGCCGCACGCAGCACCAGCCCGACGTCGACCGCAGCACCGTCAGCGCCCGCACGACGTCGTCTGCAGCACCTGCAGGACGTCGTCTGCAGCAGCTCAGCACGACGCCTGCACACGGCACGTGCAGCACAGCACGGACAGACCGCACGCGGCCGACAGCAGCACGCACGGACGGACCGTGCACCGAGACGGCCGACCGAACAGGCCGGCGCAGCGACACGCAACGACAGACCGCACGCGGCCGACGCAGCGGCGTCCTCAGCCACGAACGCACGGACAGACCGCACGCGGCCGACGAGCAGCACGCACGGACGTGCCGTGCACCGAGACGGCCGACCGAACCGACAGCGCAACGCCAATACAAGGTAGGGGCTGGTGCCGACCATTGTTTCCCACCTCCCGGGTATAAACGTCCGAGATTGAGGAAACGGACTTTTCGACGTCTTCCCGGATCCCAACGCACAAATCCTTTCGCACAGTGATTGTCCAACATGTTTCCCACGTTTTCAATGCATTGGACATGCATTAATTTCAAAAAATCACGGGGTCGGTCGAGGGGTGAAAATCTGCCGCACGCGGCACCCGCACGACGTCGACCGCCGCACCTGCACGGCGTCGTCCGCAGCACCTGCACGACGTCCTCTGCAGCGACCGCAGCACCTGCAGGACGTCGTCCACAGCAGGACAGCACGACGTCTGCACACAGCACCTGCAGCACAGCACGACGTCTGCACACAGCACCTGCAGCACAGCACGGACAGACCGCACGCGGCGGACGCAGCAGCACGCACCGCACGCACGCAGCAGCGGGCAAGGACGGACTGTGCACCGAGGCGGCCGACCGGACCGACGGCGCACGTGAGGGGCAACGGAAAGTGGCAAGTGGCAAGTGCCAAGTGCCAAGTGCGGTGCGGTGCGGTCGGCGCGCGTCATGATATGGTGTCTAATATAGTAGGACTTGGTGCCGACCATTGTTTCCCACCTCCTGGGTATAAACGTCCGAGATTGAGGAAA
>JAPQWN010000053.1:87500-97500 GCA_028538565.1 Umbellularia californica
TTTCACACAACGATAGTTCAACATGTTTCCCATGTTTTCAATGCACTGGACGTGCATTGGTTTCAAAAAATCAGGGGGTCGGTCGAGCGGTGAAAATCTGCCGCACGCAGCACCCGCACCGAGCCGACCGCAGCACCCGCACGGCGTCGTCTGCAGCAACAGCAGCACCTGCAGGACGTCGTCCGCAGCGGAACAGCACGACGTCTGCACACAGCACCTGCAGCACAGCACGGACAGACCCCACGCGGCCGACGCAGCAGCGCGCACGGACCGACCGTGCACCGAGACGGCCGACCGAACCGACGGCGCAACGGCAATACAAGGTAGGGAATGGTGCCGACCATTGTTTCCCACCTCCTGGGTATAAACGTCCGAGATTGAGGAAACGGACTTTTCGACGTGTTCCCGGATCCCAATGCACAAATCCTTTCACACAGTGATTGTCCAACTTGTTTCCCACGTTTTCAATGCATTGGACATGCATTAATTTCAAAAAATCACGGGGTCGGTCGAGGGGCGAAAATCTGCCGCACGCGGCACCCGCACGACGTCGACCGCCGCACCCGTACGGCGTCGTCCGCAGCACCGTCAGCACCTGCACGACGTCGTCTGCAGCAACCGCAGCACCTGCAGGACGTCGTCCACAGCAGGACAGCACGACGTCTGCACACAGCACGGACCGACCGCACGCGGCCGACAGCAGCACGCACGGACGGACAGTGCACCGAGACGGCCGACCGAACAGGCCGGCGCAGCGACACGCAACGACAGACCGCACGCGGCCGACGCAGCGGCCTCAGGCACGAAGGCACGGACAGACCGCACGCGGCCGACGCGGCAGCACGCAAGGACGGACCGTGCACCGAGACGGCCGGCCGAACCGACGGCGCAACGCCAATACAAGGTAGGGGCTGGTGCCGACCATTGTTTCCCACCTCCTGGGTATAAACGTCCGAGATTGAGGAAACGGACTTTTCGACGTGTTCCCGGATCCCAATGCACAAATCCTTTCACACAACGATAGTTCAACTTGTTTCCCATGTTTTCAATGCATTGGACATGCATTAGTTTCGAAAATTAAACGGGTCGGTCGAGGGGTGAAAATCTGCCGCACGCAGCACCAGCACGACGTCGACCGCAGCACCAGCACGACGTCGTCTGCAGCAACCGCAGCACCTGCAGGACGTCGTCCACAGCAGCACAGCACGACGTCTGCACACAGCACGTGCAGCACAGCACGGACAGACCGCACGCGGCCGACGGCAGCACGCACGGACGGATCATGCACCGGGACGGCCGACCGAACAGGCCGGCGCAGCGACACGCAACGACACACCGCACGCGGCCGACGCAGCAGCGTCCTCAGGCACGAAGGCACGGACAGACCGCACGCGGCCGACGCAGCAGCACGCACGGACGGACGGTGCACCGAGACGGCCGACCGAACCCACGGCGCAACGCCAATACAAGGTTGGTGCTGGTGCCGACCATTGTTTCCCACCTCCTGGGTATAAACGTCCGAGATTGAGGAAACGGACTTTTCGACGTGTTCCCGGATCCCAATGCAAAAATCCTTTCACACAATGATAGTTCAACATGTTTCCCATGTTTTCAATGCATTGGAAGTGCATTAGTTTCGAAAAATAATGGGGTCGGTCGAGGGGTGAAAATCTGCCGCACGCAGCACCAGCACGACGTCGACCGCAGCACCTGCACGACGTCGTCTGCAGCGACCGCAGCACCTGCAGGACGTCGTCCCTGCAGGACGTCGTCCACAGCAGCACAGCACGACGTCGACCGCAGCACAGTCAGCACCCGCACGACGTCGTCTGCAGCACCTGCAGGACGTCGTCTGCAGCAGCACAGCACGACGCCTGCACACAGCACGTGCAGCACAGCACGGACAGACCGCAGCACCGTCAGCAGCACAGCACGACGTCAGCACACAGCACGTGCAGCACCGCACGGACAGACCGCACGCGGCCAACGGCAGCACGCACGGACGGACAGTGAACCGAGACGGCCGACCGAACATGCCGGCGCAGCGACACGCAACAACGGACCGCACGCGGCCGACGCAGCGGCGTCCTCAGGCACAAAGGCACGGACAGACCGCACGCGGCCGACGCGGCAGCACGCACGGACGGACCGTGCACCGAGACGGCCGGCCGAACCGACGGCGCGACGCCAATACAAGGTAGGGGCTGGTGCCGACCATTGTTTCCCACCTCCCGGGTATAAACGTCCGAGATTGAGGAAACGGACTTTTCGACGTGTTCCCGGATCCCAATGCAAAAATCCTTTCACACAACGATAGTTCAACATGTTTCCCATGTTTTCAATGCATTGGACGTGCATTAGTTTCGAAAAATAATGGGGTCGGTCGGGGGGTGAAAATCTGCCGCACGCAGCACCAGCACGACGTCGACCGCAGCACCTGCACGACGTCGTTCGCAGAACCTGCACGACGTCGTCTGCAGCAACCGCAGCACCTGCAGGACGTCGTCCACAGCAGCACAGCACGACGTCGACCGCAGCACCATCAGCACCGGCACGACGTCGTCTGCAGCACCTGCAGGACGTCGTCTGCAGCAGCACAGCACGACGCCTGCACACAGCACGTGCAGCACGGCACGGACAGACCGCAGCACCGTCAGCAGCACAGCACGACGTCTGCACACGGCACGTGCAGCACGGCACGGACAGACCGCACGCGGCCGACGGCAGCACGCACGGACGGACCGTGCACCTAGACGGCCGACCGAACGGGCCGGCGCAGCGACACGCAACGACGGACCGCACGCGGCCGACGCAGCGGCGTCCTCAGGCACGAAGGCACGGACAGACCGCACGCGGCCGACGCGGCAGCACGCACGGACGGACCGCGCACCGAGACGGCCGGCCGAACCGACGGCGCGACGCCAATACAAGGTAGGGGCTGGTGCCGACCATTGTTTCCCACCTCCCGGGTATAAACGTCCGAGATTGAGGAAACGGACTTTTCGACGTGTTCCCGGATCCCAAAGCAAAAATCCTTTCACACAACGATAGTTCAACATGTTTCCCATGTTTTCAATGCATTGGACGTGCATTAGTTTCGAAAAATAACGGGGTCGGTCGGGGGGTGAAAATCTGCCGCACGCAGCACCAGCACGACGTCGACCGCAGCACCTGCACGACGTCGTTCGCAGAACCTGCACGACGTCGTCTGCAGCAACCGCAGCACCTGCAGGACGTCGTCCACAGCAGCACAGCACGACGTCGACCGCAGCACCATCAGCACCGGCACGACGTCGTCTGCAGCACCTGCAGGACGTCGTCTGCAGCAGCACAGCACGACGCCTGCACACAGCACGTGCAGCACGGCACGGACAGACCGCAGCACCGTCAGCAGCACAGCACGACGTCTGCACACGGCACGTGCAGCACGGCACGGACAGACCGCACGCGGCCGACGGCAGCACGCACGGACGGACCGTGCACCTAGACGGCCGACCGAACGGGCCGGCGCAGCGACACGCAACGACGGACCGCACGCGGCCGACGCAGCGGCGTCCTCAGGCACGAAGGCACGGACAGACCGCACGCGGCCGACGCGGCGGCACGCACGGACGGACCGCGCACCGAGACGGCCGGCCGAACCGACGGCGCGACGCCAATACAAGGTAGGGGCTGGTGCCGACCATTGTTTCCCACCTCCCGGGTATAAACGTCCGAGATTGAGGAAACGGACTTTTCGACGTGTTCCCGGATCCCAATGCAAAAATCCTTTCACACAACGATAGTTCAACATGTTTCCCATGTTTTCAATGCATTGGACGTGCATTAGTTTCGAAAAATAATGGGGTCGGTCGGGGGGTGAAAATCTGCCGCACGCAGCACCAGCACGACGTCGACCGCAGCACCTGCACGACGTCGTTCGCAGAACCTGCACGACGTCGTCTGCAGCAACCGCAGCACCTGCAGGACGTCGTCCACAGCAGCACAGCACGACGTCGACCGCAGCACCATCAGCACCGGCACGACGTCGTCTGCAGCACCTGCAGGACGTCGTCTGCAGCAGCACAGCACGACGCCTGCACACAGCACGTGCAGCACGGCACGGACAGACCGCAGCACCGTCAGCAGCACAGCACGACGTCTGCACACGGCACGTGCAGCACGGCACGGACAGACCGCACGCGGCCGACGGCAGCACGCACGGACGGACCGTGCACCTAGACGGCCGACCGAACGGGCCGGCGCAGCGACACGCAACGACGGACCGCACGCGGCCGACGCAGCGGCGTCCTCAGGCACGAAGGCACGGACAGACCGCACGCGGCCGACGCGGCAGCACGCACGGACGGACCGCGCACCGAGACGGCCGGCCGAACCGACGGCGCGACGCCAATACAAGGTAGGGTCTGGTGCCGACCATTGTTTCCCACCTCCCGGGTATAAACGTCCGAGATTGAGGAAACGGACTTTTCGACGTGTTCCCGGATCCCAATGCAAAAATCCTTTCACACAACGATAGTTCAACATGTTTCCCA
This sequence comes from Umbellularia californica, assembly GCA_028538565.1. Classification (NCBI taxonomy): domain Eukaryota; kingdom Viridiplantae; phylum Streptophyta; class Magnoliopsida; order Laurales; family Lauraceae; genus Umbellularia; species Umbellularia californica. The sequence goes on from JAPQWN010000053.1 coordinate 92,036, forward strand.
TGTTTTCAATGCATTGGACGTGCATTAGTTTCGAAAAATAACGGGGTCGGTCGGGGGGTGAAAATCTGCCGCACGCAGCACCAGCACGACGTCGACCGCAGCACCTGCACGACGTCGTTCGCAGAACCTGCACGACGTCGTCTGCAGCAACCGCAGCACCTGCAGGACGTCGTCCACAGCAGCACAGCACGACGTCGACCGCAGCACCATCAGCACCGGCACGACGTCGTCTGCAGCACCTGCAGGACGTCGTCTGCAGCAGCACAGCACGACGCCTGCACACAGCACGTGCAGCACGGCACGGACAGACCGCAGCACCGTCAGCAGCACAGCACGACGTCTGCACACGGCACGTGCAGCACGGCACGGACAGACCGCACGCGGCCGACGGCAGCACGCACGGACGGACCGTGCACCTAGACGGCCGACCGAACGGGCCGGCGCAGCGACACGCAACGACGGACCGCACGCGGCCGACGCAGCGGCGTCCTCAGGCACGAAGGCACGGACAGACCGCACGCGGCCGACGCGGCAGCACGCACGGACGGACCGCGCACCGAGACGGCCGGCCGAACCGACGGCGCGACGCCAATACAAGGTAGGGGCTGGTGCCGACCATTGTTTCCCACCTCCCGGGTATAAACGTCCGAGATTGAGGAAACGGACTTTTCGACGTGTTCCCGGATCCCAATGCAAAAATCCTTTCACACAACGATAGTTCAACATGTTTCCCATGTTTTCAATGCATTGGACGTGCATTAGTTTCGAAAAATAACGGGGTCGGTCGGGGGGTGAAAATCAGCCGCACGCAGCACCAGCACGACGTCGACCGCAGCACCTGCACGACGTCGTTCGCAGCACCTGCACGACGTCGTCTGAAGCAACGGCAGCACCTGCAGGACGTCGTCCACAGCAGCACAGCACGACGTCTACCGCAGCACCGTCAGCACCCGCACGACGTCGTCTGCAGCACCTGCAGGACGTCGTCTGCAGCAGCACAGCACGACGCCTGCACACAGCACGTGCAGCACAGCACGGACAGACCGCAGCACCGTCAGCAGCACAGCACGACGTCTGCACACAGCACGTGCAGCACGGCACGGACAGACCGCACGCGGCGGACGCAGCAGCACGCACCGCACGCACGCAGCAGCGGGCACGGACGGACCGTGCACCGAGGCGGCCGACCGGACCGACGGCGCACGTGAGGGGCAACGGAAAGTGGCAAGTGGCAAGTGCCAAGTGCTAAGTGCTAAGTGCGGTGCGGTCGGTCGGCGCGCGTCATGATATAGTCTGAAATATATTAGGACGTGGTCGGTCGAGGGGTGAAAATCTGCCGCACGCAGCACCAGCACGACGTCGACCGCAGCACCATCAGCACCCGCACGACGTCGTCTGCAGCACCTGCAGGACGTCGTCTGCAACAGCTCCGCACGACGCCTGCACACGGCACGTGCAGCACAGCACGGACAGACCGCACGCGGCCGACAGCAGCACGGACGCACGGACCGTGCACCGAGACGGCCGACCGAACAGGCCGGCGCAGCGACACGCAACGACAGACCGCACGCGGCCGACGCAGCGGCGTCCTCAGCCACGAACGCACGGACAGACCCCACGCGGCCGACGCAGCAGCACGCACGGACGGACCGTGCACCGAGACGGCCGACCGAACCGACAGCGCAACGCCAATACAAGGTAGGGGCTGGTGCCGACCATTGTTTCCCACCTCCCGGGTATAAACGTCCGAGATTGAGGAAACGGACTTTTCGACGTCTTCCCGGATCCCAACGCACAAATCCTTTCGCACAGTGATTGTCCAACATGTTTCCCACGTTTTCAATGCATTGGACATGCATTAATTTCAAAAAATCACGGGGTCGGTCGAGGGGCGAAAATCTGCCGCACGCGGCACCCGCACGACGTCGACCGCCGCACCTGCACGGCGTCGTCCGCAGCACCGTCAGCACCTGCACGACGTCGTCTGCAGCAACCGCAGCACCTGCAGGACGTCGTCCACAGCAGGACAGCACGACGTCTGCACACAGCACCTGCAGCACAGCACGGACAGACCGCACGCGGCCGACGCAGCAGCACGCACCGCACGCACGCATCAGCGGGCACGGACGGACTGTGCACCGAGGCGGCCGACCGGACCGACGGCGCACGTGAGGGGCAACGGAAATTGGCAAGTGCCAAGTGCCAAGTGCCAAGTGCGGTGCGGTCGGTCGGCGAGCGTCATGATATGGTGTCTAATATAGTAGGACTTGGTGCCGACCATTGTTTCCCACCTCCTGGGTATAAACGTCCGAGATTGAGGAAACGGACTTTTCGACGTCTTCCCGGATCCCAATGCACAAATCCTTTCACACAACGATAGTTCAACATCTTTCCCACGTTTTCAATGCATTGGACGTGCATTAGTTTCGAAAAATAACGGGGTCGGTCGGGGGGTGAAAATCTGCCGCACGCAGCACCAGCACGACGTCGACCGCAGCACCTGCACGACGTCGTTCGCAGCACCTGCACGACGTCGTCTGCAGCAACGGCAGCACCTGCAGGACGTCGTCCACAGCAGCGCAGCACGACGTCTACCGCAGCACCGTCAGCACCCGCACGACGTCGTCTGCAGCACCTGCAGGACGTCGTCTGCAGCTGCACAGCACGACGCCTGCACACAGCACGTGCAGCACAGCACGGACAGACCGCAGCAGCACAGCACGACGTCTGCACACAGCACGTGCAGCACGGCACGGACAGACCGCACGCGGCGGACGCAGCAGCACGCACCGCACGCACGCAGCAGCGGGCACGGACGGACCGTGCACCGAGGCGGCCGACCGGACCGACGGCGCACGTGAGGGGCAACGGAAAGTGGCAAGTGGCAAGTGCCAAGTGCAAAGTGCTAAGTGCTAAGTGCGGTGCGGTCGGTCGGCGCGCGTCATGATATAGTCTCAAATATATTAGGACGTGGTCGGTCGAGGGGTGAAAATCTGCCGCACGCAGCACCAGCCCGACGTCGACCGCAGCACCGTCAGCGCCCGCACGACGTCGTCTGCAGCACCTGCAGGACGTCGTCTGCAGCAGCTCAGCACGACGCCTGCACACGGCACGTGCAGCACAGCACGGACAGACCGCACGCGGCCGACAGCAGCACGCACGGACGGACCGTGCACCGAGACGGCCGACCGAACAGGCCGGCGCAGCGACACGCAACGACAGACCGCACGCGGCCGACGCAGCGGCGTCCTCAGCCACGAACGCACGGACAGACCGCACGCGGCCGACGAGCAGCACGCACGGACGTGCCGTGCACCGAGACGGCCGACCGAACCGACAGCGCAACGCCAATACAAGGTAGGGGCTGGTGCCGACCATTGTTTCCCACCTCCCGGGTATAAACGTCCGAGATTGAGGAAACGGACTTTTCGACGTCTTCCCGGATCCCAACGCACAAATCCTTTCGCACAGTGATTGTCCAACATGTTTCCCACGTTTTCAATGCATTGGACATGCATTAATTTCAAAAAATCACGGGGTCGGTCGAGGGGTGAAAATCTGCCGCACGCGGCACCCGCACGACGTCGACCGCCGCACCTGCACGGCGTCGTCCGCAGCACCTGCACGACGTCCTCTGCAGCGACCGCAGCACCTGCAGGACGTCGTCCACAGCAGGACAGCACGACGTCTGCACACAGCACCTGCAGCACAGCACGACGTCTGCACACAGCACCTGCAGCGCAGCACGGACAGACCGCACGCGGCGGACGCAGCAGCACGCACCGCACGCACGCAGCAGCGGGCAAGGACGGACTGTGCACCGAGGCGGCCGACCGGACCGACGGCGCACGTGAGGGGCAACGGAAAGTGGCAAGTGGCAAGTGCCAAGTGCCAAGTGCGGTGCGGTGCGGTCGGCGCGCGTCATGATATGGTGTCTAATATAGTAGGACTTGGTGCCGACCATTGTTTCCCACCTCCTGGGTATAAACGTCCGAGATTGAGGAAACGGACTTTTCGACGTCTTCCCGGATCCCAATGCCCAAATCCTTTCGCACAATGATTGTTCGACATGTTTCCCACGTTTTCAATGCATTGGACTTGCATTAGTTTCAAAAAATCACGGGGTCGGTCGAGGGGTGAAAATCTGCCGCACGCGGCACCCGCACGACGTCGACCGCAGCACCTGCACGACGTCGTCCGCAGCAGCCTGCACGGCTGCGCGCCCGCACCGGCAGACTGCACGCGGCAGACACAGCAGCACGCACGGACCGACCGCACGCGGCCGACGCAGCAGCGAGCACGGACGGACAGTGCACCGAGGCAGCAGCACGCACACACGGCGGTGACAGGCTCAGCTGTGGTCAGACCGCTGACGGCCGACGCTGCAGCACGCTCGCGCGGGCAGCAGCACGATGCACGGACGGACCGCACACAGCAGGGACAGCAGCACGGACGGACCGACCGCACGCGGCCGACGCAGCAGCAAAGACGCCGGCACGAACGGGCGACGCAGCAGCGTGCACGGGCTGCCTGCACGCAGCACCCGCAGCACCTGCACGACGTCGACCGCAGCACCTGCACGACTGCGCACCCAGCAGCGTGCACGGGCTGCCTGCACGCAGCACCCGTAGCACCTGCACGACGTCGACCGCAGCACCTGCACGAGTGCGCACCCAGCAGCGCGCGCACGCACTGGCAGCAGCACGGCAGCACGCACGGACGGACCGCGCACTCAGCAGCGCGCACGCACGCACCGGCAGACTGCACGCGGCGGACACAGGGGCACGCACCGGCAGACTGCACGCGGCGGACACAGCGGCACGCACGGACCGACCGCACGCGGCCGACGCAGCGGCGGGCACGGACGGACTGTGCACCGAGGCAGCAGCACGCACACACGGACCGACTGCACACGGCGGTGACAGGCTCAGCCATGGTCAGACCGCTGACGGCCGACACGGCAGCACGCTCGCGCGGGCAGCAGCACGATGCACGGACGGACTGCGCACAGCAGGGACAGCAGCACGCACGGGCCGACCGCACGCGGCCGACGCTGCAGCACGACGCCGGCACGAACGGGCGACGCAGCAGCGTGCACGGGCTGCCTGCACGACGTCGACCGCAGCACCTGCACGACTGCGCACCCAGCAGCGTGCACGGGCTGCCTGCACGCAGCACCCGTAGCACCTGCACGACGTCGACCGCAGCACCTGCACGAGTGCGCACCCAGCAGCGCGCGCACGCACAGGCAGCACGCACGGACGGACCGCGCACTCAGCAGCGCGCACGCACGCACCGGCAGACTGCACGCGGCGGACACAGCAGCACGCACGGACCGACCGCACGCGGCCGACGCAGCAGCGGGCACGGACGGACTGTGCACCGAGGCAGCAGCACGCACACACGGACCGACTGCACACGGCGGTGACAGGCTCAGCCGTGGTCAGACCGCTGACGGCCGACGC
>JAPQWN010000053.1:107500-115000 GCA_028538565.1 Umbellularia californica
GCCAATACAAGGTTGGTGCTGGTGCCGACCATTGTTTCCCACCTCCTGGGTATAAACGTCCGAGATTGAGGAAACGGACTTTTCGACGTGTTCCCGGATCCCAATGCAAAAATCCTTTCACACAATGATAGTTCAACATGTTTCCCATGTTTTCAATGCATTGGAAGTGCATTAGTTTCGAAAAATAATGGGGTCGGTCGAGGGGTGAAAATCTGCCGCACGCAGCACCAGCACGACGTCGACCGCAGCACCTGCACGACGTCGTCTGCAGCGACCGCAGCACCTGCAGGACGTCGTCCACAGCAGCACAGCACGACGTCGACCGCAGCACAGTCAGCACCCGCACGACGTCGTCTGCAGCACCTGCAGGACGTCGTCTGCAGCAGCACAGCACGACGCCTGCACACAGCACGTGCAGCACAGCACGGACAGACCGCAGCACCGTCAGCAGCACAGCACGACGTCAGCACACAGCACGTGCAGCACCGCACGGACAGACCGCACGCGGCCAACGGCAGCACGCACGGACGGACAGTGAACCGAGACGGCCGACCGAACATGCCGGCGCAGCGACACGCAACAACGGACCGCACGCGGCCGACGCAGCGGCGTCCTCAGGCACAAAGGCACGGACAGACCGCACGCGGCCGACGCGGCAGCACGCACGGACGGACCGTGCACCGAGACGGCCGGCCGAACCGACGGCGCGACGCCAATACAAGGTAGGGGCTGGTGCCGACCATTGTTTCCCACCTCCCGGGTATAAACGTCCGAGATTGAGGAAACGGACTTTTCGACGTGTTCCCGGATCCCAATGCAAAAATCCTTTCACACAACGATAGTTCAACATGTTTCCCATGTTTTCAATGCATTGGACGTGCATTAGTTTCGAAAAATAATGGGGTCGGTCGGGGGGTGAAAATCTGCCGCACGCAGCACCAGCACGACGTCGACCGCAGCACCTGCACGACGTCGTTCGCAGAACCTGCACGACGTCGTCTGCAGCAACCGCAGCACCTGCAGGACGTCGTCCACAGCAGCACAGCACGACGTCGACCGCAGCACCATCAGCACCGGCACGACGTCGTCTGCAGCACCTGCAGGACGTCGTCTGCAGCAGCACAGCACGACGCCTGCACACAGCACGTGCAGCACGGCACGGACAGACCGCAGCACCGTCAGCAGCACAGCACGACGTCTGCACACGGCACGTGCAGCACGGCACGGACAGACCGCACGCGGCCGACGGCAGCACGCACGGACGGACCGTGCACCTAGACGGCCGACCGAACGGGCCGGCGCAGCGACACGCAACGACGGACCGCACGCGGCCGACGCAGCGGCGTCCTCAGGCACGAAGGCACGGACAGACCGCACGCGGCCGACGCGGCAGCACGCACGGACGGACCGCGCACCGAGACGGCCGGCCGAACCGACGGCGCGACGCCAATACAAGGTAGGGGCTGGTGCCGACCATTGTTTCCCACCTCCCGGGTATAAACGTCCGAGATTGAGGAAACGGACTTTTCGACGTGTTCCCGGATCCCAAAGCAAAAATCCTTTCACACAACGATAGTTCAACATGTTTCCCATGTTTTCAATGCATTGGACGTGCATTAGTTTCGAAAAATAACGGGGTCGGTCGGGGGGTGAAAATCTGCCGCACGCAGCACCAGCACGACGTCGACCGCAGCACCTGCACGACGTCGTTCGCAGAACCTGCACGACGTCGTCTGCAGCAACCGCAGCACCTGCAGGACGTCGTCCACAGCAGCACAGCACGACGTCGACCGCAGCACCATCAGCACCGGCACGACGTCGTCTGCAGCACCTGCAGGACGTCGTCTGCAGCAGCACAGCACGACGCCTGCACACAGCACGTGCAGCACGGCACGGACAGACCGCAGCACCGTCAGCAGCACAGCACGACGTCTGCACACGGCACGTGCAGCACGGCACGGACAGACCGCACGCGGCCGACGGCAGCACGCACGGACGGACCGTGCACCTAGACGGCCGACCGAACGGGCCGGCGCAGCGACACGCAACGACGGACCGCACGCGGCCGACGCAGCGGCGTCCTCAGGCACGAAGGCACGGACAGACCGCACGCGGCCGACGCGGCAGCACGCACGGACGGACCGCGCACCGAGACGGCCGGCCGAACCGACGGCGCGACGCCAATACAAGGTAGGGGCTGGTGCCGACCATTGTTTCCCACCTCCCGGGTATAAACGTCCGAGATTGAGGAAACGGACTTTTCGACGTGTTCCCGGATCCCAATGCAAAAATCCTTTCACACAACGATAGTTCAACATGTTTCCCATGTTTTCAATGCATTGGACGTGCATTAGTTTCGAAAAATAATGGGGTCGGTCGGGGGGTGAAAATCTGCCGCACGCAGCACCAGCACGACGTCGACCGCAGCACCTGCACGACGTCGTTCGCAGAACCTGCACGACGTCGTCTGCAGCAACCGCAGCACCTGCAGGACGTCGTCCACAGCAGCACAGCACGACGTCGACCGCAGCACCATCAGCACCGGCACGACGTCGTCTGCAGCACCTGCAGGACGTCGTCTGCAGCAGCACAGCACGACGCCTGCACACAGCACGTGCAGCACGGCACGGACAGACCGCAGCACCGTCAGCAGCACAGCACGACGTCTGCACACGGCACGTGCAGCACGGCACGGACAGACCGCACGCGGCCGACGGCAGCACGCACGGACGGACCGTGCACCTAGACGGCCGACCGAACGGGCCGGCGCAGCGACACGCAACGACGGACCGCACGCGGCCGACGCAGCGGCGTCCTCAGGCACGAAGGCACGGACAGACCGCACGCGGCCGACGCGGCAGCACGCACGGACGGACCGCGCACCGAGACGGCCGGCCGAACCGACGGCGCGACGCCAATACAAGGTAGGGTCTGGTGCCGACCATTGTTTCCCACCTCCCGGGTATAAACGTCCGAGATTGAGGAAACGGACTTTTCGACGTGTTCCCGGATCCCAATGCAAAAATCCTTTCACACAACGATAGTTCAACATGTTTCCCATGTTTTCAATGCATTGGACGTGCATTAGTTTCGAAAAATAACGGGGTCGGTCGGGGGGTGAAAATCTGCCGCACGCAGCACCAGCACGACGTCGACCGCAGCACCTGCACGACGTCGTTCGCAGAACCTGCACGACGTCGTCTGCAGCAACCGCAGCACCTGCAGGACGTCGTCCACAGCAGCACAGCACGACGTCGACCGCAGCACCATCAGCACCGGCACGACGTCGTCTGCAGCACCTGCAGGACGTCGTCTGCAGCAGCACAGCACGACGCCTGCACACAGCACGTGCAGCACGGCACGGACAGACCGCAGCACCGTCAGCAGCACAGCACGACGTCTGCACACGGCACGTGCAGCACGGCACGGACAGACCGCACGCGGCCGACGGCAGCACGCACGGACGGACCGTGCACCTAGACGGCCGACCGAACGGGCCGGCGCAGCGACACGCAACGACGGACCGCACGCGGCCGACGCAGCGGCGTCCTCAGGCACGAAGGCACGGACAGACCGCACGCGGCCGACGCGGCAGCACGCACGGACGGACCGCGCACCGAGACGGCCGGCCGAACCGACGGCGCGACGCCAATACAAGGTAGGGGCTGGTGCCGACCATTGTTTCCCACCTCCCGGGTATAAACGTCCGAGATTGAGGAAACGGACTTTTCGACGTGTTCCCGGATCCCAATGCAAAAATCCTTTCACACAACGATAGTTCAACATGTTTCCCATGTTTTCAATGCATTGGACGTGCATTAGTTTCGAAAAATAACGGGGTCGGTCGGGGGGTGAAAATCAGCCGCACGCAGCACCAGCACGACGTCGACCGCAGCACCTGCACGACGTCGTTCGCAGCACCTGCACGACGTCGTCTGAAGCAACGGCAGCACCTGCAGGACGTCGTCCACAGCAGCACAGCACGACGTCTACCGCAGCACCGTCAGCACCCGCACGACGTCGTCTGCAGCACCTGCAGGACGTCGTCTGCAGCAGCACAGCACGACGCCTGCACACAGCACGTGCAGCACAGCACGGACAGACCGCAGCACCGTCAGCAGCACAGCACGACGTCTGCACACAGCACGTGCAGCACGGCACGGACAGACCGCACGCGGCGGACGCAGCAGCACGCACCGCACGCACGCAGCAGCGGGCACGGACGGACCGTGCACCGAGGCGGCCGACCGGACCGACGGCGCACGTGAGGGGCAACGGAAAGTGGCAAGTGGCAAGTGCCAAGTGCTAAGTGCTAAGTGCGGTGCGGTCGGTCGGCGCGCGTCATGATATAGTCTGAAATATATTAGGACGTGGTCGGTCGAGGGGTGAAAATCTGCCGCACGCAGCACCAGCACGACGTCGACCGCAGCACCATCAGCACCCGCACGACGTCGTCTGCAGCACCTGCAGGACGTCGTCTGCAACAGCTCCGCACGACGCCTGCACACGGCACGTGCAGCACAGCACGGACAGACCGCACGCGGCCGACAGCAGCACGGACGCACGGACCGTGCACCGAGACGGCCGACCGAACAGGCCGGCGCAGTGACACGCAACGACAGACCGCACGCGGCCGACGCAGCGGCGTCCTCAGCCACGAACGCACGGACAGACCCCACGCGGCCGACGCAGCAGCACGCACGGACGGACCGTGCACCGAGACGGCCGACCGAACCGACAGCGCAACGCCAATACAAGGTAGGGGCTGGTGCCGACCATTGTTTCCCACCTCCCGGGTATAAACGTCCGAGATTGAGGAAACGGACTTTTCGACGTCTTCCCGGATCCCAACGCACAAATCCTTTCGCACAGTGATTGTCCAACATGTTTCCCACGTTTTCAATGCATTGGACATGCATTAATTTCAAAAAATCACGGGGTCGGTCGAGGGGCGAAAATCTGCCGCACGCGGCACCCGCACGACGTCGACCGCCGCACCTGCACGGCGTCGTCCGCAGCACCGTCAGCACCTGCACGACGTCGTCTGCAGCAACCGCAGCACCTGCAGGACGTCGTCCACAGCAGGACAGCACGACGTCTGCACACAGCACCTGCAGCACAGCACGGACAGACCGCACGCGGCCGACGCAGCAGCACGCACCGCACGCACGCATCAGCGGGCACGGACGGACTGTGCACCGAGGCGGCCGACCGGACCGACGGCGCACGTGAGGGGCAACGGAAATTGGCAAGTGCCAAGTGCCAAGTGCCAAGTGCGGTGCGGTCGGTCGGCGAGCGTCATGATATGGTGTCTAATATAGTAGGACTTGGTGCCGACCATTGTTTCCCACCTCCTGGGTATAAACGTCCGAGATTGAGGAAACGGACTTTTCGACGTCTTCCCGGATCCCAATGCACAAATCCTTTCACACAACGATAGTTCAACATCTTTCCCACGTTTTCAATGCATTGGACGTGCATTAGTTTCGAAAAATAACGGGGTCGGTCGGGGGGTGAAAATCTGCCGCACGCAGCACCAGCACGACGTCGACCGCAGCACCTGCACGACGTCGTTCGCAGCACCTGCACGACGTCGTCTGCAGCAACGGCAGCACCTGCAGGACGTCGTCCACAGCAGCGCAGCACGACGTCTACCGCAGCACCGTCAGCACCCGCACGACGTCGTCTGCAGCACCTGCAGGACGTCGTCTGCAGCTGCACAGCACGACGCCTGCACACAGCACGTGCAGCACAGCACGGACAGACCGCAGCAGCACAGCACGACGTCTGCACACAGCACGTGCAGCACGGCACGGACAGACCGCACGCGGCGGACGCAGCAGCACGCACCGCACGCACGCAGCAGCGGGCACGGACGGACCGTGCACCGAGGCGGCCGACCGGACCGACGGCGCACGTGAGGGGCAACGGAAAGTGGCAAGTGGCAAGTGCCAAGTGCAAAGTGCTAAGTGCTAAGTGCGGTGCGGTCGGTCGGCGCGCGTCATGATATAGTCTCAAATATATTAGGACGTGGTCGGTCGAGGGGTGAAAATCTGCCGCACGCAGCACCAGCCCGACGTCGACCGCAGCACCGTCAGCGCCCGCACGACGTCGTCTGCAGCACCTGCAGGACGTCGTCTGCAGCAGCTCAGCACGACGCCTGCACACGGCACGTGCAGCACAGCACGGACAGACCGCACGCGGCCGACAGCAGCACGCACGGACGGACCGTGCACCGAGACGGCCGACCGAACAGGCCGGCGCAGCGACACGCAACGACAGACCGCACGCGGCCGACGCAGCGGCGTCCTCAGCCACGAACGCACGGACAGACCGCACGCGGCCGACGAGCAGCACGCACGGACGTGCCGTGCACCGAGACGGCCGACCGAACCGACAGCGCAACGCCAATACAAGGTAGGGGCTGGTGCCGACCATTGTTTCCCACCTCCCGGGTATAAACGTCCGAGATTGAGGAAACGGACTTTTCGACGTCTTCCCGGATCCCAACGCACAAATCCTTTCGCACAGTGATTGTCCAACATGTTTCCCACGTTTTCAATGCATTGGACATGCATTAATTTCAAAAAATCACGGGGTCGGTCGAGGGGTGAAAATCTGCCGCACGCGGCACCCGCACGACGTCGACCGCCGCACCTGCACGGCGTCGTCCGCAGCACCTGCACGACGTCCTCTGCAGCGACCGCAGCACCTGCAGGACGTCGTCCACAGCAGGACAGCACGACGTCTGCACACAGCACCTGCAGCACAGCACGACGTCTGCACACAGCACCTGCAGCACAGCACGGACAGACCGCACGCGGCGGACGCAGCAGCACGCACCGCACGCACGCAGCAGCGGGCAAGGACGGACTGTGCACCGAGGCGGCCGACCGGACCGACGGCGCACGTGAGGGGCAACGGAAAGTGGCAAGTGGCAAGTGCCAAGTGCCAAGTGCGGTGCGGTGCGGTCGGCGCGCGTCATGATATGGTGTCTAATATAGTAGGACTTGGTGCCGACCATTGTTTCCCACCTCCTGGGTATAAACGTCCGAGATTGAGGAAACGGACTTTTCGACGTCTTCCCGGATCCCAATGCCCAAATCCTTTCGCACAATGATTGTTCGACATGTTTCCCACGTTTTCAATGCATTGGACTTGCATTAGTTTCAAAAAATCACGGGGTCGGTCGAGGGGTGAAAATCTGCCGCACGCGGCACCCGCACGACGTCGACCGCAGCACCTGCACGACGTCGTCCGCAGCAGCCTGCACGGCTGCGCGCCCGCACCGGCAGACTGCACGCGGCAGACACAGCAGCACGCACGGACCGACCGCACGCGGCCGACGCAGCAGCGAGCACGGACGGACAGTGCACCGAGGCAGCAGCACGCACACACGGCGGTGACAGGCTCAGCTGTGGTCAGACCGCTGACGGCCGACGCTGCAGCACGCTCGCGCGGGCAGCAGCACGATGCACGGACGGACCGCACACAGCAGGG
>JAPQWN010000053.1:125000-129823 GCA_028538565.1 Umbellularia californica
CAGTGATTGTCCAACTTGTTTCCCACGTTTTCAATGCATTGGACATGCATTAATTTCAAAAAATCACGGGGTCGGTCGAGGGGCGAAAATCTGCCGCACGCGGCACCCGCACGACGTCGACCGCCGCACCCGTACGGCGTCGTCCGCAGCACCGTCAGCACCTGCACGACGTCGTCTGCAGCAACCGCAGCACCTGCAGGACGTCGTCCACAGCAGGACAGCACGACGTCTGCACACAGCACGGACCGACCGCACGCGGCCGACAGCAGCACGCACGGACGGACAGTGCACCGAGACGGCCGACCGAACAGGCCGGCGCAGCGACACGCAACGACAGACCGCACGCGGCCGACGCAGCGGCCTCAGGCACGAAGGCACGGACAGACCGCACGCGGCCGACGCGGCAGCACGCAAGGACGGACCGTGCACCGAGACGGCCGGCCGAACCGACGGCGCAACGCCAATACAAGGTAGGGGCTGGTGCCGACCATTGTTTCCCACCTCCTGGGTATAAACGTCCGAGATTGAGGAAACGGACTTTTCGACGTGTTCCCGGATCCCAATGCACAAATCCTTTCACACAACGATAGTTCAACTTGTTTCCCATGTTTTCAATGCATTGGACATGCATTAGTTTCGAAAATTAAACGGGTCGGTCGAGGGGTGAAAATCTGCCGCACGCAGCACCAGCACGACGTCGACCGCAGCACCAGCACGACGTCGTCTGCAGCAACCGCAGCACCTGCAGGACGTCGTCCACAGCAGCACAGCACGACGTCTGCACACAGCACGTGCAGCACAGCACGGACAGACCGCACGCGGCCGACGGCAGCACGCACGGACGGATCATGCACCGGGACGGCCGACCGAACAGGCCGGCGCAGCGACACGCAACGACACACCGCACGCGGCCGACGCAGCAGCGTCCTCAGGCACGAAGGCACGGACAGACCGCACGCGGCCGACGCAGCAGCACGCACGGACGGACGGTGCACCGAGACGGCCGACCGAACCCACGGCGCAACGCCAATACAAGGTTGGTGCTGGTGCCGACCATTGTTTCCCACCTCCTGGGTATAAACGTCCGAGATTGAGGAAACGGACTTTTCGACGTGTTCCCGGATCCCAATGCAAAAATCCTTTCACACAATGATAGTTCAACATGTTTCCCATGTTTTCAATGCATTGGAAGTGCATTAGTTTCGAAAAATAATGGGGTCGGTCGAGGGGTGAAAATCTGCCGCACGCAGCACCAGCACGACGTCGACCGCAGCACCTGCACGACGTCGTCTGCAGCGACCGCAGCACCTGCAGGACGTCGTCCACAGCAGCACAGCACGACGTCGACCGCAGCACAGTCAGCACCCGCACGACGTCGTCTGCAGCACCTGCAGGACGTCGTCTGCAGCAGCACAGCACGACGCCTGCACACAGCACGTGCAGCACAGCACGGACAGACCGCAGCACCGTCAGCAGCACAGCACGACGTCAGCACACAGCACGTGCAGCACCGCACGGACAGACCGCACGCGGCCAACGGCAGCACGCACGGACGGACAGTGAACCGAGACGGCCGACCGAACATGCCGGCGCAGCGACACGCAACAACGGACCGCACGCGGCCGACGCAGCGGCGTCCTCAGGCACAAAGGCACGGACAGACCGCACGCGGCCGACGCGGCAGCACGCACGGACGGACCGTGCACCGAGACGGCCGGCCGAACCGACGGCGCGACGCCAATACAAGGTAGGGGCTGGTGCCGACCATTGTTTCCCACCTCCCGGGTATAAACGTCCGAGATTGAGGAAACGGACTTTTCGACGTGTTCCCGGATCCCAATGCAAAAATCCTTTCACACAACGATAGTTCAACATGTTTCCCATGTTTTCAATGCATTGGACGTGCATTAGTTTCGAAAAATAATGGGGTCGGTCGGGGGGTGAAAATCTGCCGCACGCAGCACCAGCACGACGTCGACCGCAGCACCTGCACGACGTCGTTCGCAGAACCTGCACGACGTCGTCTGCAGCAACCGCAGCACCTGCAGGACGTCGTCCACAGCAGCACAGCACGACGTCGACCGCAGCACCATCAGCACCGGCACGACGTCGTCTGCAGCACCTGCAGGACGTCGTCTGCAGCAGCACAGCACGACGCCTGCACACAGCACGTGCAGCACGGCACGGACAGACCGCAGCACCGTCAGCAGCACAGCACGACGTCTGCACACGGCACGTGCAGCACGGCACGGACAGACCGCACGCGGCCGACGGCAGCACGCACGGACGGACCGTGCACCTAGACGGCCGACCGAACGGGCCGGCGCAGCGACACGCAACGACGGACCGCACGCGGCCGACGCAGCGGCGTCCTCAGGCACGAAGGCACGGACAGACCGCACGCGGCCGACGCGGCAGCACGCACGGACGGACCGCGCACCGAGACGGCCGGCCGAACCGACGGCGCGACGCCAATACAAGGTAGGGGCTGGTGCCGACCATTGTTTCCCACCTCCCGGGTATAAACGTCCGAGATTGAGGAAACGGACTTTTCGACGTGTTCCCGGATCCCAAAGCAAAAATCCTTTCACACAACGATAGTTCAACATGTTTCCCATGTTTTCAATGCATTGGACGTGCATTAGTTTCGAAAAATAACGGGGTCGGTCGGGGGGTGAAAATCTGCCGCACGCAGCACCAGCACGACGTCGACCGCAGCACCTGCACGACGTCGTTCGCAGAACCTGCACGACGTCGTCTGCAGCAACCGCAGCACCTGCAGGACGTCGTCCACAGCAGCACAGCACGACGTCGACCGCAGCACCATCAGCACCGGCACGACGTCGTCTGCAGCACCTGCAGGACGTCGTCTGCAGCAGCACAGCACGACGCCTGCACACAGCACGTGCAGCACGGCACGGACAGACCGCAGCACCGTCAGCAGCACAGCACGACGTCTGCACACGGCACGTGCAGCACGGCACGGACAGACCGCACGCGGCCGACGGCAGCACGCACGGACGGACCGTGCACCTAGACGGCCGACCGAACGGGCCGGCGCAGCGACACGCAACGACGGACCGCACGCGGCCGACGCAGCGGCGTCCTCAGGCACGAAGGCACGGACAGACCGCACGCGGCCGACGCGGCAGCACGCACGGACGGACCGCGCACCGAGACGGCCGGCCGAACCGACGGCGCGACGCCAATACAAGGTAGGGGCTGGTGCCGACCATTGTTTCCCACCTCCCGGGTATAAACGTCCGAGATTGAGGAAACGGACTTTTCGACGTGTTCCCGGATCCCAATGCAAAAATCCTTTCACACAACGATAGTTCAACATGTTTCCCATGTTTTCAATGCATTGGACGTGCATTAGTTTCGAAAAATAATGGGGTCGGTCGGGGGGTGAAAATCTGCCGCACGCAGCACCAGCACGACGTCGACCGCAGCACCTGCACGACGTCGTTCGCAGAACCTGCACGACGTCGTCTGCAGCAACCGCAGCACCTGCAGGACGTCGTCCACAGCAGCACAGCACGACGTCGACCGCAGCACCATCAGCACCGGCACGACGTCGTCTGCAGCACCTGCAGGACGTCGTCTGCAGCAGCACAGCACGACGCCTGCACACAGCACGTGCAGCACGGCACGGACAGACCGCAGCACCGTCAGCAGCACAGCACGACGTCTGCACACGGCACGTGCAGCACGGCACGGACAGACCGCACGCGGCCGACGGCAGCACGCACGGACGGACCGTGCACCTAGACGGCCGACCGAACGGGCCGGCGCAGCGACACGCAACGACGGACCGCACGCGGCCGACGCAGCGGCGTCCTCAGGCACGAAGGCACGGACAGACCGCACGCGGCCGACGCGGCAGCACGCACGGACGGACCGCGCACCGAGACGGCCGGCCGAACCGACGGCGCGACGCCAATACAAGGTAGGGTCTGGTGCCGACCATTGTTTCCCACCTCCCGGGTATAAACGTCCGAGATTGAGGAAACGGACTTTTCGACGTGTTCCCGGATCCCAATGCAAAAATCCTTTCACACAACGATAGTTCAACATGTTTCCCATGTTTTCAATGCATTGGACGTGCATTAGTTTCGAAAAATAACGGGGTCGGTCGGGGGGTGAAAATCTGCCGCACGCAGCACCAGCACGACGTCGACCGCAGCACCTGCACGACGTCGTTCGCAGAACCTGCACGACGTCGTCTGCAGCAACCGCAGCACCTGCAGGACGTCGTCCACAGCAGCACAGCACGACGTCGACCGCAGCACCATCAGCACCGGCACGACGTCGTCTGCAGCACCTGCAGGACGTCGTCTGCAGCAGCACAGCACGACGCCTGCACACAGCACGTGCAGCACGGCACGGACAGACCGCAGCACCGTCAGCAGCACAGCACGACGTCTGCACACGGCACGTGCAGCACGGCACGGACAGACCGCACGCGGCCGACGGCAGCACGCACGGACGGACCGTGCACCTAGACGGCCGACCGAACGGGCCGGCGCAGCGACACGCAACGACGGACCGCACGCGGCCGACGCAGCGGCGTCCTCAGGCACGAAGGCACGGACAGACCGCACGCGGCCGACGCGGCAGCACGCACGGACGGACCGCGCACCGAGACGGCCGGCCGAACCGACGGCGCGACGCCAATACAAGGTAGGGGCTGGTGCCGACCATTGTTTCCCACCTCCCGGGTATAAACGTCCGAGATTGAGGAAACGGACTTTTCGACGTGTTCCCGGATCCCAATGCAAAAATCCTTTCACACAACGATAGTTCAACATGTTTCCCATGTT
>JAPQWN010000054.1:0-129526 GCA_028538565.1 Umbellularia californica
ACCGGCGTGCCCGTTTCGGGCCGCCGGCGCGGCCGGATTAGGCCAATTCCGAAGCGGTACCCTCGGTTTTTGGCCCCGGGCGCCCCGTGCCCATCGTTCGGACACCGCGAGTACGCACGTCGCCCACGCTGGTCCGGGACGGCGGACCTTGACGCCCAGGTTCACCCCGGTAGATTAAAAAATGGAAAACATAAAGGGGAAAAGTCGAAACGATCTCCGGCCGTTCACGGTAGGCCCACATCGACGCGAAAAGCAAAAAAGGGGTGCAACACGAGGACTTCCCAGGAGGTCACCCATCCTAGTACTACTCTCGCCCAAGCACGCTTAACTGCGGAGTTCTGATGGGATCCGGTGCATTAGCGCTGGTATGATCGCACCCGAACTGTACACGCGAATCGAACTATTTGTGCCTTCCGGACGCGAGGGTCCCGCGGAAAGGCTTCGGGCTGTCGTGGCCGTAACTTTCGATCCGCCCGCCGGATTCGCCCTTATGATATACCGTCGGAAAGCTCGGGACGAGAAGAACGGCAGGGTAAACCGGCGTGCCCGTTTCGGGCCGCCGGCGCGGCCGGATTAGGCCAATTCCGAAGCGGTACCCTCGGTTTTTGGCCCCGGGCGCCCCGTGGCCATCGTTAGGACACCGCGAGTACGCACGTCGCCCACGCTGGTCCGGGACGGCGGACCTTGACGCCCAGGTTCACCCCGGTAGATTAAAAAATGGAAAACATAAAGGGGAAAAGTCGAAACGATCTCCGGCCGTTCACGGTAGGCCCACATCGACGCGAAAAGCAAAAAAGGGGTGCAACACGAGGACTTCCCAGGAGGTCACCCATCCTAGTACTACTCTCGCCCAAGCACGCTTAACTGCGGAGTTCTGATGGGATCCGGTGCATTAGCGCTGGTATGATCGCACCCGAACTGTACACGCGAATCGAACTATTTGTGCCTTCCGGAAGCGAGGCTCCCGCGGAAAGCCTTCGGGCTGTCGTGGCCGTAACTTTCGATCCGCCCGCCGGATTCGCCCTTACGATATACCGTCGGAAAGCTCGGGACGAGAAGAACGGCGGGGTAAACAGGTGTGCCCGTTTCGCGCCGCCGGCGCGGCCGGATTAGGCCAATTCCGAAGCGGTACCCTCGGTTTTTGGCCCCGGGCGCCCCGCGCCCATCGTTCGGACACCGCGAGTACGCACGTCGCCCACGCTGGTCCGGGACGGCGGACCTTGACGCCCAGGTTCACCCCGGTAGATTAAAAAATGGAAAACATAAAGGGGAAAAGTCGAAACGATCTCCGGCCGTTCACGGTAGGCCCACATCGACGCGAAAAGCAAAAAAGGGGTGCAACACGAGGACTTCCCAGGAGGTCACCCATCCGAGTACTACTCTCGCCCAAGCACGCTTAACTGCGGAGTTCTGATGGGATCCGGTGCATTAGCGCTGGTATGATCGCACCCGAACTGTACACGCGAATCGAACTATTTGTGCCTTCCGGACGCGAGGCTCCCGCGGAAAGGCTTCGGGCTGTCGTGGCCGTAACTTTCGATCCGCCCGCCGGATTCGCCCTTATGATATACCGTCGGAAAGCTCGGGACGAGAAGAACGGCGGGGTAAACCGGCGTGCCCGTTTCGCGCCGCCGGCGCGTCCGGATTAGGCCAATTCCGAAGCGGTACCCTCGGTTTTTGGCCCCGGGCGCCCCGCGCCCATCGTTCGGACACCGCGAGTACGCACGTCGCCCACGCTGGTCCGGGACGGCGGACCTTGACGCCCAGGTTCACCCCGGTAGATTAAAAAATGGAAAACATAAAGGGGAAAAGTCGAAACGATCTCCGGCCGTTCACGGTAGGCCCACATCGACGCGAAAAGCAAAAAAGGGGTGCAACACGAGGACTTCCCAGGAGGTCACCCATCCTAGTACTACTCTCACCCAAGCACGCTTAACTGCGGAGTTCTGATGGGATCCGGTGCATTAGCGCTGGTATGATCGCACCCGAACTGTACACGCGAATCGAACTATTTTTGCCTTCCGGACGCGAGGCTCCCGCGGAAAGGCTTCGGGCTGTCGTGGCCGTAACTTTCGATCCGCCCGCCGGATTCGCCCTTATGATATACCGTCGGAAAGCTCGGGACGAGAAGAACGGCGGGGTAAACCGGCGTGCCCGTTTCGGGCCGCCGGCGCGGCCGGATTAGGCCAATTCCGAAGCGGTACCCTCGGTTTTTGGCCCCGGGCGCCCCGCGCCCATCGTTCGGACACCGCGAGTACGCACGTCGCCCACGCTGGTCCGGGACGGCGGACCTTGACGCCCAGGTTCACCCCGGTAGATTAAAAAATGGAAAACATAAAGGGGAAAAGTCGAAACGATCTCCGGCCGTTCACGGTAGGCCCACATCGACGCGAAAAGCAAAAAAGGGGTGCAACACGAGGACTTCCCAGGAGGTCACCCATCCTAGTACTACTCTCGCCCAAGCACGCTTAACTGCGGAGTTCTGATGGGATCCGGTGCATTAGCGCTGGTATGATCGCACCCGAACTGTACACGCGAATCGAACTATTTGTGCCTTCCGGACGCGAGGCTCCCGCGGAAAGGCTTCGGGCTGTCGTGGCCGTAACTTTCGATCCGCCCGCCGGATTCGCCCTTATGATATACCGTCGGAAAGCTCGGGACGAGAAGAACGGCGGGGTAAACCGGCGTGCCCGTTTCGGGCCGCCGGCGCGGCCGGATTAGGCCAATTCCGAAGCGGTACCCTCGGTTTTTGGCCCCGGGCGCCCCGCGCCCATCGTTCGGACACCGCGAGTACGCACGTCGCCCACGCTGGTCCGGGACGGCGGACCTTGACGCCCAGGTTCACCCCGGTAGATTAAAAAATGGAAAACATAAAGGGGAAAAGTCGAAACGATCTCCGGCCGTTCACGGTAGGCCCACATCGACGCGAA
This sequence comes from Umbellularia californica, assembly GCA_028538565.1. Classification (NCBI taxonomy): domain Eukaryota; kingdom Viridiplantae; phylum Streptophyta; class Magnoliopsida; order Laurales; family Lauraceae; genus Umbellularia; species Umbellularia californica. Next base: position 2,931 of record JAPQWN010000054.1, read on the forward strand.
AAGCAAAAAAGGGGTGCAACACGAGGACTTCCCAGGAGGTCACCCATCCTAGTACTACTCTCGCCCAAGCACGCTTAACTGCGGAGTTCTGATGGGATCCGGTGCATTAGCGCTGGTATGATCGCACCCGAACTGTACACGCGAATCGAACTATTTGTGCCTTCCGGACGCGAGGCTCCCGCGGAAAGCCTTCGGGCTGTCGTGGCCGTAACTTTCGATCCGCCCGCCGGATTCGCCCTTATGATATACCGTCGGAAAGCTCGGGACGAGAAGAACGGCGGGGTAAACCGGCGTGCCCGTTTCGCGCCGCCGGCGCGGCCGGATTAGGCCAATTCCGAAGCGGTACCCTCGGTTTTTGGCCCCGGGCGCCCCGCGCCCATCGTTCGGACACCGCGAGTACGCACGTCGCCCACGCTGGTCCGGGACGGCGGACCTTGACGCCCAGGTTCACCCCGGTAGATTAAAAAATGGAAAACATAAAGGGGAAAAGTCGAAACGATCTCCGGCCGTTCACGGTAGGCCCACATCGACGCGAAAAGCAAAAAAGGGGTGCAACACGAGGACTTCCCAGGAGGTCACCCATCCTAGTACTACTCTCGCCCAAGCACGCTTAACTGCGGAGTTCTGATGGGATCCGGTGCATTAGCGCTGGTATGATCGCACCCGAACTGTACACGCGAATCGAACTATTTGTGCCTTCCGGACGCGAGGCTCCCGCGGAAAGCCTTCGGGCTGTCGTGGCCGTAACTTTCGATCCGCCCGCCGGATTCGCCCTTATGATATACCGTCGGAAAGCTCGGGACGAGAAGAACGGCGGGGTAAACCGGCGTGCCCGTTTCGCGCCGCCGGCGCGGCCGGATTAGGCCAATTCCGAAGCGGTACCCTCGGTTTTTGGCCCCGGGCGCCCCGCGCCCATCGTTCGGACACCGCGAGTACGCACGTCGCCCACGCTGGTCCGGGACGGCGGACCTTGACGCCCAGGTTCACCCCGGTAGATTAAAAAATGGAAAACATAAAGGGGAAAAGTCGAAACGATCTCCGGCCGTTCACGGTAGGCCCACATCGACGCGAAAAGCAAAAAAGGGGTGCAACACGAGGACTTCCCAGGAGGTCACCCATCCTAGTACTACTCTCGCCCAAGCACGCTTAACTGCGGAGTTCTGATGGGATCCGGTGCATTAGCGCTGGTATGATCGCACCCGAACTGTACACGCGAATCGAACTATTTGTGCCTTCCGGACGCGAGGCTCCCGCGGAAAGCCTTCGGGCTGTCGTGGCCGTAACTTTCGATCCGCCCGCCGGATTCGCCCTTATGATATACCGTCGGAAAGCTCGGGACGAGAAGAACGGCGGGGTAAACCGGCGTGCCCGTTTCGGGCCGCCGGCGCGGCCGGATTAGGCCAATTCCGAAGCGGTACCCTCGGTTTTTGGCCCCGGGCGCCCCGTGCCCATCGTTCGGACACCGCGAGTACGCACGTCGCCCACGCTGGTCCGGGACGGCGGACCTTGACGCCCAGGTTCACCCCGGTAGATTAAAAAATGGAAAACATAAAGGGGAAAAGTCGAAACGATCTCCGGCCGTTCACGGTAGGCCCACATCGACGCGAAAAGCAAAAAAGGGGTGCAACACGAGGACTTCCCAGGAGGTCACCCATCCTAGAACTACTCTCGCCCAAGCACGCTTAACTACGGAGTTCTGATGGGATCCGGTGCATTAGCGCTGGTATGATCGCACCCGAACTGTACACGCGAATCGAACTATTTGTGCCTTCCGGACGCGAGGCTCCCGCGGAAAGGCTTCGGGCTGTCGTGGCCGTAACTTTCGATCCGCCCGCCGGATTCGCCCTTATGATATACCGTCGGAAAGCTCGGGACGAGAAGTACGGCGGGGTAAACGGGCGTGCCCGTTTCGCGCCGCCGGCGCGTCCGGATTAGGCCAATTCCGAAGCGGTACCCTCGGTTTTTGGCCCCGGGCGCCCCGCGCCCATCGTTCGGACACCGCGAGTACGCACGTCGCCCACGCTGGTCCGGGACGGCGGACCTTGACGCCCAGGTTCACCCCGGTGGATTAAAAAATGGAAAACATAACGGGGAAAAGTCGAAACGATCTCCGGCCGTTCACGGTAGGCCCACATCGACGCGAAAAGCAAAAAAGGGGTGCAACACGAGGACTTCCCAGGAGGTCACCCATCCTAGTACTACTCTCGCCCAAGCACGCTTAACTGCGGAGTTCTGATGGGATCCGGTGCATTAGCGCTGGTATGATCGCACCCGAACTGTACACGCGAATCGAACTATTTGTGCCTTCCGGACGCGAGGCTCCCGCGGAAAGCCTTCGGGCTGTCGTGGCCGTAACTTTCGATCCGCCCGCCGGATTCGCCCTTACGATATACCGTCGGAAAGCTCGGGACGAGAAGAACGGCGGGGTAAACAGGTGTGCCCGTTTCGCGCCGCCGGCGCGGCCGGATTAGGCCAATTCCGAAGCGGTACCCTCGGTTTTTGGCCCCGGGCGCCCCGCGCCCATCGTTCGGACACCGCGAGTACGCACGTCGCCCACGCTGGTCCGGGACGGCGGACCTTGACGCCCAGGTTCACCCCGGTAGATTAAAAAATGGAAAACATAAAGGGGAAAAGTCGAAACGATCTCCGGCCGTTCACGGTAGGCCCACATCGACGCGAAAAGCAAAAAAGGGGTGCAACACGAGGACTTCCCAGGAGGTCACCCATCCGAGTACTACTCTCGCCCAAGCACGCTTAACTGCGGAGTTCTGATGGGATCCGGTGCATTAGCACTGGTATGATCGCACCCGAACTGTACACGCGAATCGAACTATTTGTGCCTTCCGGACGCGAGGCTCCCGCGGAAAGGCTTCGGGCTGTCGTGGCCGTAACTTTCGATCCGCCCGCCGGATTCGCCCTTATGATATACCGTCGGAAAGCTCGGGACGAGAAGAACGGCGGGGTAAACAGGCGTGCCCGTTTCGCGCCGCCGGCGCGTCCGGATTAGGCCAATTCCGAAGCGGTACCCTCGGTTTTTGGCCCCGGGCGCCCCGCGCCCATCGTTCGGACACCGCGAGTACGCACGTCGCCCACGCTGGTCCGGGACGGCGGACCTTGACGCCCAGGTTCACCCCGGTGGATTAAAAAATGGAAAACATAACGGGGAAAAGTCGAAACGATCTCCGGCCGTTCACGGTAGGCCCACATCGACGCGAAAAGCAAAAAAGGGGTGCAACACGAGGACTTCCCAGGAGGTCACCCATCCTAGTACTACTCTCGCCCAAGCACGCTTAACTGCGGAGTTCTGATGGGATCCGGTGCATTAGCGCTGGTATGATCGCACCCGAACTGTACACGCGAATCGAACTATTTGTGCCTTCCGGACGCGAGGCTCCCGCGGAAAGCCTTCGGGCTGTCGTGGCCGTAACTTTCGATCCGCCCGCCGGATTCGCCCTTACGATATACCGTCGGAAAGCTCGGGACGAGAAGAACGGCGGGGTAAACAGGTGTGCCCGTTTCGCGCCGCCGGCGCGGCCGGATTAGGCCAATTCCGAAGCGGTACCCTCGGTTTTTGGCCCCGGGCGCCCCGCGCCCATCGTTCGGACACCGCGAGTACGCACGTCGCCCACGCTGGTCCGGGACGGCGGACCTTGACGCCCAGGTTCACCCCGGTAGATTAAAAAATGGAAAACATAAAGGGGAAAAGTCGAAACGATCTCCGGCCGTTCACGGTAGGCCCACATCGACGCGAAAAGCAAAAAAGGGGTGCAACACGAGGACTTCCCAGGAGGTCACCCATCCGAGTACTACTCTCGCCCAAGCACGCTTAACTGCGGAGTTCTGATGGGATCCGGTGCATTAGCACTGGTATGATCGCACCCGAACTGTACACGCGAATCGAACTATTTGTGCCTTCCGGACGCGAGGCTCCCGCGGAAAGGCTTCGGGCTGTCGTGGCCGTAACTTTCGATCCGCCCGCCGGATTCGCCCTTATGATATACCGTCGGAAAGCTCGGGACGAGAAGAACGGCGGGGTAAACAGGCGTGCCCGTTTCGCGCCGCCGGCGCGTCCGGATTAGGCCAATTCCGAAGCGGTACCCTCGGTTTTTGGCCCCGGGCGCCCCGCGCCCATCGTTCGGACACCGCGAGTACGCACGTCGCCCACGCGGGTCCGGGACGGCGGACCTTGACGCCCAGGTTCACCCCGGTAGATTAAAAAATGGAAAACATAAAGGGGAAAAGTCGAAACGATCTCCGGCCGTTCACGGTAGGCCCACATCGACGCGAAAAGCAAAAAAGGGGTGCAACACGAGGACTTCCCAGGAGGTCACCCATCCTAGTACTACTCTCGCCCAAGCACGCTTAACTGCGGAGTTCTGATGGGATCCGGTGCATTAGCGCTGGTATGATCGCACCCGAACTGTACACGCGAATCGAACTATTTTTGCCTTCCGGACGCGAGGCTCCCGCGGAAAGGCTTCGGGCTGTCGTGGCCGTAACTTTCGATCCGCCCGCCGGATTCGCCCTTATGATATACCGTCGGAAAGCTCGGGACGAGAAGAACGGCGGGGTAAACCGGCGTGCCCGTTTCGGGCCGCCGGCGCGGCCGGATTAGGCCAATTCCGAAGCGGTACCCTCGGTTTTTGGCCCCGGGCGCCCCGCGCCCATCGTTCGGACACCGCGAGTACGCACGTCGCCCACGCTGGTCCGGGACGGCGGACCTTGACGCCCAGGTTCACCCCGGTAGATTAAAAAATGGAAAACATAAAGGGGAAAAGTCGAAACGATCTCCGGCCGTTCACGGTAGGCCCACATCGACGCGAAAAGCAAAAAAGGGGTGCAACACGAGGACTTCCCAGGAGGTCACCCATCCTAGTACTACTCTCGCCCAAGCACGCTTAACTGCGGAGTTCTGATGGGATCCGGTGCATTAGCGCTGGTATGATCGCACCCGAACTGTACACGCGAATCGAACTATTTTTGCCTTCCGGACGCGAGGCTCCCGCGGAAAGGCTTCGGGCTGTCGTGGCCGTAACTTTCGATCCGCCCGCCGGATTCGCCCTTATGATATACCGTCGGAAAGCTCGGGACGAGAAGAACGGCGGGGTAAACCGGCGTGCCCGTTTCGGGCCGCCGGCGCGGCCGGATTAGGCCAATTCCGAAGCGGTACCCTCGGTTTTTGGCCCCGGGCGCCCCGCGCCCATCGTTCGGACACCGCGAGTACGCACGTCGCCCACGCTGGTCCGGGACGGCGGACCTTGACGCCCAGGTTCACCCCGGTAGATTAAAAAATGGAAAACATAAAGGGGAAAAGTCGAAACGATCTCCGGCCGTTCACGGTAGGCCCACATCGACGCGAAAAGCAAAAAAGGGGTGCAACACGAGGACTTCCCAGGAGGTCACCCATCCTAGTACTACTCTCGCCCAAGCACGCTTAACTGCGGAGTTCTGATGGGATCCGGTGCATTAGCGCTGGTATGATCGCACCCGAACTGTACACGCGAATCGAACTATTTGTGCCTTCCGGACGCGAGGCTCCCGCGGAAAGGCTTCGGGCTGTCGTGGCCGTAACTTTCGATCCGCCCGCCGGATTCGCCCTTATGATATACCGTCGGAAAGCTCGGGACGAGAAGAACGGCGGGGTAAACCGGCGTGCCCGTTTCGGGCCGCCGGCGCGGCCGGATTAGGCCAATTCCGAAGCGGTACCCTCGGTTTTTGGCCCCGGGCGCCCCGCGCCCATCGTTCGGACACCGCGAGTACGCACGTCGCCCACGCTGGTCCGGGACGGCGGACCTTGACGCCCAGGTTCACCCCGGTAGATTAAAAAATGGAAAACATAAAGGGGAAAAGTCGAAACGATCTCCGGCCGTTCACGGTAGGCCCACATCGACGCGAAAAGCAAAAAAGGGGTGCAACACGAGGACTTCCCAGGAGGTCACCCATCCTAGTACTACTCTCGCCCAAGCACGCTTAACTGCGGAGTTCTGATGGGATCCGGTGCATTAGCGCTGGTATGATCGCACCCGAACTGTACACGCGAATCGAACTATTTGTGCCTTCCGGACGCGAGGCTCCCGCGGAAAGCCTTCGGGCTGTCGTGGCCGTAACTTTCGATCCGCCCGCCGGATTCGCCCTTATGATATACCGTCGGAAAGCTCGGGACGAGAAGAACGGCGGGGTAAACCGGCGTGCCCGTTTCGCGCCGCCGGCGCGGCCGGATTAGGCCAATTCCGAAGCGGTACCCTCGGTTTTTGGCCCCGGGCGCCCCGCGCCCATCGTTCGGACACCGCGAGTACGCACGTCGCCCACGCTGGTCCGGGACGGCGGACCTTGACGCCCAGGTTCACCCCGGTAGATTAAAAAATGGAAAACATAAAGGGGAAAAGTCGAAACGATCTCCGGCCGTTCACGGTAGGCCCACATCGACGCGAAAAGCAAAAAAGGGGTGCAACACGAGGACTTCCCAGGAGGTCACCCATCCTAGTACTACTCTCGCCCAAGCACGCTTAACTGCGGAGTTCTGATGGGATCCGGTGCATTAGCGCTGGTATGATCGCACCCGAACTGTACACGCGAATCGAACTATTTGTGCCTTCCGGACGCGAGGCTCCCGCGGAAAGCCTTCGGGCTGTCGTGGCCGTAACTTTCGATCCGCCCGCCGGATTCGCCCTTATGATATACCGTCGGAAAGCTCGGGACGAGAAGAACGGCGGGGTAAACCGGCGTGCCCGTTTCGCGCCGCCGGCGCGGCCGGATTAGGCCAATTCCGAAGCGGTACCCTCGGTTTTTGGCCCCGGGCGCCCCGCGCCCATCGTTCGGACACCGCGAGTACGCACGTCGCCCACGCTGGTCCGGGACGGCGGACCTTGACGCCCAGGTTCACCCCGGTAGATTAAAAAATGGAAAACATAAAGGGGAAAAGTCGAAACGATCTCCGGCCGTTCACGGTAGGCCCACATCGACGCGAAAAGCAAAAAAGGGGTGCAACACGAGGACTTCCCAGGAGGTCACCCATCCTAGTACTACTCTCGCCCAAGCACGCTTAACTGCGGAGTTCTGATGGGATCCGGTGCATTAGCGCTGGTATGATCGCACCCGAACTGTACACGCGAATCGAACTATTTGTGCCTTCCGGACGCGAGGCTCCCGCGGAAAGCCTTCGGGCTGTCGTGGCCGTAACTTTCGATCCGCCCGCCGGATTCGCCCTTATGATATACCGTCGGAAAGCTCGGGACGAGAAGAACGGCGGGGTAAACCGGCGTGCCCGTTTCGGGCCGCCGGCGCGGCCGGATTAGGCCAATTCCGAAGCGGTACCCTCGGTTTTTGGCCCCGGGCGCCCCGTGCCCATCGTTCGGACACCGCGAGTACGCACGTCGCCCACGCTGGTCCGGGACGGCGGACCTTGACGCCCAGGTTCACCCCGGTAGATTAAAAAATGGAAAACATAAAGGGGAAAAGTCGAAACGATCTCCGGCCGTTCACGGTAGGCCCACATCGACGCGAAAAGCAAAAAAGGGGTGCAACACGAGGACTTCCCAGGAGGTCACCCATCCTAGAACTACTCTCGCCCAAGCACGCTTAACTACGGAGTTCTGATGGGATCCGGTGCATTAGCGCTGGTATGATCGCACCCGAACTGTACACGCGAATCGAACTATTTGTGCCTTCCGGACGCGAGGCTCCCGCGGAAAGGCTTCGGGCTGTCGTGGCCGTAACTTTCGATCCGCCCGCCGGATTCGCCCTTATGATATACCGTCGGAAAGCTCGGGACGAGAAGTACGGCGGGGTAAACAGGCGTGCCCGTTTCGCGCCGCTGGCGCGTCCGGATTAGGCCAATTCCGAAGCGGTACCCTCGGTTTTTGGCCCCGGGCGCCCCGCGCCCATCGTTCGGACACCGCGAGTACGCACGTCGCCCACGCTGGTCCGGGACGGCGGACCTTGACGCCCAGGTTCACCCCGGTAGATTAAAAAATGGAAAACATAACGGGGAAAAGTCGAAACGATCTCCGGCCGTTCACGGTAGGCCCACATCGACGCGAAAAGCAAAAAAGGGGTGCAACACGAGGACTTCCCAGGAGGTCACCCATCCTAGTACTACTCTCGCCCAAGCACGCTTAACTGCGGAGTTCTGATGGGATCCGGTGCATTAGCGCTGGTATGATCGCACCCGAACTGTACACGCGAATCGAACTATTTGTGCCTTCCGGACGCGAGGCTCCCGCGGAAAGCCTTCGGGCTGTCGTGGCCGTAACTTTCGATCCGCCCGCCGGATTCGCCCTTACGATATACCGTCGGAAAGCTCGGGACGAGAAGAACGGCGGGGTAAACAGGTGTGCCCGTTTCGCGCCGCCGGCGCGGCCGGATTAGGCCAATTCCGAAGCGGTACCCTCGGTTTTTGGCCCCGGGCGCCCCGCGCCCATCGTTCGGACACCGCGAGTACGCACGTCGCCCACGCTGGTCCGGGACGGCGGACCTTGACGCCCAGGTTCACCCCGGTAGATTAAAAAATGGAAAACATAAAGGGGAAAAGTCGAAACGATCTCCGGCCGTTCACGGTAGGCCCACATCGACGCGAAAAGCAAAAAAGGGGTGCAACACGAGGACTTCCCAGGAGGTCACCCATCCGAGTACTACTCTCGCCCAAGCACGCTTAACTGCGGAGTTCTGATGGGATCCGGTGCATTAGCACTGGTATGATCGCACCCGAACTGTACACGCGAATCGAACTATTTGTGCCTTCCGGACGCGAGGCTCCCGCGGAAAGGCTTCGGGCTGTCGTGGCCGTAACTTTCGATCCGCCCGCCGGATTCGCCCTTATGATATACCGTCGGAAAGCTCGGGACGAGAAGAACGGCGGGGTAAACCGGCGTGCCCGTTTCGGGCCGCCGGCGCGGCCGGATTAGGCCAATTCCGAAGCGGTACCCTCGGTTTTTGGCCCCGGGCGCCCCGCGCCCATCGTTCGGACACCGCGAGTACGCACGTCGCCCACGCTGGTCCGGGACGGCGGACCTTGACGCCCAGGTTCACCCCGGTAGATTAAAAAATGGAAAACATAAAGGGGAAAAGTCGAAACGATCTCCGGCCGTTCACGGTAGGCCCACATCGACGCGAAAAGCAAAAAAGGGGTGCAACACGAGGACTTCCCAGGAGGTCACCCATCCTAGTACTACTCTCGCCCAAGCACGCTTAACTGCGGAGTTCTGATGGGATCCGGTGCATTAGCGCTGGTATGATCGCACCCGAACTGTACACGCGAATCGAACTATTTGTGCCTTCCGGACGCGAGGCTCCCGCGGAAAGGCTTCGGGCTGTCGTGGCCGTAACTTTCGATCCGCCCGCCGGATTCGCCCTTATGATATACCGTCGGAAAGCTCGGGACGAGAAGAACGGCGGGGTAAACCGGCGTGCCCGTTTCGGGCCGCCGGCGCGGCCGGATTAGGCCAATTCCGAAGCGGTACCCTCGGTTTTTGGCCCCGGGCGCCCCGCGCCCATCGTTCGGACACCGCGAGTACGCACGTCGCCCACGCTGGTCCGGGACGGCGGACCTTGACGCCCAGGTTCACCCCGGTAGATTAAAAAATGGAAAACATAAAGGGGAAAAGTCGAAACGATCTCCGGCCGTTCACGGTAGGCCCACATCGACGCGAAAAGCAAAAAAGGGGTGCAACACGAGGACTTCCCAGGAGGTCACCCATCCTAGTACTACTCTCGCCCAAGCACGCTTAACTGCGGAGTTCTGATGGGATCCGGTGCATTAGCGCTGGTATGATCGCACCCGAACTGTACACGCGAATCGAACTATTTGTGCCTTCCGGACGCGAGGCTCCCGCGGAAAGCCTTCGGGCTGTCGTGGCCGTAACTTTCGATCCGCCCGCCGGATTCGCCCTTATGATATACCGTCGGAAAGCTCGGGACGAGAAGAACGGCGGGGTAAACCGGCGTGCCCGTTTCGCGCCGCCGGCGCGGCCGGATTAGGCCAATTCCGAAGCGGTACCCTCGGTTTTTGGCCCCGGGCGCCCCGCGCCCATCGTTCGGACACCGCGAGTACGCACGTCGCCCACGCTGGTCCGGGACGGCGGACCTTGACGCCCAGGTTCACCCCGGTAGATTAAAAAATGGAAAACATAAAGGGGAAAAGTCGAAACGATCTCCGGCCGTTCACGGTAGGCCCACATCGACGCGAAAAGCAAAAAAGGGGTGCAACACGAGGACTTCCCAGGAGGTCACCCATCCTAGTACTACTCTCGCCCAAGCACGCTTAACTGCGGAGTTCTGATGGGATCCGGTGCATTAGCGCTGGTATGATCGCACCCGAACTGTACACGCGAATCGAACTATTTGTGCCTTCCGGACGCGAGGCTCCCGCGGAAAGCCTTCGGGCTGTCGTGGCCGTAACTTTCGATCCGCCCGCCGGATTCGCCCTTATGATATACCGTCGGAAAGCTCGGGACGAGAAGAACGGCGGGGTAAACCGGCGTGCCCGTTTCGCGCCGCCGGCGCGGCCGGATTAGGCCAATTCCGAAGCGGTACCCTCGGTTTTTGGCCCCGGGCGCCCCGCGCCCATCGTTCGGACACCGCGAGTACGCACGTCGCCCACGCTGGTCCGGGACGGCGGACCTTGACGCCCAGGTTCACCCCGGTAGATTAAAAAATGGAAAACATAAAGGGGAAAAGTCGAAACGATCTCCGGCCGTTCACGGTAGGCCCACATCGACGCGAAAAGCAAAAAAGGGGTGCAACACGAGGACTTCCCAGGAGGTCACCCATCCTAGTACTACTCTCGCCCAAGCACGCTTAACTGCGGAGTTCTGATGGGATCCGGTGCATTAGCGCTGGTATGATCGCACCCGAACTGTACACGCGAATCGAACTATTTGTGCCTTCCGGACGCGAGGCTCCCGCGGAAAGCCTTCGGGCTGTCGTGGCCGTAACTTTCGATCCGCCCGCCGGATTCGCCCTTATGATATACCGTCGGAAAGCTCGGGACGAGAAGAACGGCGGGGTAAACCGGCGTGCCCGTTTCGGGCCGCCGGCGCGGCCGGATTAGGCCAATTCCGAAGCGGTACCCTCGGTTTTTGGCCCCGGGCGCCCCGTGCCCATCGTTCGGACACCGCGAGTACGCACGTCGCCCACGCTGGTCCGGGACGGCGGACCTTGACGCCCAGGTTCACCCCGGTAGATTAAAAAATGGAAAACATAAAGGGGAAAAGTCGAAACGATCTCCGGCCGTTCACGGTAGGCCCACATCGACGCGAAAAGCAAAAAAGGGGTGCAACACGAGGACTTCCCAGGAGGTCACCCATCCTAGAACTACTCTCGCCCAAGCACGCTTAACTACGGAGTTCTGATGGGATCCGGTGCATTAGCGCTGGTATGATCGCACCCGAACTGTACACGCGAATCGAACTATTTGTGCCTTCCGGACGCGAGGCTCCCGCGGAAAGGCTTCGGGCTGTCGTGGCCGTAACTTTCGATCCGCCCGCCGGATTCGCCCTTATGATATACCGTCGGAAAGCTCGGGACGAGAAGTACGGCGGGGTAAACAGGCGTGCCCGTTTCGCGCCGCTGGCGCGTCCGGATTAGGCCAATTCCGAAGCGGTACCCTCGGTTTTTGGCCCCGGGCGCCCCGCGCCCATCGTTCGGACACCGCGAGTACGCACGTCGCCCACGCTGGTCCGGGACGGCGGACCTTGACGCCCAGGTTCACCCCGGTAGATTAAAAAATGGAAAACATAACGGGGAAAAGTCGAAACGATCTCCGGCCGTTCACGGTAGGCCCACATCGACGCGAAAAGCAAAAAAGGGGTGCAACACGAGGACTTCCCAGGAGGTCACCCATCCTAGTACTACTCTCGCCCAAGCACGCTTAACTGCGGAGTTCTGATGGGATCCGGTGCATTAGCGCTGGTATGATCGCACCCGAACTGTACACGCGAATCGAACTATTTGTGCCTTCCGGACGCGAGGCTCCCGCGGAAAGCCTTCGGGCTGTCGTGGCCGTAACTTTCGATCCGCCCGCCGGATTCGCCCTTACGATATACCGTCGGAAAGCTCGGGACGAGAAGAACGGCGGGGTAAACAGGTGTGCCCGTTTCGCGCCGCCGGCGCGGCCGGATTAGGCCAATTCCGAAGCGGTACCCTCGGTTTTTGGCCCCGGGCGCCCCGCGCCCATCGTTCGGACACCGCGAGTACGCACGTCGCCCACGCTGGTCCGGGACGGCGGACCTTGACGCCCAGGTTCACCCCGGTAGATTAAAAAATGGAAAACATAAAGGGGAAAAGTCGAAACGATCTCCGGCCGTTCACGGTAGGCCCACATCGACGCGAAAAGCAAAAAAGGGGTGCAACACGAGGACTTCCCAGGAGGTCACCCATCCGAGTACTACTCTCGCCCAAGCACGCTTAACTGCGGAGTTCTGATGGGATCCGGTGCATTAGCACTGGTATGATCGCACCCGAACTGTACACGCGAATCGAACTATTTGTGCCTTCCGGACGCGAGGCTCCCGCGGAAAGGCTTCGGGCTGTCGTGGCCGTAACTTTCGATCCGCCCGCCGGATTCGCCCTTATGATATACCGTCGGAAAGCTCGGGACGAGAAGAACGGCGGGGTAAACAGGCGTGCCCGTTTCGCGCCGCCGGCGCGTCCGGATTAGGCCAATTCCGAAGCGGTACCCTCGGTTTTTGGCCCCGGGCGCCCCGCGCCCATCGTTCGGACACCGCGAGTACGCACGTCGCCCACGCTGGTCCGGGACGGCGGACCTTGACGCCCAGGTTCACCCCGGTAGATTAAAAAATGGAAAACATAAAGGGGAAAAGTCGAAACGATCTCCGGCCGTTCACGGTAGGCCCACATCGACGCGAAAAGCAAAAAAGGGGTGCAACACGAGGACTTCCCAGGAGGTCACCCATCCTAGTACTACTCTCGCCCAAGCACGCTTAACTGCGGAGTTCTGATGGGATCCGGTGCATTAGCGCTGGTATGATCGCACCCGAACTGTACACGCGAATCGAACTATTTTTGCCTTCCGGACGCGAGGCTCCCGCGGAAAGGCTTCGGGCTGTCGTGGCCGTAACTTTCGATCCGCCCGCCGGATTCGCCCTTATGATATACCGTCGGAAAGCTCGGGACGAGAAGAACGGCGGGGTAAACCGGCGTGCCCGTTTCGGGCCGCCGGCGCGGCCGGATTAGGCCAATTCCGAAGCGGTACCCTCGGTTTTTGGCCCCGGGCGCCCCGCGCCCATCGTTCGGACACCGCGAGTACGCACGTCGCCCACGCTGGTCCGGGACGGCGGACCTTGACGCCCAGGTTCACCCCGGTAGATTAAAAAATGGAAAACATAAAGGGGAAAAGTCGAAACGATCTCCGGCCGTTCACGGTAGGCCCACATCGACGCGAAAAGCAAAAAAGGGGTGCAACACGAGGACTTCCCAGGAGGTCACCCATCCTAGTACTACTCTCGCCCAAGCACGCTTAACTGCGGAGTTCTGATGGGATCCGGTGCATTAGCGCTGGTATGATCGCACCCGAACTGTACACGCGAATCGAACTATTTGTGCCTTCCGGACGCGAGGCTCCCGCGGAAAGGCTTCGGGCTGTCGTGGCCGTAACTTTCGATCCGCCCGCCGGATTCGCCCTTATGATATACCGTCGGAAAGCTCGGGACGAGAAGAACGGCGGGGTAAACCGGCGTGCCCGTTTCGGGCCGCCGGCGCGGCCGGATTAGGCCAATTCCGAAGCGGTACCCTCGGTTTTTGGCCCCGGGCGCCCCGCGCCCATCGTTCGGACACCGCGAGTTCGCACGTCGCCCACGCTGGTCCGGGACGGCGGACCTTGACGCCCAGGTTCACCCCGGTAGATTAAAAAATGGAAAACATAAAGGGGAAAAGTCGAAACGATCTCCGGCCGTTCACGGTAGGCCCACATCGACGCGAAAAGCAAAAAAGGGGTGCAACACGAGGACTTCCCAGGAGGTCACCCATCCTAGTACTACTCTCGCTCAAGCACGCTTAACTGCGGAGTTCTGATGGGATCCGGTGCATTAGCGCTGGTATGATCGCACCCGAACTGTACACGCGAATCGAACTATTTGTGCCTTCCGGACGCGAGGCTCCCGCGGAAAGGCTTCGGGCTGTCGTGGCCGTAACTTTCGATCCGCCCGCCGGATTCGCCCTTATGATATACCGTCGGAAAGCTCGGGACGAGAAGAACGGCGGGGTAAACCGGCGTGCCCGTTTCGGGCCGCCGGCGCGGCCGGATTAGGCCAATTCCGAAGCGGTACCCTCGGTTTTTGGCCCCGGGCGCCCCGCGCCCATCGTTCGGACACCGCGAGTACGCACGTCGCCCACGCTGGTCCGGGACGGCGGACCTTGACGCCCAGGTTCACCCCGGTAGATTAAAAAATGGAAAACATAAAGGGGAAAAGTCGAAACGATCTCCGGCCGTTCACGGTAGGCCCACATCGACGCGAAAAGCAAAAAAGGGGTGCAACACGAGGACTTCCCAGGAGGTCACCCATCCTAGTACTACTCTCGCCCAAGCACGCTTAACTGCGGAGTTCTGATGGGATCCGGTGCATTAGCGCTGGTATGATCGCACCCGAACTGTACACGCGAATCGAACTATTTGTGCCTTCCGGACGCGAGGCTCCCGCGGAAAGCCTTCGGGCTGTCGTGGCCGTAACTTTCGATCCGCCCGCCGGATTCGCCCTTATGATATACCGTCGGAAAGCTCGGGACGAGAAGAACGGCGGGGTAAACCGGCGTGCCCGTTTCGGGCCGCCGGCGCGGCCGGATTAGGCCAATTCCGAAGCGGTACCCTCGGTTTTTGGCCCCGGGCGCCCCGTGCCCATCGTTCGGACACCGCGAGTACGCACGTCGCCCACGCTGGTCCGGGACGGCGGACCTTGACGCCCAGGTTCACCCCGGTAGATTAAAAAATGGAAAACATAAAGGGGAAAAGTCGAAACGATCTCCGGCCGTTCACGGTAGGCCCACATCGACGCGAAAAGCAAAAAAGGGGTGCAACACGAGGACTTCCCAGGAGGTCACCCATCCTAGTACTACTCTCGCCCAAGCACGCTTAACTGCGGAGTTCTGATGGGATCCGGTGCATTAGCGCTGGTATGATCGCACCCGAACTGTACACGCGAATCGAACTATTTGTGCCTTCCGGACGCGAGGCTCCCGCGGAAAGGCTTCGGGCTGTCGTGGCCGTAACTTTCGATCCGCCCGCCGGATTCGCCCTTATGATATACCGTCGGAAAGCTCGGGACGAGAAGAACGGCGGGGTAAACCGGCGTGCCCGTTTCGGGCCGCCGGCGCGGCCGGATTAGGCCAATTCCGAAGCGGTACCCTCGGTTTTTGGCCCCGGGCGCCCCGTGCCCATCGTTAGGACACCGCGAGTACGCACGTCGCCCACGCTGGTCCGGGACGGCGGACCTTGACGCCCAGGTTCACCCCGGTAGATTAAAAAATGGAAAACATAAAGGGGAAAAGTCGAAACGATCTCCGGCCGTTCACGGTAGGCCCACATCGACGCGAAAAGCAAAAAAGGGGTGCAACACGAGGACTTCCCAGGAGGTCACCCATCCTAGTACTACTCTCGCCCAAGCACGCTTAACAACGGAGTTCTGATGGGATCCGGTGCATTAGCGCTGGTATGATCGCACCCGAACTGTACACGCGAATCGAACTATTTGTGCCTTCCGGACGCGAGGCTCCCGCGGAAAGGCTTCGGGCTGTCGTGGCCGTAACTTTCGATCCGCCCGCCGGATTCGCCCTTATGATATACCGTCAGAAAGCTCGGGACGAGAAGAACGGCGGGGTAAACCGGCGTGCCTGTTTCGGGCCGCCGGCGCGGCCGGATTAGGCCAATTCCGAAGCGGTACCCTCGGTTTTTGGCCCCGGGCGCCCCGTGCCCATCGTTCGGACACCGCGAGTACGCACGTCGCCCACGCTGGTCCGGGACGGCGGACCTTGACGCCCAGGTTCACCCCGGTAGATTAAAAAATGGAAAACATAAAGGGGAAAAGTCGAAACGATCTCCGGCCGTTCACGGTAGGCCCACATCGACGCGAAAAGCAAAAAAGGGGTGCAACACGAGGACTTCCCAGGAGGTCACCCATCCTAGAACTACTCTCGCCCAAGCACGCTTAACTACGGAGTTCTGATGGGATCCGGTGCATTAGCGCTGGTATGATCGCACCCGAACTGTACACGCGAATCGAACTATTTGTGCCTTCCGGACGCGAGGCTCCCGCGGAAAGGCTTCGGGCTGCCGTGGCCGTAACTTTCGATCCGCCCGCCGGATTCGCCCTTATGATATACCGTCGGAAAGCTCGGGACGAGAAGAACGGCGGGGTAAACCGGCGTGCCTGTTTCGGGCCGCCGGCGCGGCCGGATTAGGCCAATTCCGAAGCGGTACCCTCGGTTTTTGGCCCCGGGCGCCCCGTGCCCATCGTTCGGACACCGCGAGTACGCACGTCGCCCACGCTGGTCCGGGACGGCGGACCTTGACGCCCAGGTTCACCCCGGTAGATTAAAAAATGGAAAACATAAAGGGGAAAAGTCGAAACGATCTCCGGCCGTTCACGGTAGGCCCACATCGACGCGAAAAGCAAAAAAGGGGTGCAACACGAGGACTTCCCAGGAGGTCACCCATCCTAGAACTACTCTCGCCCAAGCACGCTTAACTACGGAGTTCTGATGGGATCCGGTGCATTAGCGCTGGTATGATCGCACCCGAACTGTACACGCGAATCGAACTATTTGTGCCTTCCGGACGCGAGGCTCCCGCGGAAAGGCTTCGGGCTGTCGTGGCCGTAACTTTCGATCCGCCCGCCGGATTCGCCCTTATGATATACCGTCGGAAAGCTCGGGACGAGAAGAACGGCGGGGTAAACAGGCGTGCCAGTTTCGCGCCGCCGGCGCGGCCGGATTAGGCCAATTCCGAAACGGTACCCTCGGTTTTTGGCCCCGGGCGCCCCGCGCCCATCGTTCGGACACCGCGAGTACGCACGTCGCCCACGCTGGTCCGGGACGGCGGACCTTGACGCCCAGGTTCACCCCGGTAGATTAAAAAATGGAAAACATAAAGGGGAAAAGTCGAAACGATCTCCGGCCGTTCACGGTAGGCCCACATCGACGCGAAAAGCAAAAAAGGGGTGCAACACGAGGACTTCCTAGGAGGTCACCCATCCTAGTACTACTCTCGCCCAAGCACGCTTAACTGCAGAGTTCTGATGGGATCCGGTGCATTAGCGCTGGTATGATCGCACCCGAACTGTACACGCGAATCATACTATTTTTGCCTTCCGGACGCGAGGCTCCCGCGGAAAGGCTTCGGGCTGTCGTGGCCGTAACTTTCGATCCGCCCGCCGGATTCGCCCTTATGATATACCGTCGGAAAGCTCGGGACGAGAAGAACGGCGGGGTAAACCGGCGTGCCCGTTTCGGGCCCCCGGCGCGGCCGGATTAGGCCAATTCCGAAGCGGTACCCTCGGTTTTTGGCCCCGGGCGCCCCGCGCCCATCGTTCGGACACCGCGAGTACGCACGTCGCCCACGCTGGTCCGGGACGGCGGACCTTGACGCCCAGGTTCACCCCGGTAGATTAAAAAATGGAAAACATAAAGGGGAAAAGTCGAAACGATCTCCGGCCGTTCACGGTAGGCCCACATCGACGCGAAAAGCAAAAAAGGGGTGCAACACGAGGACTTCCCAGGAGGTCACCCATCATAGTACTACTCTCGCCCAAGCACGCTTAACTGCGGAGTTCTGATGGGATCCGGTGCATTAGCGCTGGTATGATCGCACCCGAACTGTACACGCGAATCGGACTATTTGTGCCTTCCGGACGCGAGGCTCCCGCGGAAAGCCTTCGGGCTGTCGTGGCCGTAACTTTCGATCCGCCCGCCGGATTCGCCCTTATGATATACCGTCGGAAAGCTCGGGACGAGAAGAACGGCGGGGTAAACAGGCGTGCCCATTTCGCGCCGCCGGCGCGGCCGGATTAGGCCAATTCCGAAGCGGTACCCTCGGTTTTTGGCCCCGGGCGCCCCGCGCCCATCGTTCGGACACCGCGAGTACGCACGTCGCCCACGCTGGTCCGGGACGGCGGACCTTGACGCCCAGGTTCACCCCGGTAGATTAAAAAATGGAAAACATAAAGGGGAAAAGTCGAAACGATCTCCGCCCGTTCACGGTAGGCCCACAATGACGCGAAAAGCAAAAAAGGGGTGCAACACGAGGACTTCCCAGGAGGTCACCCATCCTAGTACTACTCTCGCCCAAGCACGCTTGACTGCGGAGTTCTGATGGGATCCGGTGCATTAGCGCTGGTATGATCGCACCCGAACTATACACGCGAATCGAACTATTTGTGCCTTCCGGACGCGAGGCTCCCGCGGAAAGGCTTCGGGCTGTCGTGGCCGTAACTTTCGATCCGCCCGCCGGATTCGCCCTTATGATATACCGTCGGAAAGCTCGGGACGAGAAGAACGGCGGGGTAAACCGGCGTGCCCGTTTCGGGCCGCCGGCGCGGCCGGATTAGGCCAATTCCGAAGCGGTACCCTCGGTTTTTGTCCCCGGGCGCCCCGCGCCCATCGTTCGGACACCGCGAGTACGCACGTCGCCCACGCTGGTCCGGGACGGCGGACCTTGACGCCCAGGTTCACCCCGGTAGATTAAAAAATGGAAAACATAAAGGGGAAAAGTCGAAACGATCTCCGCCCGTTCACGGTAGGCCCACATCGACGCGAAAAGCAAAAAAGGGGTGCAACACGAGGACTTCCCAGGAGGTCACCCATCCTAGTACTACTCTCGCCCAAGCACGCTTAACTACGGAGTTCTGATGGGATCCGGTGCATTAGCGCTGGTATGATCGCACCCGAACTGTACACGCGAATCGAACTATTTGTGCCTTCCGGACGCGAGGCTCCCGCGGAAAGGCTTCGGGCTGTCGTGGCCGTAACTTTAGATCCGCCCGCCGGATTCGCCCTTATGATATACCGTCGGAAAGCTCGGGACGAGAAGAACGGCGGGGTAAACCGGCGTGCCCGTTTCGGGCCGCCGGCGCGGCCGGATTAGGCCAATTCCGAAGCGGTACCCTCGGTTTTTGGCCCCGGGCGCCCCGTGCCCATCGTTCGGACACCGCGAGTACGCACGTCGCCCACGCTGGTCCGGGACGGCGGACCTTGACGCCCAGGTTCACCCCGGTAGATTAAAAAATGGAAAACATATAGGGGAAAAGTCGAAACGATCTCCGGCCGTTCACGGTAGGCCCACATCGACGCGAAAAGCAAAAAAGGGGTGCAACACGAGGACTTCCCAGGAGGTCACCCATCCTAGTACTACTCTCGCCCAAGCACGCTTAACTCCGGAGTTCTGATGGGATCCGGTGCATTAGCGCTGGTATGATCGCACCCGAACTGTACACGCGAATCGAACTATTTGTGCCTTCCGGACGCGAGGCTCCCGCGGAAAGGCTTCGGGCTGTCGTGGCCGTAACTTTCGATCCGCCCGCCGGATTCGCCCTTATGATATACCGTCGGAAAGCTCGGGACGAGAAGAACGGCGGGGTAAACCGGCGTGCCCGTTTCGGGCCGCCGGCGCGGCCGGATTAGGCCAATTCCGAAGCGGTACCCTCGGTTTTTGGCCCCGGGCGCCCCGCGCCCATCGTTCGGACACCGCGAGTACGCACGTCGCCCACGCTGGTCCGGGACGGCGGACCTTGACGCCCAGGTTCACCCCGGTAGATTAAAAAATGGAAAACATAAAGGGGAAAAGTCGAAACGATCTCCGGCCGTTCACGGTAGGCCCACATCGACGCGAAAAGCAAAAAAGGGGTGCAACACGAGGACTTCCCAGGAGGTCACCCATCCTAGTACTACTCTCGCCCAAGCACGCTTAACTGCGGAGTTCTGATGGGATCCGGTGCATTAGCGCTGGTATGATCGCACCCGAACTGTACACGCGAATCGAACTATTTGTGCCTTCCGGACGCGAGGCTCCCGCGGAAAGGCTTCGGGCTGTCGTGGCCGTAACTTTCGATCCGCCCGCCGGATTCGCCCTTATGATATACCGTCGGAAAGCTCGGGACGAGAAGAACGGCGGGGTAAACCGGCGTGCCCGTTTCGGGCCGCCGGCGCGGCCGGATTAGGCCAATTCCGAAGCGGTACCCTCGGTTTTTGGCCCCGGGCGCCCCGTCCCCATCGTTCGGACACCGCGAGTACGCACGTCGCCCACGCTGGTCCGGGACGGCGGACCTTGACGCCCAGGTTCACCCCGGTAGATTAAAAAATGGAAAACATATAGGGGAAAAGTCGAAACGATCTCCGGCCGTTCACGGTAGGCCCACATCGACGCGAAAAGCAAAAAAGGGGTGCAACACGAGGACTTCCCAGGAGGTCACCCATCCTAGTACTACTCTTGCCCAAGCACGCTTAACTACGGAGTTCTGATGGGATCCGGTGCATTAGCGCTGGTATGATCGCACCCGAACTGTACACGCGAATCGAACTATTTGTGCCTTCCGGACGCGAGGCTCCCGCGGAAAGGCCTCGGGCTGTCGTGGCCGTAACTTTCGATCCGCCCGCCGGATTCGCCCTTATGATATACCGTCGGAAAGCTCGGGACGAGAAGAACGGCGCGGTAAACCGGCGTGCCCGTTTCGGGCCGCCGGCGCGGCCGGATTAGGCCAATTCCGAAGCGGTACCCTCGGTTTTTGGCCCCGGACGCCCCGCGCCCATCGTTAGGACACCGCGAGTACGCACGTCGCCCACGCTGGTCCGGGACGGCGGACCTTGACGCCCAGGTTCACCCCGGTAGATTAAAAAATGGAAAACATAAAGGGGAAAAGTCGAAACGATCTCCGGCCGTTCACGGTAGGCCCACATCGACGCGAAAAGCAAAAAAGGGGTGCAACACGAGGACTTCCCAGGAGGTCACCCATCCTAGTACTACTCTCGCCCAAGCACGCTTAACTGCGGAGTTCTGATGGGATCCGGTGCATTAGCGCTGGTATGATCGCACCCGAACTGTACACGCGAATCGAACTATTTGTGCCTTCCGGACGCGAGGCTCCCGCGGAAAGGCTTCGGGCTGTCGTGGCCGTAACTTTCGATCCGCCCGCCGGATTCGCCCTTATGATATACCGTCGGAAAGCTCGGGACGAGAAGAACGGCGGGGTAAACCGGCGTGCCCGTTTCGGGCCGCCGGCGCGGCCGGATTAGGCCAATTCCGAAGCGGTACCCTCGGTTTTTGGCCCCGGGCGCCCCGCGCCCATCGTTCGGACACCGCGAGTACGCACGTCGCCCACGCTGGTCCGGGACGGCGGACCTTGACGCCCAGGTTCACCCCGGTAGATTAAAAAATGGAAAACATAAAGGGGAAAAGTCGAAACGATCTCCGGCCGTTCACGGTAGGCCCACATCGACGCGAAAAGCAAAAAAGGGGTGCAACACGAGGACTTCCCAGGAGGTCACCCATCCTAGTACTACTCTCGTCCAAGCACGCTTAACTGCGGAGTTCTGATGGGATCCGGTGCATTAGCGCTGGTATGATCGCACCCGAACTGTACACGCGAATCGAACTATTTGTGCCTTCCGGACGCGAGGCTCCCGCGGAAAGGCTTCGGGCTGTCGTGGCCGTAACTTTCGATCCGCCCGCCGGATTCGCCCTTATGATATACCGTCGGAAAGCTCGGGACGAGAAGAACGGCAGGGTAAACCGGCGTGCCCGTTTCGGGCCGCCGGCGCGGCCGGATTAGGCCAATTCCGAAGCGGTACCCTCGGTTTTTGGCCCCGGGCGCCCCGCGCCCATCGTTCGGACACCGCGAGTACGCACGTCGCCCACGCTGGTCCGGGACGGCGGACCTTGACGCCCAGGTTCACCCCGGTAGATTAAAAAATGGAAAACATAAAGGGGAAAAGTCGAAACGATCTCCGGCCGTTCACGGTAGGCCCACATCGACGCGAAAAGCAAAAAAGGGGTGCAACACGAGGACTTCCCAGGAGGTCACCCATCCTAGTACTACTCTCGCCCAAGCACGCTTAACTGCGGAGTTCTGATGGGATCCGGTGCATTAGCGCTGGTATGATCGCACCCGAACTGTACACGCGAATCGAACTATTTGTGCCTTCCGGACGCGAGGCTCCCGCGGAAAGGCTTCGGGCTGTCGTGGCCGTAACTTTCGATCCGCCCGCCGGATTCGCCCTTATGATATACCGTCGGAAAGCTCGGGACGAGAAGAACGGCGGGGTAAACCGGCGTGCCCGTTTCGGGCCGCCGGCGCGGCCGGATTAGGCCAATTCCGAAGCGGTACCCTCGGTTTTTGGCCCCGGGCGCCCCGTCCCCATCGTTCGGACACCGCGAGTACGCACGTCGCCCACGCTGGTCCGGGACGGCGGACCTTGACGCCCAGGTTCACCCCGGTAGATTAAAAAATGGAAAACATATAGGGGAAAAGTCGAAACGATCTCCGGCCGTTCACGGTAGGCCCACATCGACGCGAAAAGCAAAAAAGGGGTGCAACACGAGGACTTCCCAGGAGGTCACCCATCCTAGTACTACTCTCGCCCAAACACGCTTAACTACGGAGTTCTGATGGGATCCGGTGCATTAGCGCTGGTATGATCGCACCCAAACTATACACGCGAATCGAACTATTTGTGCCTTCCGGACGCGAGGCTCCCGCGGAAAGGCCTCGGGCTGTCGTGGCCGTAACTTTCGATCCGCCCGCCGGATTCGCCCTTATGATATACCGTCGGAAAGCTCGGGACGAGAAGAACGGCGCGGTAAACCGGCGTGCCCGTTTCGGGCCGCCGGCGCGGCCGGATTAGGCCAATTCCGAAGCGGTACCCTCGGTTTTTGGCCCCGGACGCCCCGCGCCCATCGTTAGGACACCGCGAGTACGCACGTCGCCCACGCTGGTCCGGGACGGCGGACCTTGACGCCCAGGTTCACCCCGGTAGATTAAAAAATGGAAAACATAAAGGGGAAAAGTCGAAACGATCTCCGGCCGTTCACGGTAGGCCCACATCGACGCGAAAAGCAAAAAAGGGGTGCAACACGAGGACTTCCCAGGAGGTCACCCATCCTAGTACTACTCTCGCCCAAGCACGCTTAACTGCGGAGTTCTGATGGGATCCGGTGCATTAGCGCTGGTATGATCGCACCCGAACTGTACACGCGAATCGAACTATTTGTGCCTTCCGGACGCGAGGCTCCCGCGGAAAGGCTTCGGGCTGTCGTGGCCGTAACTTTCGATCCGCCCGCCGGATTCGCCCTTATGATATACCGTCGGAAAGCTCGGGACGAGAAGAACGGCGGGGTAAACCGGCGTGCCCGTTTCGGGCCGCCGGCGCGGCCGGATTAGGCCAATTCCGAAGCGGTACCCTCGGTTTTTGGCCCCGGGCGCCCCGCGCCCATCGTTCGGACACCGCGAGTACGCACGTCGCCCACGCTGGTCCGGGACGGCGGACCTTGACGCCCAGGTTCACCCCGGTAGATTAAAAAATGGAAAACATAAAGGGGAAAAGTCGAAACGATCTCCGGCCGTTCACGGTAGGCCCACATCGACGCGAAAAGCAAAAAAGGGGTGCAACACGAGGACTTCCCAGGAGGTCACCCATCCTAGTACAACTCTCGCCCAAGCACGCTTAACTACGGAGTTCTGATGGGATCCGGTGCATTAGCGCTGGTATGATCGCACCCGAACTGTACACGCGAATCGAACTATTTGTGCCTTCCGGACGCGAGGCTCCCGCGGAAAGGCTTCGGGCTGTCGTGGCCGTAACTTTCGATCCTCCCGCCGGATTCGCCCTTATGATATACCGTCGGAAAGCTCGGGACGAGAAGAACGGCGGGGTAAACCGGCGTGCCCGTTTCGGGCCGCCGGCGCGGCCGGATTAGGCCAATTCCGAAGCGGTACCCTCGGTTTTTGGCCCCGGGCGCCCCGCGCCCATCGTTCGGACACCGCGAGTACGCACGTCGCCCACGCTGGTCCGGGACGGCGGACCTTGACGCCCAGGTTCACCCCGGTAGATTAAAAAATGGAAAACATAAAGGGGAAAAGTCGAAACGATCTCCGACCGTTCACGGTAGGCCCACATCGTCGCGAAAAGCAAAAAAGGGGTGCAAGACGAGGACTTCCCAGGAGGTCACCCATCCTAGTACTACTCTCGCCCAAGCACGCTTAACTGCGGAGTTCTGATGGGATCCGGTGCATTAGCGCTGGTATGATCGCACCCGAACTGTACACGCGAATCGAACTATTTGTGCCTTCCGGACGCGAGGCTCCCGCGGAAAGGCTTCGGGCTGTCGTGGCCGTAACTTTCGATCCGCCCGCCGGATTCGCCCTTATGATATACCGTCGGAAAGCTCGGGACGAGAAGAACGGCGGGGTAAACCGGCGTGCCCGTTTCGGGCCGCCGGCGCGGCCGGATTAGGCCAATTCCGAAGCGGTACCCTCGGTTTTTGGCCCCGGGCGCCCCGCGCCCATCGTTCGGACACCGCGAGTACGCACGTCGCCCACGCTGGTCCGGGACGGCGGACCTTGACGCCCAGGTTCACCCCGGTAGATTAAAAAATGGAAAACATAAAGGGGAAAAGTCGAAACGATCTCCGGCCGTTCACGGTAGGCCCACATCGACGCGAAAAGCAAAAAAGGGGTGCAACACGAGGACTTCCCAGGAGGTCACCCATCCTAGTACTACTCTCGCCCAAGCACGCTTAACTGCGGAGTTCTGATGGGATCCGGTGCATTAGCGCTGGTATGATCGCACCCGAACTGTACACGCGAATCGAACTATTTGTGCCTTCCGGACGCGAGGCTCCCGCGGAAAGCCTTCGGGCTGTCGTGGCCGTAACTTTCGATCCGCCCGCCGGATTCGCCCTTATGATATACCGTCGGAAAGCTCGGGACGAGAAGAACGGCGGGGTAAACAGGCATGCCCGTTTCGCGCCGCCGGCGCGGCCGGATTAGGCCAATTCCGAAGCGATACCCTCGGTTTTTGGCCCCGGGCGCCCTGCGCCCATCGTTCGGACACCGCGAGTACGCACGTCGCCCACGCTGGTCCGGGACGGCGGACCTTGACGCCCAGGTTCACCCCGGTAGATTAAAAAATGGAAAACATAAAGGGGAAAAGTCGAAACGATCTCCGACCGTTCACGGTAGGCCCACATCGACGCGAAAAGCAAAAAAGGGGTGCAACACGAGGACTTCCCAGGAGGTCACCCATCCTAGTACTACTCTCGCCCAAGCACGCTTAACTGCGGAGTTCTGATGGGATCCGGTGCATTAGCGCTGGTATGATCGCACCCGAACTATACACGCGAATCGAACTATTTGTGCCTTCCGGACGCGAGGCTCCCGCGGAAAGGCTTCGGGCTGTCGTGGCCGTAACTTTCGATCCGCCCGCCGGATTCGCCCTTATGATATACCGTCGGAAAGCTCGGGACGAGAAGAACGGCGGGGTAAACCGGCGTGCCCGTTTCGGGCCGCCGGCGCGGCCGGATTAGGCCAATTCCGAAGCGGTACCCTCGGTTTTTGGCCCCGGGCGCCCCGCGCCCATCGTTCGGACACCGCGAGTACGCACGTCGCCCACGCTGGTCCGGGACGGCGGACCTTGACGCCCAGGTTCACCCCGGTAGATTAAAAAATGGAAAACATAAAGGGGAAAAGTCGAAACGATCTCCGGCCGTTCACGGTAGGCCCACATCGACGCGAAAAGCAAAAAAGGGGTGCAACACGAGGACTTCCCATGAGGTCACCCATCCTAGTACTACTCTCGCCCAAGCACGCTTAACTGCGGAGTTCTGATGGGATCCGGTGCATTAGCGCTGGTATGATCGCACCCGAACTGTACACGCGAATCGAACTATTTGTGCCTTCCGGACGCGAGGCTCCCGCGGAAAGGCTTCGGGCTGTCGTGGCCGTAACTTTCGATCCGCCCGCCGGATTCGCCCTTATGATATACCGTCGGAAAGCTCGGGACGAGAAGAACGGCGGGGTAAACCGGCGTGCCCGTTTCGGGCCGCCGGCGAGGCCGGATTAGGCCAATTCCGAAGCGGTACCCTCGGTTTTTGGCCCCGGGCGCCCCGTGCCCATCGTTCGGACACCGCGAGTACGCACGTCGCCCACGCTGGTCCGGGACGGCGGACCTTGACGCCCAGGTTCACCCCGGTAGATTAAAAAATGGAAAACATATAGGGGAAAAGTCGAAACGATCTCCGGCCGTTCACGGTAGGCCCACATCGACGCGAAAAGCAAAAAAGGGGTGCAACACGAGGACTTCCCAGGAGGTCACCCATCCTAGTACTACTCTCGCCCAAGCACGCTTAACTACGGAGTTCTGATGGGATCCGGGGAATTAGCGCTGGTATGATCGCACCCGAACTGTACACGCGAATCGAACTATTTGTGCCTTCCGGACGCGAGGCTCCCGCGGAAAGGCTTCGGGCTGTCGTGGCCGTAACTTTCGATCCGCCCGCCGGATTCGCCCTTATGATATACCGTCGGAAAGCTCGGGACGAGAAGAACGGCGGGGTAAACCGGCGTGCCCGTTTCGGGCCGCCGGCGCGGCCGGATTAGGCCAATTCCGAAGCGGTACCCTCGGTTTTTGGCCCCGGGCGCCCCGCGCCCATCGTTCGGACACCGCGAGTACGCACGTCGCCCACGCTGGTCCGGGACGGCGGACCTTGACGCCCAGGTTCACCCCGGTAGATTAAAAAATGGAAAACATAAAGGGGAAAAGTCGAAACGATCTCCGGCCGTTCACGGTAGGCCCACATCGACGCGAAAAGCAAAAAAGGGGTGCAACACGAGGACTTCCCAGGAGGTCACCCATCCTAGTACTACTCTCGCCCAAGCACGCTTAACTGCGGAGTTCTGATGGGATCCGGTGCATTAGCGCTGGTATGATCGCACCCGAACTGTACACGCGAATCGAACTATTTGTGCCTTCCGGACGCGAGGCTCCCGCGGAAAGGCTTCGGGCTGTCGTGGCCGTAACTTTCGATCCGCCCGCCGGATTCGCCCTTATGATATACCGTCGGAAAGCTCGGGACGAGAAGAACGGCGGGGTAAACCGGCGTGCCCGTTTCGGGCCGCCGGCGCGGCCGGATTAGGCCAATTCCGAAGCGGTACCCTCGGTTTTTGGCCCCGGGCGCCCCGTCCCCATCGTTCGGACACCGCGAGTACGCACGTCGCCCACGCTGGTCCGGGACGGCGGACCTTGACGCCCAGGTTCACCCCGGTAGATTAAAAAATGGAAAACATATAGGGGAAAAGTCGAAACGATCTCCGGCCGTTCACGGTAGGCCCACATCGACGCGAAAAGCAAAAAAGGGGTGCAACACGAGGACTTCCCAGGAGGTCACCCATCCTAGTACTACTCTCGCCCAAACACGCTTAACTACGGAGTTCTGATGGGATCCGGTGCATTAGCGCTGGTATGATCGCACCCGAACTATACACGCGAATCGAACTATTTGTGCCTTCCGGACGCGAGGCTCCCGCGGAAAGGCCTCGGGCTGTCGTGGCCGTAACTTTCGATCCGCCCGCCGGATTCGCCCTTATGATATACCGTCGGAAAGCTCGGGACGAGAAGAACGGCGCGGTAAACCGGCGTGCCCGTTTCGGGCCGCCGGCGCGGCCGGATTAGGCCAATTCCGAAGCGGTACCCTCGGTTTTTGGCCCCGGACGCCCCGCGCCCATCGTTAGGACACCGCGAGTACGCACGTCGCCCACGCTGGTCCGGGACGGCGGACCTTGACGCCCAGGTTCACCCCGGTAGATTAAAAAATGGAAAACATAAAGGGGAAAAGTCGAAACGATCTCCGGCCGTTCACGGTAGGCCCACATCGACGCGAAAAGCAAAAAAGGGGTGCAACACGAGGACTTCCCAGGAGGTCACCCATCCTAGTACTACTCTCGCCCAAGCACGCTTAACTGCGGAGTTCTGATGGGATCCGGTGCATTAGCGCTGGTATGATCGCACCCGAACTGTACACGCGAATCGAACTATTTGTGCCTTCCGGACGCGAGGCTCCCGCGGAAAGGCTTCGGGCTGTCGTGGCCGTAACTTTCGATCCGCCCGCCGGATTCGCCCTTATGATATACCGTCGGAAAGCTCGGGACGAGAAGAACGGCGGGGTAAACCGGCGTGCCCGTTTCGGGCCGCCGGCGCGGCCGGATTAGGCCAATTCCGAAGCGGTACCCTCGGTTTTTGGCCCCGGGCGCCCCGCGCCCATCGTTCGGACACCGCGAGTACGCACGTCGCCCACGCTGGTCCGGGACGGCGGACCTTGACGCCCAGGTTCACCCCGGTAGATTAAAAAATGGAAAACATAAAGGGGAAAAGTCGAAACGATCTCCGGCCGTTCACGGTAGGCCCACATCGACGCGAAAAGCAAAAAAGGGGTGCAACACGAGGACTTCCCAGGAGGTCACCCATCCTAGTACAACTCTCGCCCAAGCACGCTTAACTACGGAGTTCTGATGGGATCCGGTGCATTAGCGCTGGTATGATCGCACCCGAACTGTACACGCGAATCGAACTATTTGTGCCTTCCGGACGCGAGGCTCCCGCGGAAAGGCTTCGGGCTGTCGTGGCCGTAACTTTCGATCCTCCCGCCGGATTCGCCCTTATGATATACCGTCGGAAAGCTCGGGACGAGAAGAACGGCGGGGTAAACCGGCGTGCCCGTTTCGGGCCGCCGGCGCGGCCGGATTAGGCCAATTCCGAAGCGGTACCCTCGGTTTTTGGCCCCGGGCGCCCCGCGCCCATCGTTCGGACACCGCGAGTACGCACGTCGCCCACGCTGGTCCGGGACGGCGGACCTTGACGCCCAGGTTCACCCCGGTAGATTAAAAAATGGAAAACATAAAGGGGAAAAGTCGAAACGATCTCCGACCGTTCACGGTAGGCCCACATCGTCGCGAAAAGCAAAAAAGGGGTGCAAGACGAGGACTTCCCAGGAGGTCACCCATCCTAGTACTACTCTCGCCCAAGCACGCTTAACTGCGGAGTTCTGATGGGATCCGGTGCATTAGCGCTGGTATGATCGCACCCGAACTGTACACGCGAATCGATCTATTTGTGCCTTCCGGACGCGAGGCTCCCGCGGAAAGGCTTCGGGCTGTCGTGGCCGTAACTTTCGATCCGCCCGCCGGATTCGCCCTTATGATATACCGTCGGAAAGCTCGGGACGAGAAGAACGGCGGGGTAAACCGGCGTGCCCGTTTCGGGCCGCCGGCGCGGCCGGATTAGGCCAATTCCGAAGCGGTACCCTCGGTTTTTGGCCCCGGGCGCCCCGCGCCCATCGTTCGGACACCGCGAGTACGCACGTCGCCCACGCTGGTCCGGGACGGCGGACCTTGACGCCCAGGTTCACCCCGGTAGATTAAAAAATGGAAAACATAAAGGGGAAAAGTCGAAACGATCTCCGGCCGTTCACGGTAGGCCCACATCGACGCGAAAAGCAAAAAAGGGGTGCAACACGAGGACTTCCCAGGAGGTCACCCATCCTAGTACTACTCTCGCCCAAGCACGCTTAACTGCGGAGTTCTGATGGGATCCGGTGCATTAGCGCTGGTATGATCGCACCCGAACTGTACACGCGAATCGAACTATTTGTGCCTTCCGGACGCGAGGCTCCCGCGGAAAGCCTTCGGGCTGTCGTGGCCGTAACTTTCGATCCGCCCGCCGGATTCGCCCTTATGATATACCGTCGGAAAGCTCGGGACGAGAAGAACGGCGGGGTAAACAGGCATGCCCGTTTCGCGCCGCCGGCGCGGCCGGATTAGGCCAATTCCGAAGCGATACCCTCGGTTTTTGGCCCCGGGCGCCCTGCGCCCATCGTTCGGACACCGCGAGTACGCACGTCGCCCACGCTGGTCCGGGACGGCGGACCTTGACGCCCAGGTTCACCCCGGTAGATTAAAAAATGGAAAACATAAAGGGGAAAAGTCGAAACGATCTCCGACCGTTCACGGTAGGCCCACATCGACGCGAAAAGCAAAAAAGGGGTGCAACACGAGGACTTCCCAGGAGGTCACCCATCCTAGTACTACTCTCGCCCAAGCACGCTTAACTGCGGAGTTCTGATGGGATCCGGTGCATTAGCGCTGGTATGATCGCACCCGAACTATACACGCGAATCGAACTATTTGTGCCTTCCGGACGCGAGGCTCCCGCGGAAAGGCTTCGGGCTGTCGTGGCCGTAACTTTCGATCCGCCCGCCGGATTCGCCCTTATGATATACCGTCGGAAAGCTCGGGACGAGAAGAACGGCGGGGTAAACCGGCGTGCCCGTTTCGGGCCGCCGGCGCGGCCGGATTAGGCCAATTCCGAAGCGGTACCCTCGGTTTTTGGCCCCGGGCGCCCCGCGCCCATCGTTCGGACACCGCGAGTACGCACGTCGCCCACGCTGGTCCGGGACGGCGGACCTTGACGCCCAGGTTCACCCCGGTAGATTAAAAAATGGAAAACATAAAGGGGAAAAGTCGAAACGATCTCCGGCCGTTCACGGTAGGCCCACATCGACGCGAAAAGCAAAAAAGTGGTGCAACACGAGGACTTCCCATGAGGTCACCCATCCTAGTACTACTCTCGCCCAAGCACGCTTAACTGCGGAGTTCTGATGGGATCCGGTGCATTAGCGCTGGTATGATCGCACCCGAACTGTACACGCGAATCGAACTATTTGTGCCTTCCGGACGCGAGGCTCCCGCGGAAAGGCTTCGGGCTGTCGTGGCCGTAACTTTCGATCCGCCCGCCGGATTCGCCCTTATGATATACCGTCGGAAAGCTCGGGACGAGAAGAACGGCGGGGTAAACCGGCGTGCCCGTTTCGGGCCGCCGGCGAGGCCGGATTAGGCCAATTCCGAAGCGGTACCCTCGGTTTTTGGCCCCGGGCGCCCCGTGCCCATCGTTCGGACACCGCGAGTACGCACGTCGCCCACGCTGGTCCGGGACGGCGGACCTTGACGCCCAGGTTCACCCCGGTAGATTAAAAAATGGAAAACATATAGGGGAAAAGTCGAAACGATCTCCGGCCGTTCACGGTAGGCCCACATCGACGCGAAAAGCAAAAAAGGGGTGCAACACGAGGACTTCCCAGGAGGTCACCCATCCTAGTACTACTCTCGCCCAAGCACGCTTAACTACGGAGTTCTGATGGGATCCGGGGAATTAGCGCTGGTATGATCGCACCCGAACTGTACACGCGAATCGAACTATTTGTGCCTTCCGGACGCGAGGCTCCCGCGGAAAGGCTTCGGGCTGTCGTGGCCGTAACTTTCGATCCGCCCGCCGGATTCGCCCTTATGATATACCGTCGGAAAGCTCGGGACGAGAAGAACGGCGGGGTAAACCGGCGTGCCCGTTTCGGGCCGCCGGCGCGGCCGGATTAGGCCAATTCCGAAGCGGTACCCTCGGTTTTTGGCCCCGGGCGCCCCGCGCCCATCGTTCGGACACCGCGAGTACGCACGTCGCCCACGCTGGTCCGGGACGGCGGACCTTGACGCCCAGGTTCACCCCGGTAGATTAAAAAATGGAAAACATAAAGGGGAAAAGTCGAAACGATCTCCGGCCGTTCACGGTAGGCCCACATCGACGCGAAAAGCAAAAAAGTGGTGCAACACGAGGACTTCCCATGAGGTCACCCATCCTAGTACTACTCTCGCCCAAGCACGCTTAACTGCGGAGTTCTGATGGGATCCGGTGCATTAGCGCTGGTATGATCGCACCCGAACTGTACACGCGAATCGAACTATTTGTGCCTTCCGGACGCGAGGCTCCCGCGGAAAGGCTTCGGGCTGTCGTGGCCGTAACTTTCGATCCGCCCGCCGGATTCGCCCTTATGATATACCGTCGGAAAGCTCGGGACGAGAAGAACGGCGGGGTAAACCGGCGTGCCCGTTTCGGGCCGCCGGCGCGGCCGGATTAGGCCAATTCCGAAGCGGTACCCTCGGTTTTTGGCCCCGGGCGCCCCGTGCCCATCGTTCGGACACCGCGAGTACGCACGTCGCCCACGCTGGTCCGGGACGGCGGACCTTGACGCCCAGGTTCACCCCGGTAGATTAAAAAATGGAAAACATAAAGGGGAAAAGTCGAAACGATCTCCGGCCGTTCACGGTAGGCCCACATCGACGCGAAAAGCAAAAAAGGGGTGCAACACGAGGACTTCCCAGGAGGTCACCCATCCTAGTACTACTCTCGCCCAAGCACGCTTAACTGCGGAGTTCTGATGGGATCCGGTGCATTAGCGCTGGTATGATCGCACCCGAACTGTACACGCGAATCGAACTATTTGTGCCTTCCGGACGCGAGGCTCCCGCGGAAAGGCTTCGGGCTGTCGTGGCCGTAACTTTCGATCCGCCCGCCGGATTTGCCCTTATGATATACCGTCGGAAAGCTCGGGACGAGAAGAACGGCGGGGTAAACCGGCGTGCCCGTTTCGGGCCGCCGGCGCGGCCGGATTAGGCCAATTCCGAAGCGGTACCCTCGGTTTTTGGCCCCGGGCGCCCCGTGCCCATCGTTAGGACACCGCGAGTACGCACGTCGCCCACGCTGGTCCGGGACGGCGGACCTTGACGCCCAGGTTCACCCCGGTAGATTAAAAAATGGAAAACATAAAGGGGAAAAGTCGAAACGATCTCCGGCCGTTCACGGTAGGCCCACATCGACGCGAAAAGTAAAAAAGGGGTGCAACACGAGGACTTCCCAGGAGGTCACCCATCCTAGTACTACTCTCGCCCAAGCACGCTTTACTGCGGAGTTCTGATGGGATCCGGTGCATTAGCGCTGGTATGATCGCACCCGAACTGTACACGCGAATCGAACTATTTGTGCCTTCCGGACGCGAGGCTCCCGCGGAAAGCCTTCGGGCTGTCGTGGCCGTAACTTTCGATCCGCCCGCCGGATTCGCCCTTACGATATACCGTCGGAAAGCTCGGGACGAGTAGAACGGCGGGGTAAACAGGTGTGCCCGTTTCGCGCCGCCGGCGCGGCCGGATTAGGCCAATTCCGAAGCGGTACCCTCGGTTTTTGGCCCCGGGCGCCCCGCGCCCATCGTTCGGACACCGCGAGTACGCACGTCGCCCACGCTGGTCCGGGACGGCGGACCTTGACGCCCAGGTTCACCCCGGTAGATTAAAAAATGGAAAACATAAAGGGGAAAAGTCGAAACGATCTCCGGCCGTTCACGGTAGGCCCACATCGACGCGAAAAGCAAAAAAGGGGTGCAACACGAGGACTTCCCAGGAGGTCACCCATCCGAGTACTACTCTCGCCCAAGCACGCTTAACTGCGGAGTTCTGATGGGATCCGGTGCATTAGCGCTGGTATGATCGCACCCGAACTGTACACGCGAATCGAACTATTTGTGCCTTCCGGACGCGAGGCTCCCGCGGAAAGCCTTCGGGCTGTCGTGGCCGTAACTTTCGATCCGCCCGCCGGATTCGCCCTTATGATATACCGTCGGAAAGCTCGGGACGAGAAGAACGGCGGGGTAAACAGGCGTGTCCGTTTCGCGCCGCCGGCGCGTCCGGATTAGGCCAATTCCGAAGCGGTACCCTCGGTTTTTGGCCCCGGGCGCCCCGCGCCCATCGTTCGGACACCACGAGTACGCACGTCGCCCACGCTGGTCCGGGACGGCGGACTTTGACGCCCAGGTTCACCCCGGTAGATTAAAAAATGGAAAACATAAAGGGGAAAAGTCGAAACGATCTCGGGCCGTTCACGGTAGGCCCACATCGACGCGAAAAGCAAAAAAGGGGTGCAACACGAGGACTTCCCAGGAGGTCACCCATCCGAGTACTACTCTCGCCCAAGCACGCTTAACTGCGGAGTTCTGATGGGATCCGGTGCATTAGCGCTGGTATGATCGCACCCGAACTGTACACGCGAATCGAACTATTTGTGCCTTCCGGACGCGAGGCTCCCGCGGAAAGCCTTCGGGCTGTCGTGGCCGTAACTTTCGATCCGCCCGCCGGATTCGCCCTTATGATATACCGTCGGAAAGCTCGGGACGAGAAGAACGGCGGGGTAAACAGGCGTGTCCGTTTCGCGCCGCCGGCGCGGCCGGATTAGGCCAATTCCGAAGCGGTACCCTCGGTTTTTGGCCCCGGGCGCCCCGCGCCCATCGTTCGGACACCGCGAGTACGCACGTCGCCCACGCTGGTCCGGGACGGCGGACTTTGACGCCCAGGTTCACCCCGGTAGATTAAAAAATGGAAAACATAAAGGGGAAAAGTCGAAACGATCTCCGGCCGTTCACGGTAGGCCCACATCGACGCGAAAAGCAAAAAAGGGGTGCAACACGAGGACTTCCCAGGAGGTCACCCATCCTAGTACTACTCTCGCCCAAGCACGCTTAACTGCGGAGTTCTGATGGGATCCGGTGCATTAGCGCTGGTATGATCGCACCCGAACTGTACACGCGAATCGAACTATTTGTGCCTTCCGGACGCGAGGCTCCCGCGGAAAGGCTTCGGGCTGTCGTGGCCGTAACTTTCGATCCGCCCGCCGGATTCGCCCTTATGATATACCGTCGGAAAGCTCGGGACGAGAAGAACGGCGGGGTAAACCGGCGTGCCCGTTTCGGGCCGCCGGCGCGGCCGGATTAGGCCAATTCCGAAGCGGTACCCTCGGTTTTTGGCCCCGGGCGCCCCGCGCCCATCGTTCGGACACCGCGAGTACGCACGTCGCCCACGCTGGTCCGGGACGGCGGACCTTGACGCCCAGGTTCACCCCGGTAGATTAAAAAATGGAAAACATAAAGGGGAAAAGTCGAAACGATCTCCGGCCGTTCACGGTAGGCCCACATCGACGCGAAAAGCAAAAAAGGGGTGCAACACGAGGACTTCCCAGGAGGTCACCCATCCTAGTACTACTCTCGCCCAAGCACGCTTAACTGCGGAGTTCTGATGGGATCCGGTGCATTAGCGCTGGTATGATCGCACCCGAACTGTACACGCGAATCGAACTATTTGTGCCTTCCGGACGCGAGGCTCCCGCGGAAAGGCTTCGGGCTGTCGTGGCCGTAACTTTCGATCCGCCCGCCGGATTCGCCCTTATGATATACCGTCGGAAAGCTCGGGACGAGAAGAACGGCGGGGTAAACCGGCGTGCCCGTTTCGGGCCGCCGGCGCGGCCGGATTAGGCCAATTCCGAAGCGGTACCCTCGGTTTTTGGCCCCGGGCGCCCCGCGCCCATCGTTCGGACACCGCGAGTACGCACGTCGCCCACGCTGGTCCGGGACGGCGGACCTTGACGCCCAGGTTCACCCCGGTAGATTAAAAAATGGAAAACATAAAGGGGAAAAGTCGAAACGATCTCCGGCCGTTCACGGTAGGCCCACATCGACGCGAAAAGCAAAAAAGGGGTGCAACACGAGGACTTCCCAGGAGGTCACCCATCCTAGTACTACTCTCGCCCAAGCACGCTTAACTGCGGAGTTCTGATGGGATCCGGTGCATTAGCGCTGGTATGATCGCACCCGAACTGTACACGCGAATCGAACTATTTGTGCCTTCCGGACGCGAGGCTCCCGCGGAAAGCCTTCGGGCTGTCGTGGCCGTAACTTTCGATCCGCCCGCCGGATTCGCCCTTATGATATACCGTCGGAAAGCTCGGGACGAGAAGAACGGCGAGGTAAACCGGCGTGCCCGTTTCGGGCCGCCGGCGCGGCCGGATTAGGCCAATTCCGAAGCGGTACCCTCGGTTTTTGGCCCCGGGCGCCCCGCGCCCATCGTTCGGACACCGCGAGTACGCACGTCGCCCACGCTGGTCCGGGACGGCGGACCTTGACGCCCAGGTTCACCCCGGTAGATTAAAAAATGGAAAACATAAAGGGGAAAAGTCGAAACGATCTCCGGCCGTTCACGGTAGGCCCACATCGACGCGAAAAGCAAAAAAAGGGTGCAACACGAGGACTTCCCAGGAGGTCACCCATCCTAGTACTACTCTCGCCCAAGCACGCTTAACTGCGGAGTTCTGATGGGATCCGGTGCATTAGCGCTGGTATGATCGCACCCGAACTGTACACGCGAATCGAACTATTTGTGCCTTCCGGACGCGAGGCTCCCGCGGAAAGGCTTCGGGCTGTCGTGGCCGTAACTTTCGATCCGCCCGCCGGATTCGCCCTTATGATATACCGTCGGAAAGCTCGGGACGAGAAGAACGGCGGGGTAAACCGGCGTGCCCGTTTCGGGCCGCCGGCGCGGCCGGATTAGGCCAATTCCGAAGCGGTACCCTCGGTTTTTGGCCCCGGCCGCCCCGCGCCCATCGTTCGGACACCGCGAGTACGCACGTCGCCCACGCTGGTCCGGGACGGCGGACCTTGACGCCCAGGTTCACCCCGGTAGATTAAAAAATGGAAAACATAAAGGGGAAAAGTCGAAACGATCTCCGGCCGTTCACGGTAGGCCCACATCGACGCGAAAAGCAAAAAAGGGGTGCAACACGAGGACTTCCCAGGAGGTCACCCATCCTAGTACTACTCTCGCCCAAGCACGCTTAACTGCGGAGTTCTGATGGGATCCGGTGCATTAGCGCTGGTATGATCACACCCGAACTGTACACGCGAATCGAACTATTTGTGCCTTCCGGACGCGAGGCTCCCGCGGAAAGCCTTCGGGCTGTCGTGGCCGTAACTTTCGATCCGCCCGCCGGATTCGCCCTTATGATATACCGTCGGAAAGCTCGGGACGAGAAGAACGGCGGGGTAAACAGGCGTGTCCGTTTCGCGCCGCCGGCGCGGCCGGATTAGGCCAATTCCGAAGCGGTACCCTCGGTTTTTGGCCCCGGGCGCCCCGCGCCCATCGTTCGGACACCGCGAGTACGCACGTCGCCCACGCTGGTCCGGGACGGCGGACTTTGACGCCCAGGTTCACCCCGGTAGATTAAAAAATGGAAAACATAAAGGGGAAAAGTCGAAACGATCTCGGGCCGTTCACGGTAGGCCCACATCGACGCGAAAAGCAAAAAAGGGGTGCAACACGAGGACTTCCCAGGAGGTCACCCATCCGAGTACTACTCTCGCCCAAGCACGCTTAACTGCGGATTTCTGATGGGATCCGGTGCATTAGCGCTGGTATGATCGCACCCGAACTGTACACGCGAATCGAACTATTTGTGCCTTCCGGACGCGAGGCTCCCGCGGAAAGGCTTCGGGCTGTCGTGGCCGTAACTTTCGATCCGCCCGCCGGATTCGCCCTTATGATATACCGTCGGAAAGCTCGGGACGAGAAGTACGGCGGGGTAAACAGGCGTGCCCGTTTCGCGCCGCCGGCGCGTCCGGATTAGGCCAATTCCGAAGCGGTACCCTCGGTTTTTGGCCCCGGGCGCCCCGCGCCCATCGTTCGGACACCGCGAGTACGCACGTCGCCCACGCTGGTCCGGGACGGCGGACCTTGACGCCCAGGTTCACCCCGGTGGATTAAAAAATGGAAAACATAACGGGGAAAAGTCGAAACGATCTCCGGCCGTTCACGGTAGGCCCACATCGACGCGAAAAGCAAAAAAGGGGTGCAACACGAGGACTTCCCAGGAGGTCACCCATCCTAGTACTACTCTCGCCCAAGCACGCTTAACTGCGGAGTTCTGATGGGATCCGGTGCATTAGCGCTGGTATGATCGCACCCGAACTGTACACGCGAATCGAACTATTTGTGCCTTCCGGACGCGAGGCTCCCGCGGAAAGGCTTCGGGCTGTCGTGGCCGTAACTTTCGATCCGCCCGCCGGATTCGCCCTTACGATATACCGTCGGAAAGCTCGGGACGAGAAGAACGGCGGGGTAAACCGGCGTGCCCGTTTCGGGCCGCCGGCGCGGCCGGATTAGGCCAATTCCGAAGCGGTACCCTCGGTTTTTGGCCCCGGGCGCCCCGCGCCCATCGTTCGGACACCGCGAGTACGCACGTCGCCCACGCTGGTCCGGGACGGCGGACCTTGACGCCCAGGTTCACCCCGGTGGATTAAAAAATGGAAAACATAACGGGGAAAAGTCGAAACGATCTCCGGCCGTTCACGGTAGGCCCACATCGACGCGAAAAGCAAAAAAGGGGTGCAACACGAGGACTTCCCAGGAGGTCACCCATCCGAGTACTACTCTCGCCCAAGCACGCTTAACTGCGGAGTTCTGATGGGATCCGGTGCATTAGCGCTGGTATGATCGCACCCGAACTGTACACGCGAATCGAACTATTTGTGCCTTCCGGACGCGAGGCTCCCGCGGAAAGCCTTCGGGCTGTCGTGGCCGTAACTTTCGATCCGCCCGCCGGATTCGCCCTTATGATATACCGTCGGAAAGCTCGGGACGAGAAGAACGGCGGGGTAAACAGGCGTGTCCGTTTCGCGCCGCCGGCGCGGCCGGATTAGGCCAATTCCGAAGCGGTACCCTCGGTTTTTGGCCCCGGGCGCCCCGCGCCCATCGTTCGGACACCACGAGTACGCACGTCGCCCACGCTGGTCCGGGACGGCGGACTTTGACGCCCAGGTTCACCCCGGTAGATTAAAAAATGGAAAACATAAAGGGGAAAAGTCGAAACGATCTCGGGCCGTTCACGGTAGGCCCACATCGACGCGAAAAGCAAAAAAGGGGTGCAACACGAGGACTTCCCAGGAGGTCACCCATCCGAGTACTACTCTCGCCCAAGCACGCTTAACTGCGGAGTTCTGATGGGATCCGGTGCATTAGCGCTGGTATGATCGCACCCGAACTGTACACGCGAATCGAACTATTTGTGCCTTCCGGACGCGAGGCTCCCGCGGAAAGCCTTCGGGCTGTCGTGGCCGTAACTTTCGATCCGCCCGCCGGATTCGCCCTTATGATATACCGTCGGAAAGCTCGGGACGAGAAGAACGGCGGGGTAAACAGGCGTGTCCGTTTCGCGCCGCCGGCGCGGCCGGATTAGGCCAATTCCGAAGCGGTACCCTCGGTTTTTGGCCCCGGGCGCCCCGCGCCCATCGTTCGGACACCGCGAGTACGCACGTCGCCCACGCTGGTCCGGGACGGCGGACTTTGACGCCCAGGTTCACCCCGGTAGATTAAAAAATGGAAAACATAAAGGGGAAAAGTCGAAACGATCTCCGGCCGTTCACGGTAGGCCCACATCGACGCGAAAAGCAAAAAAGGGGTGCAACACGAGGACTTCCCAGGAGGTCACCCATCCTAGTACTACTCTCGCCCAAGCACGCTTAACTGCGGAGTTCTGATGGGATCCGGTGCATTAGCGCTGGTATGATCGCACCCGAACTGTACACGCGAATCGAACTATTTGTGCCTTCCGGACGCGAGGCTCCCGCGGAAAGCCTTCGGGCTGTCGTGGCCGTAACTTTCGATCCGCCCGCCGGATTCGCCCTTATGATATACCGTCGGAAAGCTCGGGACGAGAAGAACGGCGGGGTAAACCGGCGTGCCCGTTTCGGGCCGCCGGCGCGGCCGGATTAGGCCAATTCCGAAGCGGTACCCTCGGTTTTTGGCCCCGGGCGCCCCGCGCCCATCGTTCGGACACCGCGAGTACGCACGTCGCCCACGCTGGTCCGGGACGGCGGACCTTGACGCCCAGGTTCACCCCGGTAGATTAAAAAATGGAAAACATAAAGGGGAAAAGTCGAAACGATCTCCGGCCGTTCACGGTAGGCCCACATCGACGCGAAAAGCAAAAAAGGGGTGCAACACGAGGGCTTCCCAGGAGGTCACCCATCCTAGTACTACTCTCGCCCAAGCACGCTTAACTGCGGAGTTCTGATGGGATCCGGTGCATTAGCGCTGGTATGATCGCACCCGAACTGTACACGCGAATCGAACTATTTGTGCCTTCCGGACGCGAGGCTCCCGCGGAAAGGCTTCGGGCTGTCGTGGCCGTAACTTTCGATCCGCCCGCCGGATTCGCCCTTATGATATACCGTCGGAAAGCTCGGGACGAGAAGAACGGCGGGGTAAACCGGCGTGCCCGTTTCGGGCCGCCGGCGCGGCCGGATTAGGCCAATTCCGAAGCGGTACCCTCGGTTTTTGGCCCCGGGCGCCCCGCGCCCATCGTTCGGACACCGCGAGTACGCACGTCGCCCACGCTGGTCCGGGACGGCGGACCTTGACGCCCAGGTTCACCCCGGTAGATTAAAAAATGGAAAACATAAAGGGGAAAAGTCGAAACGATCTCCGGCCGTTCACGGTAGGCCCACATCGACGCGAAAAGCAAAAAAGGGGTGCAACACGAGGACTTCCCAGGAGGTCACCCA
This sequence comes from Umbellularia californica, assembly GCA_028538565.1. Taxonomy (NCBI): domain Eukaryota; kingdom Viridiplantae; phylum Streptophyta; class Magnoliopsida; order Laurales; family Lauraceae; genus Umbellularia; species Umbellularia californica. Next base: position 43,177 of record JAPQWN010000054.1, read on the forward strand.
TCCTAGTACTACTCTCGCCCAAGCACGCTTAACTGCGGAGTTCTGATGGGATCCGGTGCATTAGCGCTGGTATGATCGCACCCGAACTGTACACGCGAATCGAACTATTTGTGCCTTCCGGACGCGAGGCTCCCGCGGAAAGCCTTCGGGCTGTCGTGGCCGTAACTTTCGATCCGCCCGCCGGATTCGCCCTTATGATATACCGTCGGAAAGCTCGGGACGAGAAGAACGGCGGGGTAAACCGGCGTGCCCGTTTCGGGCCGCCGGCGCGGCCGGATTAGGCCAATTCCGAAGCGGTACCCTCGGTTTTTGGCCCCGGGCGCCCCGCGCCCATCGTTCGGACACCGCGAGTACGCACGTCGCCCACGCTGGTCCGGGACGGCGGACCTTGACGCCCAGGTTCACCCCGGTAGATTAAAAAATGGAAAACATAAAGGGGAAAAGTCGAAACGATCTCCGGCCGTTCACGGTAGGCCCACATCGACGCGAAAAGCAAAAAAAGGGTGCAACACGAGGACTTCCCAGGAGGTCACCCATCCTAGTACTACTCTCGCCCAAGCACGCTTAACTGCGGAGTTCTGATGGGATCCGGTGCATTAGCGCTGGTATGATCGCACCCGAACTGTACACGCGAATCGAACTATTTGTGCCTTCCGGACGCGAGGCTCCCGCGGAAAGGCTTCGGGCTGTCGTGGCCGTAACTTTCGATCCGCCCGCCGGATTCGCCCTTATGATATACCGTCGGAAAGCTCGGGACGAGAAGAACGGCGGGGTAAACCGGCGTGCCCGTTTCGGGCCGCCGGCGCGGCCGGATTAGGCCAATTCCGAAGCGGTACCCTCGGTTTTTGGCCCCGGCCGCCCCGCGCCCATCGTTCGGACACCGCGAGTACGCACGTCGCCCACGCTGGTCCGGGACGGCGGACCTTGACGCCCAGGTTCACCCCGGTAGATTAAAAAATGGAAAACATAAAGGGGAAAAGTCGAAACGATCTCCGGCCGTTCACGGTAGGCCCACATCGACGCGAAAAGCAAAAAAGGGGTGCAACACGAGGACTTCCCAGGAGGTCACCCATCCTAGTACTACTCTCGCCCAAGCACGCTTAACTGCGGAGTTCTGATGGGATCCGGTGCATTAGCGCTGGTATGATCACACCCGAACTGTACACGCGAATCGAACTATTTGTGCCTTCCGGACGCGAGGCTCCCGCGGAAAGCCTTCGGGCTGTCGTGGCCGTAACTTTCGATCCGCCCGCCGGATTCGCCCTTATGATATACCGTCGGAAAGCTCGGGACGAGAAGAACGGCGGGGTAAACAGGCGTGTCCGTTTCGCGCCGCCGGCGCGGCCGGATTAGGCCAATTCCGAAGCGGTACCCTCGGTTTTTGGCCCCGGGCGCCCCGCGCCCATCGTTCGGACACCGCGAGTACGCACGTCGCCCACGCTGGTCCGGGACGGCGGACTTTGACGCCCAGGTTCACCCCGGTAGATTAAAAAATGGAAAACATAAAGGGGAAAAGTCGAAACGATCTCGGGCCGTTCACGGTAGGCCCACATCGACGCGAAAAGCAAAAAAGGGGTGCAACACGAGGACTTCCCAGGAGGTCACCCATCCGAGTACTACTCTCGCCCAAGCACGCTTAACTGCGGATTTCTGATGGGATCCGGTGCATTAGCGCTGGTATGATCGCACCCGAACTGTACACGCGAATCGAACTATTTGTGCCTTCCGGACGCGAGGCTCCCGCGGAAAGGCTTCGGGCTGTCGTGGCCGTAACTTTCGATCCGCCCGCCGGATTCGCCCTTATGATATACCGTCGGAAAGCTCGGGACGAGAAGTACGGCGGGGTAAACAGGCGTGCCCGTTTCGCGCCGCCGGCGCGTCCGGATTAGGCCAATTCCGAAGCGGTACCCTCGGTTTTTGGCCCCGGGCGCCCCGCGCCCATCGTTCGGACACCGCGAATACGCACGTCGCCCACGCTGGTCCGGGACGGCGGACCTTGACGCCCAGGTTCACCCCGGTGGATTAAAAAATGGAAAACATAACGGGGAAAAGTCGAAACGATCTCCGGCCGTTCACGGTAGGCCCACATCGACGCGAAAAGCAAAAAAGGGGTGCAACACGAGGACTTCCCAGGAGGTCACCCATCCTAGTACTACTCTCGCCCAAGCACGCTTAACTGCGGAGTTCTGATGGGATCCGGTGCATTAGCGCTGGTATGATCGCACCCGAACTGTACACGCGAATCGAACTATTTGTGCCTTCCGGACGCGAGGCTCCCGCGGAAAGGCTTCGGGCTGTCGTGGCCGTAACTTTCGATCCGCCCGCCGGATTCGCCCTTATGATATACCGTCGGAAAGCTCGGGACGAGAAGAACGGCGGGGTAAACCGGCGTGCCCGTTTCGGGCCGCCGGCGCGGCCGGATTAGGCCAATTCCGAAGCGGTACCCTCGGTTTTTGGCCCCGGGCGCCCCGCGCCCATCGTTCGGACACCGCGAGTACGCACGTCGCCCACGCTGGTCCGGGACGGCGGACCTTGACGCCCAGGTTCACCCCGGTAGATTAAAAAATGGAAAACATAAAGGGGAAAAGTCGAAACGATCTCCGGCCGTTCACGGTAGGCCCACATCGACGCGAAAAGCAAAAAAAGGGTGCAACACGAGGACTTCCCAGGAGGTCACCCATCCTAGTACTACTCTCGCCCAAGCACGCTTAACTGCGGAGTTCTGATGGGATCCGGTGCATTAGCGCTGGTATGATCGCACCCGAACTGTACACGCGAATCGAACTATTTGTGCCTTCCGGACGCGAGGCTCCCGCGGAAAGGCTTCGGGCTGTCGTGGCCGTAACTTTCGATCCGCCCGCCGGATTCGCCCTTATGATATACCGTCGGAAAGCTCGGGACGAGAAGAACGGCGGGGTAAACCGGCGTGCCCGTTTCGGGCCGCCGGCGCGGCCGGATTAGGCCAATTCCGAAGCGGTACCCTCGGTTTTTGGCCCCGGGCGCCCCGCGCCCATCGTTCGGACACCGCGAGTACGCACGTCGCCCACGCTGGTCCGGGACGGCGGACCTTGACGCCCAGGTTCACCCCGGTAGATTAAAAAATGGAAAACATAAAGGGGAAAAGTCGAAACGATCTCCGGCCGTTCACGGTAGGCCCACATCGACGCGAAAAGCAAAAAAGGGGTGCAACACGAGGACTTCCCAGGAGGTCACCCATCCTAGTACTACTCTCGCCCAAGCACGCTTAACTGCGGAGTTCTGATGGGATCCGGTGCATTAGCGCTGGTATGATCGCACCCGAACTGTACACGCGAATCGAACTATTTGTGCCTTCCGGACGCGAGGCTCCCGCGGAAAGCCTTCGGGCTGTCGTGGCCGTAACTTTCGATCCGCCCGCCGGATTCGCCCTTATGATATACCGTCGGAAAGCTCGGGACGAGAAGAACGGCGGGGTAAACCGGCGTGCCCGTTTCGGGCCGCCGGCGCGGCCGGATTAGGCCAATTCCGAAGCGGTACCCTCGGTTTTTGGCCCCGGGCGCCCCGTGCCCATCGTTCGGACACCGCGAGTACGCACGTCGCCCACGCTGGTCCGGGACGGCGGACCTTGACGCCCAGGTTCACCCCGGTAGATTAAAAAATGGAAAACATAAAGGGGAAAAGTCGAAACGATCTCCGGCCGTTCACGGTAGGCCCACATCGACGCGAAAAGCAAAAAAGGGGTGCAACACGAGGACTTCCCAGGAGGTCACCCATCCTAGTACTACTCTCGCCCAAGCACGCTTAACTGCGGAGTTCTGATGGGATCCGGTGCATTAGCGCTGGTATGATCGCACCCGAACTGTACACGCGAATCGAACTATTTGTGCCTTCCGGACGCGAGGCTCCCGCGGAAAGGCTTCGGGCTGTCGTGGCCGTAACTTTCGATCCGCCCGCCGGATTTGCCCTTATGATATACCGTCGGAAAGCTCGGGACGAGAAGAACGGCGGGGTAAACCGGCGTGCCCGTTTCGGGCCGCCGGCGCGGCCGGATTAGGCCAATTCCGAAGCGGTACCCTCGGTTTTTGGCCCCGGGCGCCCCGTGCCCATCGTTAGGACACCGCGAGTACGCACGTCGCCCACGCTGGTCCGGGACGGCGGACCTTGACGCCCAGGTTCACCCCGGTAGATTAAAAAATGGAAAACATAAAGGGGAAAAGTCGAAACGATCTCCGGCCGTTCACGGTAGGCCCACATCGACGCGAAAAGTAAAAAAGGGGTGCAACACGAGGACTTCCCAGGAGGTCACCCATCCTAGTACTACTCTCGCCCAAGCACGCTTAACTGCGGAGTTCTGATGGGATCCGGTGCATTAGCGCTGGTATGATCGCACCCGAACTGTACACGCGAATCGAACTATTTGTGCCTTCCGGACGCGAGGCTCCCGCGGAAAGCCTTCGGGCTGTCGTGGCCGTAACTTTCGATCCGCCCGCCGGATTCGCCCTTACGATATACCGTCGGAAAGCTCGGGACGAGAAGAACGGCGGGGTAAACAGGTGTGCCCGTTTCGCGCCGCCGGCGCGGCCGGATTAGGCCAATTCCGAAGCGGTACCCTCGGTTTTTGGCCCCGGGCGCCCCGCGCCCATCGTTCGGACACCGCGAGTACGCACGTCGCCCACGCTGGTCCGGGACGGCGGACCTTGACGCCCAGGTTCACCCCGGTAGATTAAAAAATGGAAAACATAAAGGGGAAAAGTCGAAACGATCTCCGGCCGTTCACGGTAGGCCCACATCGACGCGAAAAGCAAAAAAGGGGTGCAACACGAGGACTTCCCAGGAGGTCACCCATCCGAGTACTACTCTCGCCCAAGCACGCTTAACTGCGGAGTTCTGATGGGATCCGGTGCATTAGCGCTGGTATGATCGCACCCGAACTGTACACGCGAATCGAACTATTTGTGCCTTCCGGACGCGAGGCTCCCGCGGAAAGCCTTCGGGCTGTCGTGGCCGTAACTTTCGATCCGCCCGCCGGATTCGCCCTTATGATATACCGTCGGAAAGCTCGGGACGAGAAGAACGGCGGGGTAAACAGGCGTGTCCGTTTCGCGCCGCCGGCGCGGCCGGATTAGGCCAATTCCGAAGCGGTACCCTCGGTTTTTGGCCCCGGGCGCCCCGCGCCCATCGTTCGGACACCACGAGTACGCACGTCGCCCACGCTGGTCCGGGACGGCGGACTTTGACGCCCAGGTTCACCCCGGTAGATTAAAAAATGGAAAACATAAAGGGGAAAAGTCGAAACGATCTCGGGCCGTTCACGGTAGGCCCACATCGACGCGAAAAGCAAAAAAGGGGTGCAACACGAGGACTTCCCAGGAGGTCACCCATCCGAGTACTACTCTCGCCCAAGCACGCTTAACTGCGGAGTTCTGATGGGATCCGGTGCATTAGCGCTGGTATGATCGCACCCGAACTGTACACGCGAATCGAACTATTTGTGCCTTCCGGACGCGAGGCTCCCGCGGAAAGGCTTCGGGCTGTCGTGGCCGTAACTTTCGATCCGCCCGCCGGATTCGCCCTTATGATATACCGTCGGAAAGCTCGGGACGAGAAGTACGGCGGGGTAAACAGGCGTGCCCGTTTCGCGCCGCCGGAGCGTCCGGATTAGGCCAATTCCGAAGCGGTACCCTCGGTTTTTGGCCCCGGGCGCCCCGCGCCCATCGTTCGGACACCGCGAGTACGCACGTCGCCCACGCTGGTCCGGGACGGCGGACCTTGACGCCCAGGTTCACCCCGGTGGATTAAAAAATGGAAAACATAACGGGGAAAAGTCGAAACGATCTCCGGCCGTTCACGGTAGGCCCACATCGACGCGAAAAGCAAAAAAGGGGTGCAACACGAGGACTTCCCAGGAGGTCACCCATCCTAGTACTACTCTCGCCCAAGCACGCTTAACTGCGGAGTTCTGATGGGATCCGGTGCATTAGCGCTGGTATGATCGCACCCGAACTGTACACGCGAATCGAACTATTTGTGCCTTCCGGACGCGAGGCTCCCGCGGAAAGGCTTCGGGCTGTCGTGGCCGTAACTTTCGATCCGCCCGCCGGATTCGCCCTCATGATATACCGTCGGAAAGCTCGGGACGAGAAGAACGGCGGGGTAAACCGGCGTGCCCGTTTCGGGCCGCCGGCGCGGCCGGATTAGGCCAATTCCGAAGCGGTACCCTCGGTTTTTGGCCCCGGGCGCCCCGCGCCCATCGTTCGGACACCGCGAGTACGCACGTCGCCCACGCTGGTCCGGGACGGCGGACCTTGACGCCCAGGTTCACCCCGGTAGATTAAAAAATGGAAAACATAAAGGGGAAAAGTCGAAACGATCTCCGGCCGTTCACGGTAGGCCCACATCGACGCGAAAAGCAAAAAAAGGGTGCAACACGAGGACTTCCCAGGAGGTCACCCATCCTAGTACTACTCTCGCCCAAGCACGCTTAACTGCGGAGTTCTGATGGGATCCGGTGCATTAGCGCTGGTATGATCGCACCCGAACTGTACACGCGAATCGAACTATTTGTGCCTTCCGGACGCGAGGCTCCCGCGGAAAGGCTTCGGGCTGTCGTGGCCGTAACTTTCGATCCGCCCGCCGGATTCGCCCTTATGATATACCGTCGGAAAGCTCGGGACGAGAAGAACGGCGGGGTAAACCGGCGTGCCCGTTTCGGGCCGCCGGCGCGGCCGGATTAGGCCAATTCCGAAGCGGTACCCTCGGTTTTTGGCCCCGGGCGCCCCGCGCCCATCGTTCGGACACCGCGAGTACGCACGTCGCCCACGCTGGTCCGGGACGGCGGACCTTGACGCCCAGGTTCACCCCGGTAGATTAAAAAATGGAAAACATAAAGGGGAAAAGTCGAAACGATCTCCGGCCGTTCACGGTAGGCCCACATCGACGCGAAAAGCAAAAAAGGGGTGCAACACGAGGACTTCCCAGGAGGTCACCCATCCTAGTACTACTCTCGCCCAAGCACGCTTAACTGCGGAGTTCTGATGGGATCCGGTGCATTAGCGCTGGTATGATCGCACCCGAACTGTACACGCGAATCGAACTATTTGTGCCTTCCGGACGCGAGGCTCCCGCGGAAAGCCTTCGGGCTGTCGTGGCCGTAACTTTCGATCCGCCCGCCGGATTCGCCCTTATGATATACCGTCGGAAAGCTCGGGACGAGAAGAACGGCGGGGTAAACCGGCGTGCCCGTTTCGGGCCGCCGGCGCGGCCGGATTAGGCCAATTCCGAAGCGGTACCCTCGGTTTTTGGCCCCGGGCGCCCCGTGCCCATCGTTCGGACACCGCGAGTACGCACGTCGCCCACGCTGGTCCGGGACGGCGGACCTTGACGCCCAGGTTCACCCCGGTAGATTAAAAAATGGAAAACATAAAGGGGAAAAGTCGAAACGATCTCCGGCCGTTCACGGTAGGCCCACATCGACGCGAAAAGCAAAAAAGGGGTGCAACACGAGGACTTCCCAGGAGGTCACCCATCCTAGTACTACTCTCGCCCAAGCACGCTTAACTGCGGAGTTCTGATGGGATCCGGTGCATTAGCGCTGGTATGATCGCACCCGAACTGTACACGCGAATCGAACTATTTGTGCCTTCCGGACGCGAGGCTCCCGCGGAAAGGCTTCGGGCTGTCGTGGCCGTAACTTTCGATCCGCCCGCCGGATTCGCCCTTATGATATACCGTCGGAAAGCTCGGGACGAGAAGAACGGCGGGGTAAACCGGCGTGCCCGTTTCGGGCCGCCGGCGCGGCCGGATTAGGCCAATTCCGAAGCGGTACCCTCGGTTTTTGGCCCCGGGCGCCCCGTGCCCATCGTTAGGACACCGCGAGTACGCACGTCGCCCACGCTGGTCCGGGACGGCGGACCTTGACGCCCAGGTTCACCCCGGTAGATTAAAAAATGGAAAACATAAAGGGGAAAAGTCGAAACGATCTCCGGCCGTTCACGGTAGGCCCACATCGACGCGAAAAGCAAAAAAGGGGTGCAACACGAGGACTTCCCAGGAGGTCACCCATCCTAGTACTACTCTCGCCCAAGCACGCTTAACTGCGGAGTTCTGATGGGATCCGGTGCATTAGCGCTGGTATGATCGCACCCGAACTGTACACGCGAATCGAACTATTTGTGCTTTCCGGACGCGAGGCTCCCGCGGAAAGCCTTCGGGCTGTCGTGGCCGTAACTTTCGATCCGCCCGCCGGATTCGCCCTTACGATATACCGTCGGAAAGCTCGGGACGAGAAGAACGGCGGGGTAAACAGGTGTGCCCGTTTCGCGCCGCCGGCGCGGCCGGATTAGGCCAATTCCGAAGCGGTACCCTCGGTTTTTGGCCCCGGGCGCCCCGCGCCCATCGTTCGGACACCGCGAGTACGCACGTCGCCCACGCTGGTCCGGGACGGCGGACCTTGACGCCCAGGTTCACCCCGGTAGATTAAAAAATGGAAAACATAAAGGGGAAAAGTCGAAACGATCTCCGGCCGTTCACGGTAGGCCCACATCGACGCGAAAAGCAAAAAAGGGGTGCAACACGAGGACTTCCCAGGAGGTCACCCATCCGAGTACTACTCTCGCCCAAGCACGCTTAACTGCGGAGTTCTGATGGGATCCGGTGCATTAGCGCTGGTATGATCGCACCCGAACTGTACACGCGAATCGAACTATTTGTGCCTTCCGGACGCGAGGCTCCCGCGGAAAGGCTTCGTGCTGTCGTGGCCGTAACTTTCGATCCGCCCGCCGGATTCGCCCTTATGATATACCGTCGGAAAGCTCGGGACGAGAAGAACGGCGGGGTAAACAGGCGTGCCCGTTTCGCGCCGCCGGCGCGTCCGGATTAGGCCAATTCCGAAGCGGTACCCTCGGTTTTTGGCCCCGGGCGCCCCGCGCCCATCGTTCGGACACCGCGAGTACGCACGTCGCCCACGCTGGTCCGGGACGGCGGACCTTGACGCCCAGGTTCACCCCGGTAGATTAAAAAATGGAAAACATAAAGGGGAAAAGTCGAAACGATCTCCGGCCGTTCACGGTAGGCCCACATCGACGCGAAAAGCAAAAAAGGGGTGCAACACGAGGACTTCCCAGGAGGTCACCCATCCTAGTACTACTCTCGCCCAAGCACGCTTAACTGCGGAGTTCTGATGGGATCCGGTGCATTAGCGCTGGTATGATCGCACCCGAACTGTACACGCGAATCGAACTATTTGTGCCTTCCGGACGCGAGGCTCCCGCGGAAAGGCTTCGGGCTGTCGTGGCCGTAACTTTCGATCCGCCCGCCGGATTCGCCCTTATGATATACCGTCGGAAAGCTCGGGACGAGAAGAACGGCGGGGTAAACCGGCGTGCCCGTTTCGGGCCGCCGGCGCGGCCGGATTAGGCCAATTCCGAAGCGGTACCCTCGGTTTTTGGCCCCGGGCGCCCCGCGCCCATCGTTCGGACACCGCGAGTACGCACGTCGCCCACGCTGGTCCGGGACGGCGGACCTTGACGCCCAGGTTCACCCCGGTAGATTAAAAAATGGAAAACATAAAGGGGAAAAGTCGAAACGATCTCCGGCCGTTCACGGTAGGCCCACATCGACGCGAAAAGCAAAAAAGGGGTGCAACACGAGGACTTCCCAGGAGGTCACCCATCCTAGTACTACTCTCGCTCAAGCACGCTTAACTGCGGAGTTCTGATGGGATCCGGTGCATTAGCGCTGGTATGATCGCAACCGAACTGTACACGCGAATCGAACTATTTGTGCCTTCCGGACGCGAGGCTCCCGCGGAAAGGCTTCGGGCTGTCGTGGCCGTAACTTTCGATCCGCCCGCCGGATTCGCCCTTATGATATACCGTCGGAAAGCTCGGGACGAGAAGAACGGCGGGGTAAACCGGCGTGCCCGTTTCGGGCCGCCGGCGCGGCCGGATTAGGCCAATTCCGAAGCGGTACCCTCGGTTTTTGGCCCCGGGCGCCCCGCGCCCATCGTTCGGACACCGCGAGTACGCACGTCGCCCACGCTGGTCCGGGACGGCGGACCTTGACGCCCAGGTTCACCCCGGTAGATTAAAAAATGGAAAACATAAAGGGGAAAAGTCGAAACGATCTCCGGCCGTTCACGGTAGGCCCACATCGACGCGAAAAGCAAAAAAGGGGTGCAACACGAGGACTTCCCAGGAGGTCACCCATCCTAGTACTACTCTCGCCCAAGCACGCTTAACTGCGGAGTTCTGATGGGATCCGGTGCATTAGCGCTGGTATGATCGCACCCGAACTGTACACGCGAATCGAACTATTTGTGCCTTCCGGACGCGAGGCTCCCGCGGAAAGGCTTCGGGCTGTCGTGGCCGTAACTTTCGATCCGCCCGCCGGATTCGCCCTTATGATATACCGTCGGAAAGCTCGGGACGAGAAGAACGGCGGGGTAAACCGGCGTGCCCGTTTCGGGCCGCCGGCGCGGCCGGATTAGGCCAATTCCGAAGCGGTACCCTCGGTTTTTGGCCCCGGGCGCCCCGCGCCCATCGTTCGGACACCGCGAGTACGCACGTCGCCCACGCTGGTCCGGGACGGCGGACCTTGACGCCCAGGTTCACCCCGGTAGATTAAAAAATGGAAAACATAAAGGGGAAAAGTCGAAACGATCTCCGGCCGTTCACGGTAGGCCCACATCGACGCGAAAAGCAAAAAAGGGGTGCAACACGAGGACTTCCCAGGAGGTCACCCATCCTAGTACTACTCTCGCCCAAGCACGCTTAACTGCGGAGTTCTGATGGGATCCGGTGCATTAGCGCTGGTATGATCGCACCCGAACTGTACACGCGAATCGAACTATTTGTGCCTTCCGGACGCGAGGCTCCCGCGGAAAGGCTTCGGGCTGTCGTGGCCGTAACTTTCGATCCGCCCGCCGGATTCGCCCTTATGATATACCGTCGGAAAGCTCGGGACGAGAAGAACGGCGGGGTAAACCGGCGTGCCCGTTTCGGGCCGCCGGCGCGGCCGGATTAGGCCAATTCCGAAGCGGTACCCTCGGTTTTTGGCCCCGGGCGCCCCGCGCCCATCGTTCGGACACCGCGAGTACGCACGTCGCCCACGCTGGTCCGGGACGGCGGACCTTGACGCCCAGGTTCACCCCGGTAGATTAAAAAATGGAAAACATAAAGGGGAAAAGTCGAAACGATCTCCGGCCGTTCACGGTAGGCCCACATCGACGCGAAAAGCAAAAAAGGGGTGCAACACGAGGACTTCCCAGGAGGTCACCCATCCGAGTACTACTCTCGCCCAAGCACGCTTAACTGCGGAGTTCTGATGGGATCCGGTGCATTAGCGCTGGTATGATCGCACCCGAACTGTACACGCGAATCGAACTATTTGTGCCTTCCGGACGCGAGGCTCCCGCGGAAAGGCTTCGTGCTGTCGTGGCCGTAACTTTCGATCCGCCCGCCGGATTCGCCCTTATGATATACCGTCGGAAAGCTCGGGACGAGAAGAACGGCGGGGTAAACAGGCGTGCCCGTTTCGCGCCGCCGGCGCGTCCGGATTAGGCCAATTCCGAAGCGGTACCCTCGGTTTTTGGCCCCGGGCGCCCCGCGCCCATCGTTCGGACACCGCGAGTACGCACGTCGCCCACGCTGGTCCGGGACGGCGGACCTTGACGCCCAGGTTCACCCCGGTAGATTAAAAAATGGAAAACATAAAGGGGAAAAGTCGAAACGATCTCCGGCCGTTCACGGTAGGCCCACATCGACGCGAAAAGCAAAAAAGGGGTGCAACACGAGGACTTCCCAGGAGGTCACCCATCCTAGTACTACTCTCGCCCAAGCACGCTTAACTGCGGAGTTCTGATGGGATCCGGTGCATTAGCGCTGGTATGATCGCACCCGAACTGTACACGCGAATCGAACTATTTGTGCCTTCCGGACGCGAGGCTCCCGCGGAAAGGCTTCGGGCTGTTGTGGCCGTAACTTTCGATCCGCCCGCCGGATTCGCCCTTATGATATACCGTCGGAAAGCTCGGGACGAGAAGAACGGCGGGGTAAACCGGCGTGCCCGTTTCGGGCCGCCGGCGCGGCCGGATTAGGCCAATTCCGAAGCGGTACCCTCGGTTTTTGGCCCCGGGCGCCCCGCGCCCATCGTTCGGACACCGCGAGTACGCACGTCGCCCACGCTGGTCCGGGACGGCGGACCTTGACGCCCAGGTTCACCCCGGTAGATTAAAAAATGGAAAACATAAAGGGGAAAAGTCGAAACGATCTCCGGCCGTTCACGGTAGGCCCACATCGACGCGAAAAGCAAAAAAGGGGTGCAACACGAGGACTTCCCAGGAGGTCACCCATCCTAGTACTACTCTCGCTCAAGCACGCTTAACTGCGGAGTTCTGATGGGATCCGGTGCATTAGCGCTGGTATGATCGCAACCGAACTGTACACGCGAATCGAACTATTTGTGCCTTCCGGACGCGAGGCTCCCGCGGAAAGGCTTCGGGCTGTCGTGGCCGTAACTTTCGATCCGCCCGCCGGATTCGCCCTTATGATATACCGTCGGAAAGCTCGGGACGAGAAGAACGGCGGGGTAAACCGGCGTGCCCGTTTCGGGCCGCCGGCGCGGCCGGATTAGGCCAATTCCGAAGCGGTACCCTCGGTTTTTGGCCCCGGGCGCCCCGCGCCCATCGTTCGGACACCGCGAGTACGCACGTCGCCCACGCTGGTCCGGGACGGCGGACCTTGACGCCCAGGTTCACCCCGGTAGATTAAAAAATGGAAAACATAAAGGGGAAAAGTCGAAACGATCTCCGGCCGTTCACGGTAGGCCCACATCGACGCGAAAAGCAAAAAAGGGGTGCAACACGAGGACTTCCCAGGAGGTCACCCATCCTAGTACTACTCTCGCCCAAGCACGCTTAACTGCGGAGTTCTGATGGGATCCGGTGCATTAGCGCTGGTATGATCGCACCCGAACTGTACACGCGAATCGAACTATTTGTGCCTTCCGGACGCGAGGCTCCCGCGGAAAGGCTTCGGGCTGTCGTGGCCGTAACTTTCGATCCGCCCGCCGGATTCGCCCTTATGATATACCGTCGGAAAGCTCGGGACGAGAAGAACGGCGGGGTAAACCGGCGTGCCCGTTTCGGGCCGCCGGCGCGGCCGGATTAGGCCAATTCCGAAGCGGTACCCTCGGTTTTTGGCCCCGGGCGCCCCGCGCCCATCGTTCGGACACCGCGAGTACGCACGTCGCCCACGCTGGTCCGGGACGGCGGACCTTGACGCCCAGGTTCACCCCGGTAGATTAAAAAATGGAAAACATAAAGGGGAAAAGTCGAAACGATCTCCGGCCGTTCACGGTAGGCCCACATCGACGCGAAAAGCAAAAAAGGGGTGCAACACGAGGACTTCCCAGGAGGTCACCCATCCTAGTACTACTCTCGCCCAAGCACGCTTAACTGCGGAGTTCTGATGGGATCCGGTGCATTAGCGCTGGTATGATCGCACCCGAACTGTACACGCGAATCGAACTATTTGTGCCTTCCGGACGCGAGGCTCCCGCGGAAAGGCTTCGGGCTGTCGTGGCCGTAACTTTCGATCCGCCCGCCGGATTCGCCCTTATGATATACCGTCGGAAAGCTCGGGACGAGAAGAACGGCGGGGTAAACCGGCGTGCCCGTTTCGGGCCGCCGGCGCGGCCGGATTAGGCCAATTCCGAAGCGGTACCCTCGGTTTTTGGCCCCGGGCGCCCCGCGCCCATCGTTCGGACACCGCGAGTACGCACGTCGCCCACGCTGGTCCGGGACGGCGGACCTTGACGCCCAGGTTCACCCCGGTAGATTAAAAAATGGAAAACATAAAGGGGAAAAGTCGAAACGATCTCCGGCCGTTCACGGTAGGCCCACATCGACGCGAAAAGCAAAAAAGGGGTGCAACACGAGGACTTCCCAGGAGGTCACCCATCCTAGTACTACTCTCGCTCAAGCACGCTTAACTGCGGAGTTCTGATGGGATCCGGTGCATTAGCGCTGGTATGATCGCAACCGAACTGTACACGCGAATCGAACTATTTGTGCCTTCCGGACGCGAGGCTCCCGCGGAAAGGCTTCGGGCTGTCGTGGCCGTAACTTTCGATCCGCCCGCCGGATTCGCCCTTATGATATACCGTCGGAAAGCTCGGGACGAGAAGAACGGCGGGGTAAACCGGCGTGCCCGTTTCGGGCCGCCGGCGCGGCCGGATTAGGCCAATTCCGAAGCGGTACCCTCGGTTTTTGGCCCCGGGCGCCCCGCGCCCATCGTTCGGACACCGCGAGTACGCACGTCGCCCACGCTGGTCCGGGACGGCGGACCTTGACGCCCAGGTTCACCCCGGTAGATTAAAAAATGGAAAACATAAAGGGGAAAAGTCGAAACGATCTCCGGCCGTTCACGGTAGGCCCACATCGACGCGAAAAGCAAAAAAGGGGTGCAACACGAGGACTTCCCAGGAGGTCACCCATCCTAGTACTACTCTCGCCCAAGCACGCTTAACTGCGGAGTTCTGATGGGATCCGGTGCATTAGCGCTGGTATGATCGCACCCGAACTGTACACGCGAATCGAACTATTTGTGCCTTCCGGACGCGAGGCTCCCGCGGAAAGGCTTCGGGCTGTCGTGGCCGTAACTTTCGATCCGCCCGCCGGATTCGCCCTTATGATATACCGTCGGAAAGCTCGGGACGAGAAGAACGGCGGGGTAAACCGGCGTGCCCGTTTCGGGCCGCCGGCGCGGCCGGATTAGGCCAATTCCGAAGCGGTACCCTCGGTTTTTGGCCCCGGGCGCCCCGCGCCCATCGTTCGGACACCGCGAGTACGCACGTCGCCCACGCTGGTCCGGGACGGCGGACCTTGACGCCCAGGTTCACCCCGGTAGATTAAAAAATGGAAAACATAAAGGGGAAAAGTCGAAACGATCTCCGGCCGTTCACGGTAGGCCCACATCGACGCGAAAAGCAAAAAAGGGGTGCAACACGAGGACTTCCCAGGAGGTCACCCATCCTAGTACTACTCTCGCCCAAGCACGCTTAACTGCGGAGTTCTGATGGGATCCGGTGCATTAGCGCTGGTATGATCGCACCCGAACTGTACACGCGAATCGAACTATTTGTGCCTTCCGGACGCGAGGCTCCCGCGGAAAGGCTTCGGGCTGTCGTGGCCGTAACTTTCGATCCGCCCGCCGGATTCGCCCTTATGATATACCGTCGGAAAGCTCGGGACGAGAAGAACGGCGGGGTAAACCGGCGTGCCCGTTTCGGGCCGCCGGCGCGGCCGGATTAGGCCAATTCCGAAGCGGTACCCTCGGTTTTTGGCCCCGGGCGCCCCGCGCCCATCGTTCGGACACCGCGAGTACGCACGTCGCCCACGCTGGTCCGGGACGGCGGACCTTGACGCCCAGGTTCACCCCGGTAGATTAAAAAATGGAAAACATAAAGGGGAAAAGTCGAAACGATCTCCGGCCGTTCACGGTAGGCCCACATCGACGCGAAAAGCAAAAAAGGGGTGCAACACGAGGACTTCCCAGGAGGTCACCCATCCTAGTACTACTCTCGCTCAAGCACGCTTAACTGCGGAGTTCTGATGGGATCCGGTGCATTAGCGCTGGTATGATCGCAACCGAACTGTACACGCGAATCGAACTATTTGTGCCTTCCGGACGCGAGGCTCCCGCGGAAAGGCTTCGGGCTGTCGTGGCCGTAACTTTCGATCCGCCCGCCGGATTCGCCCTTATGATATACCGTCGGAAAGCTCGGGACGAGAAGAACGGCGGGGTAAACCGGCGTGCCCGTTTCGGGCCGCCGGCGCGGCCGGATTAGGCCAATTCCGAAGCGGTACCCTCGGTTTTTGGCCCCGGGCGCCCCGCGCCCATCGTTCGGACACCGCGAGTACGCACGTCGCCCACGCTGGTCCGGGACGGCGGACCTTGACGCCCAGGTTCACCCCGGTAGATTAAAAAATGGAAAACATAAAGGGGAAAAGTCGAAACGATCTCCGGCCGTTCACGGTAGGCCCACATCGACGCGAAAAGCAAAAAAGGGGTGCAACACGAGGACTTCCCAGGAGGTCACCCATCCTAGTACTACTCTCGCCCAAGCACGCTTAACTGCGGAGTTCTGATGGGATCCGGTGCATTAGCGCTGGTATGATCGCACCCGAACTGTACACGCGAATCGAACTATTTGTGCCTTCCGGACGCGAGGCTCCCGCGGAAAGGCTTCGGGCTGTCGTGGCCGTAACTTTCGATCCGCCCGCCGGATTCGCCCTTATGATATACCGTCGGAAAGCTCGGGACGAGAAGAACGGCGGGGTAAACCGGCGTGCCCGTTTCGGGCCGCCGGCGCGGCCGGATTAGGCCAATTCCGAAGCGGTACCCTCGGTTTTTGGCCCCGGGCGCCCCGCGCCCATCGTTCGGACACCGCGAGTACGCACGTCGCCCACGCTGGTCCGGGACGGCGGACCTTGACGCCCAGGTTCACCCCGGTAGATTAAAAAATGGAAAACATAAAGGGGAAAAGTCGAAACGATCTCCGGCCGTTCACGGTAGGCCCACATCGACGCGAAAAGCAAAAAAGGGGTGCAACACGAGGACTTCCCAGGAGGTCACCCATCCTAGTACTACTCTCGCTCAAGCACGCTTAACTGCGGAGTTCTGATGGGATCCGGTGCATTAGCGCTGGTATGATCGCAACCGAACTGTACACGCGAATCGAACTATTTGTGCCTTCCGGACGCGAGGCTCCCGCGGAAAGGCTTCGGGCTGTCGTGGCCGTAACTTTCGATCCGCCCGCCGGATTCGCCCTTATGATATACCGTCGGAAAGCTCGGGACGAGAAGAACGGCGGGGTAAACCGGCGTGCCCGTTTCGGGCCGCCGGCGCGGCCGGATTAGGCCAATTCCGAAGCGGTACCCTCGGTTTTTGGCCCCGGGCGCCCCGCGCCCATCGTTCGGACACCGCGAGTACGCACGTCGCCCACGCTGGTCCGGGACGGCGGACCTTGACGCCCAGGTTCACCCCGGTAGATTAAAAAATGGAAAACATAAAGGGGAAAAGTCGAAACGATCTCCGGCCGTTCACGGTAGGCCCACATCGACGCGAAAAGCAAAAAAGGGGTGCAACACGAGGACTTCCCAGGAGGTCACCCATCCTAGTACTACTCTCGCCCAAGCACGCTTAACTGCGGAGTTCTGATGGGATCCGGTGCATTAGCGCTGGTATGATCGCACCCGAACTGTACACGCGAATCGAACTATTTGTGCCTTCCGGACGCGAGGCTCCCGCGGAAAGCCTTCGGGCTGTCGTGGCCGTAACTTTCGATCCGCCCGCCGGATTCGCCCTTATGATATACCGTCGGAAAGCTCGGGACGAGAAGAACGGCGGGGTAAACCGGCGTGCCCGTTTCGGGCCGCCGGCGCGGCCGGATTAGGCCAATTCCGAAGCGGTACCCTCGGTTTTTGGC
Organism: Umbellularia californica; assembly: GCA_028538565.1. Classification (NCBI taxonomy): domain Eukaryota; kingdom Viridiplantae; phylum Streptophyta; class Magnoliopsida; order Laurales; family Lauraceae; genus Umbellularia; species Umbellularia californica. Next base: position 60,643 of record JAPQWN010000054.1, read on the forward strand.
CCCGGGCGCCCCGTGCCCATCGTTCGGACACCGCGAGTACGCACGTCGCCCACGCTGGTCCGGGACGGCGGACCTTGACGCCCAGGTTCACCCCGGTAGATTAAAAAATGGAAAACATAAAGGGGAAAAGTCGAAACGATCTCCGGCCGTTCACGGTAGGCCCACATCGACACGAAAAGCAAAAAAGGGGTGCAACACGAGGACTTCCCAGGAGGTCACCCATCCTAGTACTACTCTCGCCCAAGCACGCTTAACTGCGGAGTTCTGATGGGATCCGGTGCATTAGCGCTGGTATGATCGCACCCGAACTGTACACGCGAATCGAACTATTTGTGCCTTCCGGACGCGAGGCTCCCGCGGAAAGGCTTCGGGCTGTCGTGGCCGTAACTTTCGATCCGCCCGCCGGATTCGCCCTTATGATATACCGTCGGAAAGCTCGGGACGAGAAGAACGGCGGGGTAAACCGGCCTGCCCGTTTCGGGCCGCCGGCGCGGCCGGATTAGGCCAATTCCGAAGCGGTACCCTCGGTTTTTGGCCCCGGGCGCCCCGTGCCCATCGTTAGGACACCGCGAGTACGCACGTCGCCCACGCTGGTCCGGGACGGCGGACCTTGACGCCCAGGTTCACCCCGGTAGATTAAAAAATGGAAAACATAAAGGGGAAAAGTCGAAACGATCTCCGGCCGTTCACGGTAGGCCCACATCGACGCGAAAAGCAAAAAAGGGGTGCAACACGAGGACTTCCCAGGAGGTCACCCATCCTAGTACTACTCTCGCCCAAGCACGCTTAACTGCGGAGTTCTGATGGGATCCGGTGCATTAGCGCTGGTATGATCGCACCCGAACTGTACACGCGAATCGAACTATTTGTGCCTTCCGGACGCGAGGCTCCCGCGGAAAGCCTTCGGGCTGTCGTGGCCGTAACTTTCGATCCGCCCGCCGGATTCGCCCTTATGATATACCGTCGGAAAGCTCGGGACGAGAAGAACGGCGGGGTAAACCGGCGTGCCCGTTTCGGGCCGCCGGCGCGGCCGGATTAGGCCAATTCCGAAGCGGTACCCTCGGTTTTTGGCCCCGGGCGCCCCGTGCCCATCGTTCGGACACCGCGAGTACGCACGTCGCCCACGCTGGTCCGGGACGGCGGACCTTGACGCCCAGGTTCACCCCGGTAGATTAAAAAATGGAAAACATAAAGGGGAAAAGTCGAAACGATCTCCGGCCGTTCACGGTAGGCCCACATCGACGCGAAAAGCAAAAAAGGGGTGCAACACGAGGACTTCCCAGGAGGTCACCCATCCTAGTACTACTCTCGCCCAAGCACGCTTAACTGCGGAGTTCTGATGGGATCCGGTGCATTAGCGCTGGTATGATCGCACCCGAACTGTACACGCGAATCGAACTATTTGTGCCTTCCGGACGCGAGGCTCCCGCGGAAAGGCTTCGGGCTGTCGTGGCCGTAACTTTCGATCCGCCCGCCGGATTCGCCCTTATGATATACCGTCGGAAAGCTCGGGACGAGAAGAACGGCGGGGTAAACCGGCGTGCCCGTTTCGGGCCGCCGGCGCGGCCGGATTAGGCCAATTCCGAAGCGGTACCCTCGGTTTTTGGCCCCGGGCGCCCCGCGCCCATCGTTCGGACACCGCGAGTACGCACGTCGCCCACGCTGGTCCGGGACGGCGGACCTTGACGCCCAGGTTCACCCCGGTAGATTAAAAAATGGAAAACATAAAGGGGAAAAGTCGAAACGATCTCCGGCCGTTCACGGTAGGCCCACATCGACGCGAAAAGCAAAAAAGGGGTGCAACACGAGGACTTCCCAGGAGGTCACCCATCCTAGTACTACTCTCGCCCAAGCACGCTTAACTGCGGAGTTCTGATGGGATCCGGTGCATTAGCGCTGGTATGATCGCACCCGAACTGTACACGCGAATCGAACTATTTGTGCCTTCCGGACGCGAGGCTCCCGCGGAAAGCCTTCGGGCTGTCGTGGCCGTAACTTTCGATCCGCCCGCCGGATTCGCCCTTATGATTTACCGTCGGAAAGCTCGGGACGAGAAGAACGGCGGGGTAAACCGGCGTGCCCGTTTCGGGCCGCCGGCGCGGCCGGATTAGGCCAATTCCGAAGCGGTACCCTCGGTTTTTGGCCCCGGGCGCCCCGTGCCCATCGTTCGGACACCGCGAGTACGCACGTCGCCCACGCTGGTCCGGGACGGCGGACCTTGACGCCCAGGTTCACCCCGGTAGATTAAAAAATGGAAAACATAAAGGGGAAAAGTCGAAACGATCTCCGGCCGTTCACGGTAGGCCCACATCGACGCGAAAAGCAAAAAAGGGGTGCAACACGAGGACTTCCCAGGAGGTCACCCATCCTAGTACTACTCTCGCCCAAGCACGCTTAACTGCGGAGTTCTGATGGGATCCGGTGCATTAGCGCTGGTATGATCGCACCCGAACTGTACACGCGAATCGAACTATTTGTGCCTTCCGGACGCGAGGCTCCCGCGGAAAGGCTTCGGGCTGTCGTGGCCGTAACTTTCGATCCGCCCGCCGGATTCGCCCTTATGATATACCGTCGGAAAGCTCGGGACGAGAAGAACGGCGGGGTAAACCGGCGTGCCCGTTTCGGGCCGCCGGCGCGGCCGGATTAGGCCAATTCCGAAGCGGTACCCTCGGTTTTTGGCCCCGGGCGCCCCGTGCCCATCGTTAGGACACCGCGAGTACGCACGTCGCCCACGCTGGTCCGGGACGGCGGACCTTGACGCCCAGGTTCACCCCGGTAGATTAAAAAATGGAAAACATAAAGGGGAAAAGTCGAAACGATCTCCGGCCGTTCACGGTAGGCCCACATCGACGCGAAAAGCAAAAAAGGGGTGCAACACGAGGACTTCCCAGGAGGTCACCCATCCTAGTACTACTCTCGCCCAAGCACGCTTAACTGCGGAGTTCTGATGGGATCCGGTGCATTAGCGCTGGTATGATCGCACCCGAACTGTACACGCGAATCGAACTATTTGTGCCTTCCGGACGCGAGGCTCCCGCGGAAAGCCTTCGGGCTGTCGTGGCCGTAACTTTCGATCCGCCCGCCGGATTCGCCCTTATGATATACCGTCGGAAAGCTCGGGACGAGAAGAACGGCGGGGTAAACCGGCGTGCCCGTTTCGGGCCGCCGGCGCGGCCGGATTAGGCCAATTCCGAAGCGGTACCCTCGGTTTTTGGCCCCGGGCGCCCCGTGCCCATCGTTCGGACACCGCGAGTACGCACGTCGCCCACGCTGGTCCGGGACGGCGGACCTTGACGCCCAGGTTCACCCCGGTAGATTAAAAAATGGAAAACATAAAGGGGAAAAGTCGAAACGATCTCCGGCTGTTCACGGTAGGCCCACATCGACGCGAAAAGCAAAAAAGGGGTGCAACACGAGGACTTCCCAGGAGGTCACCCATCCTAGTACTACTCTCGCCCAAGCACGCTTAACTGCGGAGTTCTGATGGGATCCGGTGCATTAGCGCTGGTATGATCGCACCCGAACTGTACACGCGAATCGAACTATTTGTGCCTTCCGGACGCGAGGCTCCCGCGGAAAGGCCTCGGGCTGTCGTGGCCGTAACTTTCGATCCGCCCGCCGGATTCGCCCTTATGATATACCGTCGGAAAGCTCGGGACGAGAAGAACGGCGGGGTAAACCGGCGTGCCCGTTTCGGGCCGCCGGCGCGGCCGGATTAGGCCAATTCCGAAGCGGTACCCTCGGTTTTTGGCCCCGGGCGCCCCGCGCCCATCGTTCGGACACCGCGAGTACGCACGTCGCCCACGCTGGTCCGGGACGGCGGACCTTGACGCCCAGGTTCACCCCGGTAGATTAAAAAATGGAAAACATAAAGGGGAAAAGTCGAAACGATCTCCGGCCGTTCACGGTAGGCCCACATCGACGCGAAAAGCAAAAAAGGGGTGCAACACGAGGACTTCCCAGGAGGTCACCCATCCTAGTACTACTCTCGCCCAAGCACGCTTAACTGCGGAGTTCTGATGGGATCCGGTGCATTAGCGCTGGTATGATCGCACCCGAACTGTACACGCGAATCGAACTATTTGTGCCTTCCGGACGCGAGGCTCCCGCGGAAAGGCTTCGGGCTGTCGTGGCCGTAACTTTCGATCCGCCCGCCGGATTCGCCCTTATGATATACCGTCGGAAAGCTCGGGACGAGAAGAACGGCGGGGTAAACCGTCGTGCCCGTTTCGGGCCGCCGGCGCGGCCGGATTAGGCCAATTCCGAAGCGGTACCCTCGGTTTTTGGCCCCGGGCGCCCCGTGCCCATCGTTAGGACACCGCGAGTACGCACGTCGCCCACGCTGGTCCGGGACGGCGGACCTTGACGCCCAGGTTCACCCCGGTAGATTAAAAAATGGAAAACATAAAGGGGAAAAGTCGAAACGATCTCCGGCCGTTCACGGTAGGCCCACATCGACGCGAAAAGCAAAAAAGGGGTGCAACACGAGGACTTCCCAGGAGGTCACCCATCCTAGTACTACTCTCGCCCAAGCACGCTTAACTGCGGAGTTCTGATGGGATCCGGTGCATTAGCGCTGGTATGATCGCACCCGAACTGTACACGCGAATCGAACTATTTGTGCCTTCCGGACGCGAGGCTCCCGCGGAAAGCCTTCGGGCTGTCGTGGCCGTAACTTTCGATCCGCCCGCCGGATTCGCCCTTATGATATACCGTCGGAAAGCTCGGGACGAGAAGAACGGCGGGGTAAACCGGCGTGCCCGTTTCGGGCCGCCGGCGCGGCCGGATTAGGCCAATTCCGAAGCGGTACCCTCGGTTTTTGGCCCCGGGCGCCCCGTGCCCATCGTTCGGACACCGCGAGTACGCACGTCGCCCACGCTGGTCCGGGACGGCGGACCTTGACGCCCAGGTTCACCCCGGTAGATTAAAAAATGGAAAACATAAAGGGGAAAAGTCGAAACGATCTCCGGCCGTTCACGGTAGGCCCACATCGACGCGAAAAGCAAAAAAGGGGTGCAACACGAGGACTTCCCAGGAGGTCACCCATCCTAGTACTACTCTCGCCCAAGCACGCTTAACTGCGGAGTTCTGATGGGATCCGGTGCATTAGCGCTGGTATGATCGCACCCGAACTGTACACGCGAATCGAACTATTTGTGCCTTCCGGACGCGAGGCTCCCGCGGAAAGGCTTCGGGCTGTCGTGGCCGTAACTTTCGATCCGCCCGCCGGATTCGCCCTTATGATATACCGTCGGAAAGCTCGGGACGAGAAGAACGGCGGGGTAAACCGGCGTGCCCGTTTCGGGCCGCCGGCGCGGCCGGATTAGGCCAATTCCGAAGCGGTACCCTCGGTTTTTGGCCCCGGGCGCCCCGTGCCCATCGTTAGGACACCGCGAGTACGCACGTCGCCCACGCTGGTCCGGGACGGCGGACCTTGACGCCCAGGTTCACCCCGGTAGATTAAAAAATGGAAAACATAAAGGGGCAAAGTCGAAACGATCTCCGGCCGTTCACGGTAGGCCCACATCGACGCTAAAAGCAAAAAAGGGGTGCAACACGAGGACTTCCAAGGAGGTCACCCATCCTAGTACTACTCTCGCCCAAGCACGCTTAACTGCGGAGTTCTGATGGGATCCGATGCATTAGCGCTGGTATGATCGCACCCGAACTGTACACGCGAATCGAACTATTTGTGCCTTCCGGACGCGAGGCTCCCGCGGAAAGCCTTCGGGCTGTCGTGGCCGTAACTTTCGATCCGCCCGCCGGATTCGCCCTTATGATATACCGTCGGAAAGCTCGGGACGAGAAGAACGGCGGGGTAAACAGGCGTGCCAGTTTCGGGCCGCCGGCGCGGCCGGATTTGGCCAATTCCGAAGCGGTACCCTCGGTTTTTGGCCCCGGGCGCCCCGCGCCCATCGTTCGGACACCGCGAGTACGCACGTCGCCCACGCTGGTCCGGGACGGCGGACCTTGACGCCCAGGTTCACCCCGGTAGATTAAAAAATGGAAAACATAAAGGGGAAAAGTCGAAACGATCTCCGACCGTTCACGGTAGGCCCACATCGACGCGAAAAGCAAAAAAGGGGTGCAACACGAGGACTTCCCAGGAGGTCACCCATCCTAGTACTACTCTCGCCCAAGCACGCTTAACTGCGGAGTTCTGATGGGATCCGGTGCATTAGCGCTGGTATGATCGCACCCGAACTATACACGCGAATCGAACTATTTGTGCCTTCCGGACGCGAGGCTCCCGCGGAAAGGCTTCTGGCTGTCGTGGCCGTAACTTTCGATCCGCCCGCCGGATTCGCCCTTATGATATACCGTCGGAAAGCTCGGGACGAGAAGAACGGCGGGGTAAACCGGCATGCCCGTTTCGGGCCGCCGGCGCGGCCGGATTAGGCCAATTCCGAAGCGGTACCCTCGGTTTTTGGCCCCGGGCGCCCCGCGCCCATCGTTCGGACACCGCGAGTACGCACGTCGCCCACGCTGGTCCGGGACGGCGGACCTTGACGCCCAGGTTCACCCCGGTAGATTAAAAAATGGAAAACATAAAGGGGAAAAGTCGAAACGATCTCCGGCCGTTCACGGTAGGCCCACATCGACGCGAAAAGCAAAAAAGGGGTGCAACACGAGGACTTCCCAGGAGGTCACCCATCCTAGTACTACTCTCGCCCAAGCACGCTTAACTGCGGAGTTCTGATGGGATCCGGTGCATTAGCGCTGGTATGATCGCACCCGAACTGTACACGCGAATCGAACTATTTGTGCCTTCCGGACGCGAGGCTCCCGCGGAAAGGCTTCGGGCTGTCGTGGCCGTAACTTTCGATCCGCCCGCCGGATTCGCCCTTATGATATACCGTCGGAAAGCTCGGGACGAGAAGAACGGCGGGGTAAACCGGCGTGCCCGTTTCGGGCCGCCGGCGCGGCCGGATTAGGCCAATTCCGAAGCGGTACCCTCGGTTTTTGGCCCCGGGCGCCCCGTGCCCATCGTTAGGACACCGCGAGTACGCACGTCGCCCACGCTGGTCCGGGACGGCGGACCTTGACGCCCAGGTTCACCCCGGTAGATTAAAAAATGGAAAACATAAAGGGGAAAAGTCGAAACGATCTCCGGCCGTTCACGGTAGGCCCACATCGACGCTAAAAGCAAAAAAGGGGTGCAACACGAGGACTTCCAAGGAGGTCACCCATCCTAGTACTACTCTCGCCCAAGCACGCTTAACTGCGGAGTTCTGATGGGATCCGGTGCATTAGCGCTGGTATGATCGCACCCGAACTGTACACGCGAATCGAACTATTTGTGCCTTCCGGACGCGAGGCTCCCGCGGAAAGCCTTCGGGCTGTCGTGGCCGTAACTTTCGATCCGCCCGCCGGATTCGCCCTTATGATATACCGTCGGAAAGCTCGGGACGAGAAGAACGGCGGGGTAAACAGGCGTGCCCGTTTCGGGCCGCCGGCGCGGCCGGATTTGGCCAATTCCGAAGCGGTACCCTCGGTTTTTGGCCCCGGGCGCCCCGCGCCCATCGTTCGGACACCGCGAGTACGCACGTCGCCCACGCTGGTCCGGGACGGCGGACCTTGACGCCCAGGTTCACCCCGGTAGATTAAAAAATGGAAAACATAAAGGGGAAAAGTCGAAACGATCTCCGACCGTTCACGGTAGGCCCACATCGACGCGAAAAGCAAAAAAGGGGTGCAACACGAGGACTTCCCAGGAGGTCACCCATCCTAGTACTACTCTCGCCCAAGCACGCTTAACTGCGGAGTTCTGATGGGATCCGGTGCATTAGCGCTGGTATGATCGCACCCGAACTATACACGCGAATCGAACTATTTGTGCCTTCCGGACGCGAGGCTCCCGCGGAAAGGCTTCGGGCTGTCGTGGCCGTAACTTTCGATCCGCCCGCCGGATTCGCCCTTATGATATACCGTCGGAAAGCTCGGGACGAGAAGAACGGCGGGGTAAACCGGCGTGCCCGTTTCGGGCCGCCGGCGCGGCCGGATTAGGCCAATTCCGAAGCGGTACCCTCGGTTTTTGGCCCCGGGCGCCCCGCGCCCATCGTTCGGACACCGCGAGTACGCACGTCGCCCACGCTGGTCCGGGACGGCGGACCTTGACGCCCAGGTTCACCCCGGTAGATTAAAAAATGGAAAACATAAAGGGGAAAAGTCGAAACGATCTCCGGCCGTTCACGGTAGGCCCACATCGACGCGAAAAGCAAAAAAGGGGTGCAACACGAGGACTTCCCAGGAGGTCACCCATCCTAGTACTACTCTCGCCCAAGCACGCTTAACTGCGGAGTTCTGATGGGATCCGGTGCATTAGCGCTGGTATGATCGTACCCGAACTATACACGCGAATCGAACTATTTGTGCCTTCCGGACGCGAGGCTCCCGCGGAAAGGCTTCGGGCTGTCGTGGCCGTAACTTTCGATCCGCCCGCCGGATTCGCCCTTATCATATACCGTCGGAAAGCTCGGGACGAGAAGAACGGCGGGGTAAACCGGCGTGCCCGTTTCGGGCCGCCGGCGCGGCCGGATTAGGCCAATTCCGAAGCTGTACCCTCGGTTTTTGGCCCCGGGCGCCCCGCGCCCATCGTTCGGACACCGCGAGTACGCACGTCGCCCACGCTGGTCCGGGACGGCGGACCTTGACGCCCAGGTTCACCCCGGTAGATTAAAAAATGGAAAACATAAAGGGGAAAAGTCGAAACGATCTCCGGCCGTTCACGGTAGGCCCACATCGACGCGAAAAGCAAAAAAGGGGTGCAACACGAGGACTTCCCAGGAGGTCACCCATCCTAGTACTACTCTCGCCCAAGCACGCTTAACTGCGGAGTTCTGATGGGATCCGGTGCATTAGCGCTGGTATGATCGCACCCGAACTGTACACGCGAATCGAACTATTTGTGCCTTCCGGACGCGAGGCTCCCGCGGAAAGCCTTCGGGCTGTCGTGGCCGTAACTTTCGATCCGCCCGCCGGATTCGCCCTTATGATATACCGTCGGAAAGCTCGGGACGAGAAGAACGGCGGGGTAAACCGGCGTGCCCGTTTCGGGCCGCCGGCGCGGCCGGATTAGGCCAATTCCGAAGCGGTACCCTCGGTTTTTGGCCCCGGGCGCCCCGTGCCCATCGTTCGGACACCGCGAGTACGCACGTCGCCCACGCTGGTCCGGGACGGCGGACCTTGACGCCCAGGTTCACCCCGGTAGATTAAAAAATGGAAAACATAAAGGGGAAAAGTCGAAACGATCTCCGGCCGTTCACGGTAGGCCCACATCGACGCGAAAAGCAAAAAAGGGGTGCAACACGAGGACTTCCCAGGAGGTCACCCATCCTAGTACTACTCTCGCCCAAGCACGCTTAACTGCGGAGTTCTGATGGGATCCGGTGCATTAGCGCTGGTATGATCGCACCCGAACTGTACACGCGAATCGAACTATTTGTGCCTTCCGGACGCGAGGCTCCCACGGAAAGGCTTCGGGCTGTCGTGGCCGTAACTTTCGATCCGCCCGCCGGATTCGCCCTTATGATATACCGTCGGAAAGCTCGGGACGAGAAGAACGGCGGGGTAAACCGGCGTGCCCGTTTCGGGCCGCCGGCGCGGCCGGATTAGGCCAATTCCGAAGCGGTACCCTCGGTTTTTGGCCCCGGGCGCCCCGTGCCCATCGTTAGGACACCGCGAGTACGCACGTCGCCCACGCTGGTCCGGGACGGCGGACCTTGACGCCCAGGTTCACCCCGGTAGATTAAAAAATGGAAAACATAAAGGGGAAAAGTCGAAACGATCTCCGGCCGTTCACGGTAGGCCCACATCGACGCTAAAAGCAAAAAAGGGGTGCAACACGAGGACTTCCAAGGAGGTCACCCATCCTAGTACTACTCTCGCCCAAGCACGCTTAACTGCGGAGTTCTGATGGGATCCGGTGCATTAGCGCTGGTATGATCGCACCCGAACTGTACACGCGAATCGAACTATTTGTGCCTTCCGGACGCGAGGCTCCCGCGGAAAGCCTTCGGGCTGTCGTGGCCGTAACTTTCGATCCGCCCGCCGGATTCGCCCTTATGATATACCGTCGGAAAGCTCGGGACGAGAAGAACGGCGGGGTAAACAGGCGTGCCCGTTTCGGGCCGCCGGCGCGGCCGGATTTGGCCAATTCCGAAGCGGTACCCTCGGTTTTTGGCCCCGGGCGCCCCGTGCCCATCGTTCGGACACCGCGAGTACGCACGTCGCCCACGCTGGTCCGGGACGGCGGACCTTGACGCCCAGGTTCACCCCGGTAGATTAAAAAATGGAAAACATAAAGGGGAAAAGTCGAAACGATCTCCGGCCGTTCACGGTAGGCCCACATCGACGCGAAAAGCAAAAAAGGGGTGCAACACGAGGACTTCCCAGGAGGTCACCCATCCTAGTACTACTCTCGCCCAAGCACGCTTAACTGCGGAGTTCTGATGGGATCCGGTGCATTAGCGCTGGTATGATCGCACCCGAACTGTACACGCGAATCGAACTATTTGTGCCTTCCGGACGCGAGGCTCCCGCGGAAAGCCTTCGGGATGTCGTGGCCGTAACTTTCGATCCGCCCGCCGGATTCGCCCTTATGATATACCATCGGAAAGCTCGGGACGAGAAGAACGGCGGGGTAAACCGGCGTGCCCGTTTCGGGCCGCCGGCGCGGCCGGATTAGGCCAATTCCGAAGCGGTACCCTCGGTTTTTGGCCCCGGGCGCCCCGTGCCCATCGTTCGGACACCGCGAGTACGCACGTCGCCCACGCTGGTCCGGGACGGCGGACCTTGACGCCCAGGTTCACCCCGGTAGATTAAAAAATGGAAAACATAAAGGGGAAAAGTCGAAACGATCTCCGGCCGTTCACGGTAGGCCCACATCGACGCGAAAAGCAAAAAAGGGGTGCAACACGAGGACTTCCCAGGAGGTCACCCATCCTAGTACTACTCTCGCCCAAGCACGCTTAACTGCGGAGTTCTGATGGGATCCGGTGCATTAGCGCTGGTATGATCGCACCCGAACTGTACACGCGAATCGAACTATTTGTGCCTTCCGGACGCGAGGCTCCCGCGGAAAGGCTTCGGGCTGTCGTGGCCGTAACTTTCGATCCGCCCGCCGGATTCGCCCTTATGATATACCGTCGGAAAGCTCGGGACGAGAAGAACGGCGGGGTAAACCGGCGTGCCCGTTTCGGGCCGCCGGCGCGGCCGGATTTGGCCAATTCCGAAGCGGTACCCTCGGTTTTTGGCCCCGGGCGCCCCGCGCCCATCGTTCGGACACCGCGAGTACGCACGTCGCCCACGCTGGTCCGGGACGGCGGACCTTGACGCCCAGGTTCACCCCGGTAGATTAAAAAATGGAAAACATAAAGGGGAAAAGTCGAAACGATCTCCGACCGTTCACGGTAGGCCCACATCGACGCGAAAAGCAAAAAAGGGGTGCAACACGAGGACTTCCCAGGAGGTCACCCATCCTAGTACTACTCTCGCCCAAGCACGCTTAACTGCGGAGTTCTGATGGGATCCGGTGCATTAGCGCTGGTATGATCGCACCCGAACTATACACGCGAATCGAACTATTTGTGCCTTCCGGACGCGAGGCTCCCGCGGAAAGGCTTCGGGCTGTCGTGGCCGTAACTTTCGATCCGCCCGCCGGATTCGCCCTTATGATATACCGTCGGAAAGCTCGGGACGAGAAGAACGGCGGGGTAAACCGGCGTGCCCGTTTCGGGCCGCCGGCGCGGCCGGATTAGGCCAATTCCGAAGCGGTACCCTCGGTTTTTGGCCCCGGGCGCCCCGCGCCCATCGTTCGGACACCGCGAGTACGCACGTCGCCCACGCTGGTCCGGGACGGCGGACCTTGACGCCCAGGTTCACCCCGGTAGATTAAAAAATGGAAAACATAAAGGGGAAAAGTCGAAACGATCTCCGGCCGTTCACGGTAGGCCCACATCGACGCGAAAAGCAAAAAAGGGGTGCAACACGAGGACTTCCCAGGAGGTCACCCATCCTAGTACTACTCTCGCCCAAGCACGCTTAACTGCGGAGTTCTGATGGGATCCGGTGCATTAGCGCTGGTATGATCGTACCCGAACTATACACGCGAATCGAACTATTTGTGCCTTCCGGACGCGAGGCTCCCGCGGAAAGGCTTCGGGCTGTCGTGGCCGTAACTTTCGATCCGCCCGCCGGATTCGCCCTTATCATATACCGTCGGAAAGCTCGGGACGAGAAGAACGGCGGGGTAAACCGGCGTGCCCGTTTCGGGCCGCCGGCGCGGCCGGATTAGGCCAATTCCGAAGCTGTACCCTCGGTTTTTGGCCCCGGGCGCCCCGCGCCCATCGTTCGGACACCGCGAGTACGCACGTCGCCCACGCTGGTCCGGGACGGCGGACCTTGACGCCCAGGTTCACCCCGGTAGATTAAAAAATGGAAAACATAAAGGGGAAAAGTCGAAACGATCTCCGGCCGTTCACGGTAGGCCCACATCGACGCGAAAAGCAAAAAAGGGGTGCAACACGAGGACTTCCCAGGAGGTCACCCATCCTAGTACTACTCTCGCCCAAGCACGCTTAACTGCGGAGTTCTGATGGGATCCGGTGCATTAGCGCTGGTATGATCGCACCCGAACTGTACACGCGAATCGAACTATTTGTGCCTTCCGGACGCGAGGCTCCCGCGGAAAGCCTTCGGGCTGTCGTGGCCGTAACTTTCGATCCGCCCGCCGGATTCGCCCTTATGATATACCGTCGGAAAGCTCGGGACGAGAAGAACGGCGGGGTAAACCGGCGTGCCCGTTTCGGGCCGCCGGCGCGGCCGGATTAGGCCAATTCCGAAGCGGTACCCTCGGTTTTTGGCCCCGGGCGCCCCGTGCCCATCGTTCGGACACCGCGAGTACGCACGTCGCCCACGCTGGTCCGGGACGGCGGACCTTGACGCCCAGGTTCACCCCGGTAGATTAAAAAATGGAAAACATAAAGGGGAAAAGTCGAAACGATCTCCGGCCGTTCACGGTAGGCCCACATCGACGCGAAAAGCAAAAAAGGGGTGCAACACGAGGACTTCCCAGGAGGTCACCCATCCTAGTACTACTCTCGCCCAAGCACGCTTAACTGCGGAGTTCTGATGGGATCCGGTGCATTAGCGCTGGTATGATCGCACCCGAACTGTACACGCGAATCGAACTATTTGTGCCTTCCGGACGCGAGGCTCCCACGGAAAGGCTTCGGGCTGTCGTGGCCGTAACTTTCGATCCGCCCGCCGGATTCGCCCTTATGATATACCGTCGGAAAGCTCGGGACGAGAAGAACGGCGGGGTAAACCGGCGTGCCCGTTTCGGGCCGCCGGCGCGGCCGGATTAGGCCAATTCCGAAGCGGTACCCTCGGTTTTTGGCCCCGGGCGCCCCGTGCCCATCGTTAGGACACCGCGAGTACGCACGTCGCCCACGCTGGTCCGGGACGGCGGACCTTGACGCCCAGGTTCACCCCGGTAGATTAAAAAATGGAAAACATAAAGGGGAAAAGTCGAAACGATCTCCGGCCGTTCACGGTAGGCCCACATCGACGCTAAAAGCAAAAAAGGGGTGCAACACGAGGACTTCCAAGGAGGTCACCCATCCTAGTACTACTCTCGCCCAAGCACGCTTAACTGCGGAGTTCTGATGGGATCCGGTGCATTAGCGCTGGTATGATCGCACCCGAACTGTACACGCGAATCGAACTATTTGTGCCTTCCGGACGCGAGGCTCCCGCGGAAAGCCTTCGGGCTGTCGTGGCCGTAACTTTCGATCCGCCCGCCGGATTCGCCCTTATGATATACCGTCGGAAAGCTCGGGACGAGAAGAACGGCGGGGTAAACAGGCGTGCCCGTTTCGGGCCGCCGGCGCGGCCGGATTTGGCCAATTCCGAAGCGGTACCCTCGGTTTTTGGCCCCGGGCGCCCCGTGCCCATCGTTCGGACACCGCGAGTACGCACGTCGCCCACGCTGGTCCGGGACGGCGGACCTTGACGCCCAGGTTCACCCCGGTAGATTAAAAAATGGAAAACATAAAGGGGAAAAGTCGAAACGATCTCCGGCCGTTCACGGTAGGCCCACATCGACGCGAAAAGCAAAAAAGGGGTGCAACACGAGGACTTCCCAGGAGGTCACCCATCCTAGTACTACTCTCGCCCAAGCACGCTTAACTGCGGAGTTCTGATGGGATCCGGTGCATTAGCGCTGGTATGATCGCACCCGAACTGTACACGCGAATCGAACTATTTGTGCCTTCCGGACGCGAGGCTCCCGCGGAAAGCCTTCGGGATGTCGTGGCCGTAACTTTCGATCCGCCCGCCGGATTCGCCCTTATGATATACCATCGGAAAGCTCGGGACGAGAAGAACGGCGGGGTAAACCGGCGTGCCCGTTTCGGGCCGCCGGCGCGGCCGGATTAGGCCAATTCCGAAGCGGTACCCTCGGTTTTTGGCCCCGGGCGCCCCGTGCCCATCGTTCGGACACCGCGAGTACGCACGTCGCCCACGCTGGTCCGGGACGGCGGACCTTGACGCCCAGGTTCACCCCGGTAGATTAAAAAATGGAAAACATAAAGGGGAAAAGTCGAAACGATCTCCGGCCGTTCACGGTAGGCCCACATCGACGCGAAAAGCAAAAAAGGGGTGCAACACGAGGACTTCCCAGGAGGTCACCCATCCTAGTACTACTCTCGCCCAAGCACGCTTAACTGCGGAGTTCTGATGGGATCCGGTGCATTAGCGCTGGTATGATCGCACCCGAACTGTACACGCGAATCGAACTATTTGTGCCTTCCGGACGCGAGGCTCCCGCGGAAAGGCTTCGGGCTGTCGTGGCCGTAACTTTCGATCCGCCCGCCGGATTCGCCCTTATGATATACCGTCGGAAAGCTCGGGACGAGAAGAACGGCGGGGTAAACCGGCGTGCCCGTTTCGGGCCGCCGGCGCGGCCGGATTTGGCCAATTCCGAAGCGGTACCCTCGGTTTTTGGCCCCGGGCGCCCCGCGCCCATCGTTCGGACACCGCGAGTACGCACGTCGCCCACGCTGGTCCGGGACGGCGGACCTTGACGCCCAGGTTCACCCCGGTAGATTAAAAAATGGAAAACATAAAGGGGAAAAGTCGAAACGATCTCCGACCGTTCACGGTAGGCCCACATCGACGCGAAAAGCAAAAAAGGGGTGCAACACGAGGACTTCCCAGGAGGTCACCCATCCTAGTACTACTCTCGCCCAAGCACGCTTAACTGCGGAGTTCTGATGGGATCCGGTGCATTAGCGCTGGTATGATCGCACCCGAACTATACACGCGAATCGAACTATTTGTGCCTTCCGGACGCGAGGCTCCCGCGGAAAGGCTTCGGGCTGTCGTGGCCGTAACTTTCGATCCGCCCGCCGGATTCGCCCTTATGATATACCGTCGGAAAGCTCGGGACGAGAAGAACGGCGGGGTAAACCGGCGTGCCCGTTTCGGGCCGCCGGCGCGGCCGGATTAGGCCAATTCCGAAGCGGTACCCTCGGTTTTTGGCCCCGGGCGCCCCGCGCCCATCGTTCGGACACCGCGAGTACGCACGTCGCCCACGCTGGTCCGGGACGGCGGACCTTGACGCCCAGGTTCACCCCGGTAGATTAAAAAATGGAAAACATAAAGGGGAAAAGTCGAAACGATCTCCGGCCGTTCACGGTAGGCCCACATCGACGCGAAAAGCAAAAAAGGGGTGCAACACGAGGACTTCCCAGGAGGTCACCCATCCTAGTACTACTCTCGCCCAAGCACGCTTAACTGCGGAGTTCTGATGGGATCCGGTGCATTAGCGCTGGTATGATCGTACCCGAACTATACACGCGAATCGAACTATTTGTGCCTTCCGGACGCGAGGCTCCCGCGGAAAGGCTTCGGGCTGTCGTGGCCGTAACTTTCGATCCGCCCGCCGGATTCGCCCTTATCATATACCGTCGGAAAGCTCGGGACGAGAAGAACGGCGGGGTAAACCGGCGTGCCCGTTTCGGGCCGCCGGCGCGGCCGGATTAGGCCAATTCCGAAGCTGTACCCTCGGTTTTTGGCCCCGGGCGCCCCGCGCCCATCGTTCGGACACCGCGAGTACGCACGTCGCCCACGCTGGTCCGGGACGGCGGACCTTGACGCCCAGGTTCACCCCGGTAGATTAAAAAATGGAAAACATAAAGGGGAAAAGTCGAAACGATCTCCGGCCGTTCACGGTAGGCCCACATCGACGCGAAAAGCAAAAAAGGGGTGCAACACGAGGACTTCCCAGGAGGTCACCCATCCTAGTACTACTCTCGCCCAAGCACGCTTAACTGCGGAGTTCTGATGGGATCCGGTGCATTAGCGCTGGTATGATCGCACCCGAACTGTACACGCGAATCGAACTATTTGTGCCTTCCGGACGCGAGGCTCCCGCGGAAAGCCTTCGGGCTGTCGTGGCCGTAACTTTCGATCCGCCCGCCGGATTCGCCCTTATGATATACCGTCGGAAAGCTCGGGACGAGAAGAACGGCGGGGTAAACCGGCGTGCCCGTTTCGGGCCGCCGGCGCGGCCGGATTAGGCCAATTCCGAAGCGGTACCCTCGGTTTTTGGCCCCGGGCGCCCCGTGCCCATCGTTCGGACACCGCGAGTACGCACGTCGCCCACGCTGGTCCGGGACGGCGGACCTTGACGCCCAGGTTCACCCCGGTAGATTAAAAAATGGAAAACATAAAGGGGAAAAGTCGAAACGATCTCCGGCCGTTCACGGTAGGCCCACATCGACGCGAAAAGCAAAAAAGGGGTGCAACACGAGGACTTCCCAGGAGGTCACCCATCCTAGTACTACTCTCGCCCAAGCACGCTTAACTGCGGAGTTCTGATGGGATCCGGTGCATTAGCGCTGGTATGATCGCACCCGAACTGTACACGCGAATCGAACTATTTGTGCCTTCCGGACGCGAGGCTCCCACGGAAAGGCTTCGGGCTGTCGTGGCCGTAACTTTCGATCCGCCCGCCGGATTCGCCCTTATGATATACCGTCGGAAAGCTCGGGACGAGAAGAACGGCGGGGTAAACCGGCGTGCCCGTTTCGGGCCGCCGGCGCGGCCGGATTAGGCCAATTCCGAAGCGGTACCCTCGGTTTTTGGCCCCGGGCGCCCCGTGCCCATCGTTAGGACACCGCGAGTACGCACGTCGCCCACGCTGGTCCGGGACGGCGGACCTTGACGCCCAGGTTCACCCCGGTAGATTAAAAAATGGAAAACATAAAGGGGAAAAGTCGAAACGATCTCCGGCCGTTCACGGTAGGCCCACATCGACGCTAAAAGCAAAAAAGGGGTGCAACACGAGGACTTCCAAGGAGGTCACCCATCCTAGTACTACTCTCGCCCAAGCACGCTTAACTGCGGAGTTCTGATGGGATCCGGTGCATTAGCGCTGGTATGATCGCACCCGAACTGTACACGCGAATCGAACTATTTGTGCCTTCCGGACGCGAGGCTCCCGCGGAAAGCCTTCGGGCTGTCGTGGCCGTAACTTTCGATCCGCCCGCCGGATTCGCCCTTATGATATACCGTCGGAAAGCTCGGGACGAGAAGAACGGCGGGGTAAACAGGCGTGCCCGTTTCGGGCCGCCGGCGCGGCCGGATTTGGCCAATTCCGAAGCGGTACCCTCGGTTTTTGGCCCCGGGCGCCCCGTGCCCATCGTTCGGACACCGCGAGTACGCACGTCGCCCACGCTGGTCCGGGACGGCGGACCTTGACGCCCAGGTTCACCCCGGTAGATTAAAAAATGGAAAACATAAAGGGGAAAAGTCGAAACGATCTCCGGCCGTTCACGGTAGGCCCACATCGACGCGAAAAGCAAAAAAGGGGTGCAACACGAGGACTTCCCAGGAGGTCACCCATCCTAGTACTACTCTCGCCCAAGCACGCTTAACTGCGGAGTTCTGATGGGATCCGGTGCATTAGCGCTGGTATGATCGCACCCGAACTGTACACGCGAATCGAACTATTTGTGCCTTCCGGACGCGAGGCTCCCGCGGAAAGCCTTCGGGCTGTCGTGGCCGTAACTTTCGATCCGCCCGCCGGATTCGCCCTTATGATATACCATCGGAAAGCTCGGGACGAGAAGAACGGCGGGGTAAACCGGCGTGCCCGTTTCGGGCCGCCGGCGCGGCCGGATTAGGCCAATTCCGAAGCGGTACCCTCGGTTTTTGGCCCCGGGCGCCCCGTGCCCATCGTTCGGACACCGCGAGTACGCACGTCGCCCACGCTGGTCCGGGACGGCGGACCTTGACGCCCAGGTTCACCCCGGTAGATTAAAAAATGGAAAACATAAAGGGGAAAAGTCGAAACGATCTCCGGCCGTTCACGGTAGGCCCACATCGACGCGAAAAGCAAAAAAGGGGTGCAACACGAGGACTTCCCAGGAGGTCACCCATCCTAGTACTACTCTCGCCCAAGCACGCTTAACTGCGGAGTTCTGATGGGATCCGGTGCATTAGCGCTGGTATGATCGCACCCGAACTGTACACGCGAATCGAACTATTTGTGCCTTCCGGACGCGAGGCTCCCGCGGAAAGGCTTCGGGCTGTCGTGGCCGTAACTTTCGATCCGCCCGCCGGATTCGCCCTTATGATATACCGTCGGAAAGCTCGGGACGAGAAGAACGGCGGGGTAAACCGGCGTGCCCGTTTCGGGCCGCCGGCGCGGCCGGATTAGGCCAATTCCGAAGCGGTACCCTCGGTTTTTGGCCCCGGGCGCCCCGTGCCCATCGTTAGGACACCGCGAGTACGCACGTCGCCCACGCTGGTCCGGGACGGCGGACCTTGACGCCCAGGTTCACCCCGGTAGATTAAAAAATGGAAAACATAAAGGGGCAAAGTCGAAACGATCTCCGGCCGTTCACGGTAGGCCCACATCGACGCTAAAAGCAAAAAAGGGGTGCAACACGAGGACTTCCAAGGAGGTCACCCATCCTAGTACTACTCTCGCCCAAGCACGCTTAACTGCGGAGTTCTGATGGGATCCGATGCATTAGCGCTGGTATGATCGCACCCGAACTGTACACGCGAATCGAACTATTTGTGCCTTCCGGACGCGAGGCTCCCGCGGAAAGCCTTCGGGCTGTCGTAGCCGTAACTTTCGATCCGCCCGCCGGATTCGCCCTTATGATATACCGTCGGAAAGCTCGGGACGAGAAGAACGGCGGGGTAAACAGGCGTGCCCGTTTCGGGCCGCCGGCGCGGCCGGATTTGGCCAATTCCGAAGCGGTACCCTCGGTTTTTGGCCCCGGGCGCCCCGCGCCCATCGTTCGGACACCGCGAGTACGCACGTCGCCCACGCTGGTCCGGGACGGCGGACCTTGACGCCCAGGTTCACCCCGGTAGATTAAAAAATGGAAAACATAAAGGGGAAAAGTCGAAACGATCTCCGGCCGTTCACGGTAGGCCCACATCGACGCGAAAAGCAAAAAAGGGGTGCAACACGAGGACTTCCCAGGAGGTCACCCATCCTAGTACTACTCTCGCCCAAGCACGCTTAACTGCGGAGTTCTGATGGGATCCGGTGCATTAGCGCTGGTATGATCGCACCCGAACTGTACACGCGAATCGAACTATTTGTGCCTTCCGGACGCGAGGCTCCCGCGGAAAGCCTTCGGGCTGTCGTGGCCGTAACTTTCGATCCGCCCGCCGGATTCGCCCTTATGATATACCATCGGAAAGCTCGGGACGAGAAGAACGGCGGGGTAAACCGGCGTGCCCGTTTCGGGCCGCCGGCGCGGCCGGATTAGGCCAATTCCGAAGCGGTACCCTCGGTTTTTGGCCCCGGGCGCCCCGTGCCCATCGTTCGGACACCGCGAGTACGCACGTCGCCCACGCTGGTCCGGGACGGCGGACCTTGACGCCCAGGTTCACCCCGGTAGATTAAAAAATGGAAAACATAAAGGGGAAAAGTCGAAACGATCTCCGGCCGTTCACGGTAGGCCCACATCGACGCGAAAAGCAAAAAAGGGGTGCAACACGAGGACTTCCCAGGAGGTCACCCATCCTAGTACTACTCTCGCCCAAGCACGCTTAACTGCGGAGTTCTGATGGGATCCGGTGCATTAGCGCTGGTATGATCGCACCCGAACTGTACACGCGAATCGAACTATTTGTGCCTTCCGGACGCGAGGCTCCCGCGGAAAGGCTTCGGGCTGTCGTGGCCGTAACTTTCGATCCGCCCGCCGGATTCGCCCTTATGATATACCGTCGGAAAGCTCGGGACGAGAAGAACGGCGGGGTAAACCGGCGTGCCCGTTTCGGGCCGCCGGCGCGGCCGGATTAGGCCAATTCCGAAGCGGTACCCTCGGTTTTTGGCCCCGGGCGCCCCGTGCCCATCGTTAGGACACCGCGAGTACGCACGTCGCCCACGCTGGTCCGGGACGGCGGACCTTGACGCCCAGGTTCACCCCGGTAGATTAAAAAATGGAAAACATAAAGGGGCAAAGTCGAAACGATCTCCGGCCGTTCACGGTAGGCCCACATCGACGCTAAAAGCAAAAAAGGGGTGCAACACGAGGACTTCCAAGGAGGTCACCCATCCTAGTACTACTCTCGCCCAAGCACGCTTAACTGCGGAGTTCTGATGGGATCCGATGCATTAGCGCTGGTATGATCGCACCCGAACTGTACACGCGAATCGAACTATTTGTGCCTTCCGGACGCGAGGCTCCCGCGGAAAGCCTTCGGGCTGTCGTAGCCGTAACTTTCGATCCGCCCGCCGGATTCGCCCTTATGATATACCGTCGGAAAGCTCGGGACGAGAAGAACGGCGGGGTAAACAGGCGTGCCCGTTTCGGGCCGCCGGCGCGGCCGGATTTGGCCAATTCCGAAGCGGTACCCTCGGTTTTTGGCCCCGGGCGCCCCGCGCCCATCGTTCGGACACCGCGAGTACGCACGTCGCCCACGCTGGTCCGGGACGGCGGACCTTGACGCCCAGGTTCACCCCGGTAGATTAAAAAATGGAAAACATAAAGGGGAAAAGTCGAAACGATCTCCGACCGTTCACGGTAGGCCCACATCGACGCGAAAAGCAAAAAAGGGGTGCAACACGAGGACTTCCCAGGAGGTCACCCATCCTAGTACTACTCTCGCCCAAGCACGCTTAACTGCGGAGTTCTGATGGGATCCGGTGCATTAGCGCTGGTATGATCGCACCCGAACTATACACGCGAATCGAACTATTTGTGCCTTCCGGACGCGAGGCTCCCGCGGAAAGGCTTCTGGCTGTCGTGGCCGTAACTTTCGATCCGCCCGCCGGATTCGCCCTTATGATATACCGTCGGAAAGCTCGGGACGAGAAGAACGGCGGGGTAAACCGGCATGCCCGTTTCGGGCCGCCGGCGCGGCCGGATTAGGCCAATTCCGAAGCGGTACCCTCGGTTTTTGGCCCCGGGCGCCCCGCGCCCATCGTTCGGACACCGCGAGTACGCACGTCGCCCACGCTGGTCCGGGACGGCGGACCTTGACGCCCAGGTTCACCCCGGTAGATTAAAAAATGGAAAACATAAAGGGGAAAAGTCGAAACGATCTCCGACCGTTCACGGTAGGCCCACATCGACGCGAAAAGCAAAAAAGGGGTGCAACACGAGGACTTCCCAGGAGGTCACCCATCCTAGTACTACTCTCGCCCAAGCACGCTTAACTGCGGAGTTCTGATGGGATCCGGTGCATTAGCGCTGGTATGATCGCACCCGAACTATACACGCGAATCGAACTATTTGTGCCTTCCGGACGCGAGGCTCCCGCGGAAAGGCTTCTGGCTGTCGTGGCCGTAACTTTCGATCCGCCCGCCGGATTCGCCCTTATGATATACCGTCGGAAAGCTCGGGACGAGAAGAACGGCGGGGTAAACCGGCATGCCCGTTTCGGGCCGCCGGCGCGGCCGGATTAGGCCAATTCCGAAGCGGTACCCTCGGTTTTTGGCACCGGGCGCCCCGCGCCCATCGTTCGGACACCGCGAGTACGCACGTCGCCCACGCTGGTCCGGGACGGCGGACCTTGACGCCCAGGTTCACCCCGGTAGATTAAAAAATGGAAAACATAAAGGGGAAAAGTCGAAACGATCTCCGGCCGTTCACGGTAGGCCCACATCGACGCGAAAAGCAAAAAAGGGGTGCAACACGAGGACTTCCCAGGAGGTCACCCATCCTAGTACTACTCTCGCCCAAGCACGCTTAACTGCGGAGTTCTGATGGGATCCGGTGCATTAGCGCTGGTATGATCGCACCCGAACTGTACACGCGAATCGAACTATTTGTGCCTTCCGGACGCGAGGCTCCCGCGGAAAGCCTTCGGGCTGTCGTGGCCGTAACTTTCGATCCGCCCGCCGGATTCGCCCTTATGATATACCGTCGGAAAGCTCGGGACGAGAAGAACGGCGGGGTAAACCGGCGTGCCCGTTTCGGGCCGCCGGCGCGGCCGGATTAGGCCAATTCCGAAGCGGTACCCTCGGTTTTTGGCCCCGGGCGCCCCGCGCCCATCGTTCGGACACCGCGAGTACGCACGTCGCCCACGCTGGTCCGGGACGGCGGACCTTGACGCCCAGGTTCACCCCGGTAGATTAAAAAATGGAAAACATAAAGGGGAAAAGTCGAAACGATCTCCGGCCGTTCACGGTAGGCCCACATCGACGCGAAAAGCAAAAAAGGGGTGCAACACGAGGACTTCCCAGGAGGTCACCCATCCTAGTACTACTCTCGCCCAAGCACGCTTAACTGCGGAGTTCTGATGGGATCCGGTGCATTAGCGCTGGTATGATCGCACCCGAACTGTACACGCGAATCGAACTATTTGTGCCTTCCGGACGCGAGGCTCCCGCGGAAAGGCTTCGGGCTGTCGTGGCCGTAACTTTCGATCCGCCCGCCGGATTCGCCCTTATGATATACCGTCGGAAAGCTCGGGACGAGAAGAACGGCGGGGTAAACCGGCGTGCCCGTTTCGGGCCGCCGGCGCGGCCGGATTAGGCCAATTCCGAAGCGGTACCCTCGGTTTTTGGCCCCGGGCGCCCCGTGCCCATCGTTAGGACACCGCGAGTACGCACGTCGCCCACGCTGGTCCGGGACGGCGGACCTTGACGCCCAGGTTCACCCCGGTAGATTAAAAAATGGAAAACATAAAGGGGAAAAGTCGAAACGATCTCCGGCCGTTCACGGTAGGCCCACATCGACGCTAAAAGCAAAAAAGGGGTGCAACACGAGGACTTCCCAGGAGGTCACCCATCCTAGTACTACTCTCGCCCAAGCACGCTTAACTGCGGAGTTCTGATGGGATCCGGTGCATTAGCGCTGGTATGATCGCACCCGAACTGTACACGCGAATCGAACTATTTGTGCCTTCCGGACGCGAGGCTCCCGCGGAAAGGCTTCGGGCTGTCGTGGCCGTAACTTTCGATCCGCCCGCCGGATTCGCCCTTATGATATACCGTCGGAAAGCTCGGGACGAGAAGAACGGCGGGGTAAACAGGCGTGCCCGTTTCGCGCCGCCGGCGCGGCCGGATTAGGCCAATTCCGAAGCGGTACCCTCGGTTTTTGGCCCCGGGCGCCCCGCGCCCATCGTTCGGACACCGCGAGTACGCACGTCGCCCACGCTGGTCCGGGACGGCGGACCTTGACGCCCAGGTTCACCCCGGTAGATTAAAAAATGGAAAACATAAAGGGGAAAAGTCGAAACGATCTCCGACCGTTCACGGTAGGCCCACATCGACGCGAAAAGCAAAAAAGGGGTGCAACACGAGGACTTCCCAGGAGGTCACCCATCCTAGTACTACTCTCGCCCAAGCACGCTTAACTGCGGAGTTCTGATGGGATCCGGTGCATTAGCGATGGTATGATCGTACCCGAACTGTACACGCGAATCGAACTATTTGTGCCTTCCGGACGCGAGGCTCCCGCGGAAAGGCTTCGGGCTGTCGTGGCCGTAACTTTCGATCCGCCCGCCGGATTCGCCCTTATGATATACCGTCGGAAAGCTCGGGACGAGAAGAACGGCGGGGTAAACCGGCTTGCCCGTTTCGGGCCGCCGGCGCGGCCGGATTAGGCCAATTCCGAAGCGGTACCCTCGGTTTTTGGCCCCGGGCGCCCCGCGCCCATCGTTCGGACACCGCGAGTACGCACGTCGCCCACGCTGGTCCGGGACGGCGGACCTTGACGCCCAGGTTCACCCCGGTAGATTAAAAAATGGAAAACATAAAGGGGAAAAGTCGAAACGATCTCCGGCCGTTCACGGTAGGCCCACATCGACGCGAAAAGCAAAAAAGGGGTGCAACACGAGGACTTCCCAGGAGGTCACCCATCCTAGTACTACTCTCGCCCAAGCACGCTTAACTGCGGAGTTCTGATGGGATCCGGTGCATTAGCGCTGGTATGATCGCACCCGAACTGTACACGCGAATCGAACTATTTGTGCCTTCCGGACGCGAGGCTCCCGCGGAAAGGCTTCGGGCTGTCGTGGCCGTAACTTTCGATCCGCCCGCCGGATTCGCCCTTATGATATACCGTCGGAAAGCTCGGGACGAGAAGAACGGCGGGGTAAACAGGCATGCCCGTTTCGCGCCGCCGGCGCGTCCGGATTAGGCCAATTCCGAAGCGGTACCCTCGGTTTTTGGCCCCGGGCGCCCCGCGCCCATCGTTCGGACACCGCGAGTACGCACGTCGCCCACGCTGGTCCGGGACGGCGGACCTTGACGCCCAGGTTCACCCCGGTAGATTAAAAAATGGAAAACATAAAGGGGAAAAGTCGAAACGATCTCCGGCCGTTCACGGTAGGCCCACATCGACGCGAAAAGCAAAAAAGGGGTGCAACACGAGGACTTCCCAGGAGGTCACCCATCCTAGTACTACTCTCGCCCAAGCACGCTTAACTGCGGAGTTCTGATGGGATCCGGTGCATTAGCGCTGGTATGATCGCACCCGAACTGTACACGCGAATCGAACTATTTGTGCCTTCCGGACGCGAGGCTCCCGCGGAAAGGCTTCGGGCTGTCGTGGCCGTAACTTTCGATCCGCCCGCCGGATTCGCCCTTATGATATACCGTCGGAAAGCTCGGGACGAGAAGAACGGCGGGGTAAACAGGCGTGCCCGTTTCGCGCCGCCGGCGCGTCCGGATTAGGCCAATTCCGAAGCGGTACCCTCGGTTTTTGGCCCCGGGCGCCCCGCGCCCATCGTTCGGACACCGCGAGTACGCACGTCGCCCACGCTGGTCCGGGACGGCGGACCTTGACGCCCAGGTTCACCCCGGTAGATTAAAAAATGGAAAACATAAAGGGGAAAAGTCGAAACGATCTCCGGCCGTTCACGGTAGGCCCACATCGACGCGAAAAGCAAAAAAAGGGTGCAACACGAGGACTTCCCAGGAGGTCACCCATCCTAGTACTACTCTCGCCCAAGCACGCTTAACTGCGGAGTTCTGATGGGATCCGGTGCATTAGCGCTGGTATGATCGCACCCGAACTGTACACGCGAATCGAACTATTTGTGCCTTCCGGACGCGAGGCTCCCGCGGAAAGCCTTCGGGCTGTCGTGGCCGTAACTTTCGATCCGCCCGCCGGATTCGCCCTTATGATATACCGTCGGAAAGCTCGGGACGAGAAGAACGGCGGGGTAAACCGGCGTGCCCGTTTCGGGCCGCCGGCGCGGCCGGATTAGGCCAATTCCGAAGCGGTACCCTCGGTTTTTGGCCCCGGGCGCCCCGCGCCCATCGTTCGGACACCGCGAGTACGCACGTCGCCCACGCTGGTCCGGGACGGCGGACCTTGACGCCCAGGTTCACCCCGGTAGATTAAAAAATGGAAAACATAAAGGGGAAAAGTCGAAACGATCTCCGGCCGTTCACGGTAGGCCCACATCGACGCGAAAAGCAAAAAAGGGGTGCAACACGAGGACTTCCCAGGAGGTCACCCATCCTAGTACTACTCTCGCCCAAGCACGCTTAACTGCGGAGTTCTGATGGGATCCGGTGCATTAGCGCTGGTATGATCGCACCCGAACTGTACACGCGAATCGAACTATTTGTGCCTTCCGGGCGCGAGGCTCCCGCGGAAAGCCTTCGGGCTGTCGTGGCCGTAACTTTCGATCCGCCCGCCGGATTCGCCCTTATGATATACCGTCGGAAAGCTCGGGACGAGAAGAACGGCGGGGTAAACCGGCGTGCCCGTTTCGGGCCGCCGGCGCGGCCGGATTAGGCCAATTCCGAAGCGGTACCCTCGGTTTTTGGCCCCGGGCGCCCCGCGCCCATCGTTCGGACACCGCGAGTACGCACGTCGCCCACGCTGGTCCGGGACGGCGGACCTTGACGCCCAGGTTCACCCCGGTAGATTAAAAAATGGAAAACATAAAGGGGAAAAGTCGAAACGATCTCCGGCCGTTCACGGTAGGCCCACATCGACGCGAAAAGCAAAAAAGGGGTGCAACACGAGGACTTCCCAGGAGGTCACCCATCCTAGTACTACTCTCGCCCAAGCACGCTTAACTGCGGAGTTCTGATGGGATCCGGTGCATTAGCGCTGGTATGATCGCACCCGAACTGTACACGCGAATCGAACTATTTGTGCCTTCCGGACGCGAGGCTCCCGCGGAAAGGCTTCGGGCTGTCGTGGCCGTAACTTTCGATCCGCCCGCCGGATTCGCCCTTATGATATACCGTCGGAAAGCTCGGGACGAGAAGAACGGCGGGGTGAACAGGCGTGCCCGTTTCGCGCCGCCGGCGCGTCCGGATTAGGCCAATTCCGAAGCGGTACCCTCGGTTTTTGGCCCCGGGCGCCCCGCGCCCATCGTTCGGACACCGCGAGTACGCACGTCGCCCACGCTGGTCCGGGACGGCGGACCTTGACGCCCAGGTTCACCCCGGTAGATTAAAAAATGGAAAACATAAAGGGGAAAAGTCGAAACGATCTCCGGCCGTTCACGGTAGGCCCACATCGACGCGAAAAGCAAAAAAAGGGTGCAACACGAGGACTTCCCAGGAGGTCACCCATCCTAGTACTACTCTCGCCCAAGCACGCTTAACTGCGGAGTTCTGATGGGATCCGGGGCATTAGCGCTGGTATGATCGCACCCGAACTGTACACGCGAATCGAACTATTTGTGCCTTCCGGACGCGAGGCTCCCGCGGAAAGGCTTCGGGCTGTCGTGGCCGTAACTTTCGATCCGCCCGCCGGATTCGCCCTTATGATATACCGTCGGAAAGCTCGGGACGAGAAGAACGGCGGGGTAAACCGGCGTGCCCGTTTCGGGCCGCCGGCGCGGCCGGATTAGGCCAATTCCGAAGCGGTACCCTCGGTTTTTGGCCCCGGGCGCCCCGCGCCCATCGTTCGGACACCGCGAGTACGCACGTCGCCCACGCTGGTCCGGGACGGCGGACCTTGACGCCCAGGTTCACCCCGGTAGATTAAAAAATGGAAAACATAAAGGGGAAAAGTCGAAACGATCTCCGGCCGTTCACGGTAGGCCCACATCGACGCGAAAAGCAAAAAAGGGGTGCAACACGAGGACTTCCCAGGAGGTCACCCATCCTAGTACTACTCTCGCCCAAGCACGCTTAACTGCGGAGTTCTGATGGGATCCGGTGCATTAGCGCTGGTATGATCGCACCCGAACTGTACACGCGAATCGAACTATTTGTGCCTTCCGGACGCGAGGCTCCCGCGGAAAGCCTTCGGGCTGTCGTGGCCGTAACTTTCGATCCGCCCGCCGGATTCGCCCTTATGATATACCGTCGGAAAGCTCGGGACGAGAAGAACGGCGGGGTAAACCGGCGTGCCCGTTTCGGGCCGCCGGCGCGGCCGGATTAGGCCAATTCCGAAGCGGTACCCTCGGTTTTTGGCCCCGGGCGCCCCGTGCCCATCGTTCGGACACCGCGAGTACGCACGTCGCCCACGCTGGTCCGGGACGGCGGACCTTGACGCCCAGGTTCACCCCGGTAGATTAAAAAATGGAAAACATAAAGGGGAAAAGTCGAAACGATCTCCGGCCGTTCACGGTAGGCCCACATCGACGCGAAAAGCAAAAAAGGGGTGCAACACGAGGACTTCCCAGGAGGTCACCCATCCTAGTACTACTCTCGCCCAAGCACGCTTAACTGCGGAGTTCTGATGGGATCCGGTGCATTAGCGCTGGTATGATCGCACCCGAACTGTACACGCGAATCGAACTATTTGTGCCTTCCGGACGCGAGGCTCCCGCGGAAAGGCTTCGGGCTGTCGTGGCCGTAACTTTCGATCCGCCCGCCGGATTCGCCCTTATGATATACCGTCGGAAAGCTCGGGACGAGAAGAACGGCGGGGTAAACCGGCGTGCCCGTTTCGGGCCGCCGGCGCGGCCGGATTAGGCCAATTCCGAAGCGGTACCCTCGGTTTTTGGCCCCGGGCGCCCCGTGCCCATCGTTAGGACACCGCGAGTACGCACGTCGCCCACGCTGGTCCGGGACGGCGGACCTTGACGCCCAGGTTCACCCCGGTAGATTAAAAAATGGAAAACATAAAGGGGAAAAGTCGAAACGATCTCCGGCCGTTCACGGTAGGCCCACATCGACGCGAAAAGCAAAAAAGGGGTGCAACACGAGGACTTCCCAGGAGGTCACCCATCCTAGTACTACTCTCGCCCAAGCACGCTTAACTGCGGAGTTCTGATGGGATCCGGTGCATTAGCGCTGGTATGATCGCACCCGAACTGTACACGCGAATCGAACTATTTGTGCCTTCCGGACGCGAGGCTCCCGCGGAAAGGCTTCGGGCTGTCGTGGCCGTAACTTTCGATCCGCCCGCCGGATTCGCCCTTATGATATACCGTCGGAAAGCTCGGGACGAGAAGAACGGCGGGGTAAGCAGGCGTGCCCGTTTCGCGCCGCCGGCGCGTCCGGATTAGGCCAATTCCGAAGCGGTACCCTCGGTTTTTGGCCCCGGGCGCCCCGCGCCCATCGTTCGGACACCGCGAGTACGCACCTCGCCCACGCTGGTCCGGGACGGCGGACCTTGACGCCCAGGTTCACCCCGGTAGATTAAAAAATGGAAAACATAAAGGGGAAAAGTCGAAACGATCTCCGGCCGTTCACGGTAGGCCCACATCGACGCGAAAAGCAAAAAAAGGGTGCAACACGAGGACTTCCCAGGAGGTCACCCATCCTAGTACTACTCTCGCCCAAGCACGCTTAACTGCGGAGTTCTGATGGGATCCGGTGCATTAGCGCTGGTATGATCGCACCCGAACTGTACACGCGAATCGAACTATTTGTGCCTTCCGGACGCGAGGCTCCCGCGGAAAGGCTTCGGGCTGTCGTGGCCGTAACTTTCGATCCGCCCGCCGGATTCGCCCTTATGATATACCGTCGGAAAGCTCGGGACGAGAAGAACGGCGGGGTAAACCGGCGTGCCCGTTTCGGGCCGCCGGCGCGGCCGGATTAGGCCAATTCCGAAGCGGTACCCTCGGTTTTTGGCCCCGGGCGCCCCGCGCCCATCGTTCGGACACCGCGAGTACGCACGTCGCCCACGCTGGTCCGGGACGGCGGACCTTGACGCCCAGGTTCACCCCGGTAGATTAAAAAATGGAAAACATAAAGGGGAAAAGTCGAAACGATCTCCGGCCGTTCACGGTAGGCCCACATCGACGCGAAAAGCAAAAAAGGGGTGCAACACGAGGACTTCCCAGGAGGTCACCCATCCTAGTACTACTCTCGCCCAAGCACGCTTAACTGCGGAGTTCTGATGGGATCCGGTGCATTAGCGCTGGTATGATCGCACCCGAACTGTACACGCGAATCGAACTATTTGTGCCTTCCGGACGCGAGGCTCCCGCGGAAAGCCTTCGGGCTGTCGTGGCCGTAACTTTCGATCCGCCCGCCGGATTCGCCCTTATGATATACCGTCGGAAAGCTCGGGACGAGAAGAACGGCGGGGTAAACCGGCGTGCCCGTTTCGGGCCGCCGGCGCGGCCGGATTAGGCCAATTCCGAAGCGGTACCCTCGGTTTTTGGCCCCGGGCGCCCCGTGCCCATCGTTCGGACACCGCGAGTACGCACGTCGCCCACGCTGGTCCGGGACGGCGGACCTTGACGCCCAGGTTCACCCCGGTAGATTAAAAAATGGAAAACATAAAGGGGAAAAGTCGAAACGATCTCCGGCCGTTCACGGTAGGCCCACATCGACGCGAAAAGCAAAAAAGGGGTGCAACACGAGGACTTCCCAGGAGGTCACCCATCCTAGTACTACTCTCGCCCAAGCACGCTTAACTGCGGAGTTCTGATGGGATCCGGTGCATTAGCGCTGGTATGATCGCACCCGAACTGTACACGCGAATCGAACTATTTGTGCCTTCCGGACGCGAGGCTCCCGCGGAAAGGCTTCGGGCTGTCGTGGCCGTAACTTTCGATCCGCCCGCCGGATTCGCCCTTATGATATACCGTCGGAAAGCTCGGGACGAGAAGAACGGCGGGGTAAACCGGCGTGCCCGTTTCGGGCCGCCGGCGCGGCCGGATTAGGCCAATTCCGAAGCGGTACCCTCGGTTTTTGGCCCCGGGCGCCCCGTGCCCATCGTTAGGACACCGCGAGTACGCACGTCGCCCACGCTGGTCCGGGACGGCGGACCTTGACGCCCAGGTTCACCCCGGTAGATTAAAAAATGGAAAACATAAAGGGGAAAAGTCGAAACGATCTCCGGCCGTTCACGGTAGGCCCACATCGACGCGAAAAGCAAAAAAGGGGTGCAACACGAGGACTTCCCAGGAGGTCACCCATCCTAGTACTACTCTCGCCCAAGCACGCTTAACTGCGGAGTTCTGATGGGATCCGGTGCATTAGCGCTGGTATGATCGCACCCGAACTGTACACGCGAATCGAACTATTTGTGCCTTCCGGACGCGAGGCTCCCGCGGAAAGGCTTCGGGCTGTCGTGGCCGTAACTTTCGATCCGCCCGCCGGATTCGCCCTTATGATATACCGTCGGAAAGCTCGGGACGAGAAGAACGGCGGGGTAAACCGGCGTGCCCGTTTCGGGCCGCCGGCGCGGCCGGATTAGGCCAATTCCGAAGCGGTACCCTCGGTTTTTGGCCCCGGGCGCCCCGCGCCCATCGTTCGGACACCGCGAGTACGCACGTCGCCCACGCTGGTCCGGGACGGCGGACCTTGACGCCCAGGTTCACCCCGGTAGATTAAAAAATGGAAAACATAAAGGGGAAAAGTCGAAACGATCTCCGGCCGTTCACGGTAGGCCCACATCGACGCGAAAAGCAAAAAAGGGGTGCAACACGAGGACTTCCCAGGAGGTCACCCATCCTAGTACTACTCTCGCCCAAGCACGCTTAACTGCGGAGTTCTGATGGGATCCGGTGCATTAGCGCTGGTATGATCGCACCCGAACTGTACACGCGAATCGAACTATTTGTGCCTTCCGGACGCGAGGCTCCCGCGGAAAGCCTTCGGGCTGTCGTGGCCGTAACTTTCGATCCGCCCGCCGGATTCGCCCTTATGATATACCGTCGGAAAGCTCGGGACGAGAAGAACGGCGGGGTAAACCGGCGTGCCCGTTTCGGGCCGCCGGCGCGGCCGGATTAGGCCAATTCCGAAGCGGTACCCTCGGTTTTTGGCCCCGGGCGCCCCGTGCCCATCGTTCGGACACCGCGAGTACGCACGTCGCCCACGCTGGTCCGGGACGGCGGACCTTGACGCCCAGGTTCACCCCGGTAGATTAAAAAATGGAAAACATAAAGGGGAAAAGTCGAAACGATCTCCGGCCGTTCACGGTAGGCCCACATCGACGCGAAAAGCAAAAAAGGGGTGCAACACGAGGACTTCCCAGGAGGTCACCCATCCTAGTACTACTCTCGCCCAAGCACGCTTAACTGCGGAGTTCTGATGGGATCCGGTGCATTAGCGCTGGTATGATCGCACCCGAACTGTACACGCGAATCGAACTATTTGTGCCTTCCGGACGCGAGGCTCCCACGGAAAGGCTTCGGGCTGTCGTGGCCGTAACTTTCGATCCGCCCGCCGGATTCGCCCTTATGATATACCGTCGGAAAGCTCGGGACGAGAAGAACGGCGGGGTAAAACGGCGTGCCCGTTTCGGGCCGCCGGCGCGGCCGGATTAGGCCAATTCCGAAGCGGTACCCTCGGTTTTTGGCCCCGGGCGCCCCGTGCCCATCGTTAGGACACCGCGAGTACGCACGTCGCCCACGCTGGTCCGGGACGGCGGACCTTGACGCCCAGGTTCACCCCGGTAGATTAAAAAATGGAAAACATAAAGGGGAAAAGTCGAAACGATCTCCGGCCGTTCACGGTAGGCCCACATCGACGCTAAAAGCAAAAAAGGGGTGCAACACGAGGACTTCCAAGGAGGTCACCCATCCTAGTACTACTCTCGCCCAAGCACGCTTAACTGCGGAGTTCTGATGGGATCCGGTGCATTAGCGCTGGTATGATCGCACCCGAACTGTACACGCGAATCGAACTATTTGTGCCTTCCGGACGCGAGGCTCCCGCGGAAAGCCTTCGGGCTGTCGTGGCCGTAACTTTCGATCCGCCCGCCGGATTCGCCCTTATGATATACCGTCGGAAAGCTCGGGACGAGAAGAACGGCGGGGTAAACCGGCGTGCCCGTTTCGGGCCGCCGGCGCGGCCGGATTAGGCCAATTCCGAAGCGGTACCCTCGGTTTTTGGCCCCGGGCGCCCCGTGCCCATCGTTAGGACACCGCGAGTACGCACGTCGCCCACGCTGGTCCGGGACGGCGGACCTTGACGCCCAGGTTCACCCCGGTAGATTAAAAAATGGAAAACATAAAGGGGAAAAGTCGAAACGATCTCCGACCGTTCACGGTAGGCCCACATCGACGCGAAAAGCAAAAAAGGGGTGCAACACGAGGACTTCCCAGGAGGTCACCCATCCTAGTACTACTCTCGCCCAAGCACGCTTAACTGCGGAGTTCTGATGGGATCCGGTGCATTAGCGCTGGTATGATCGTACCCGAACTATACACGCGAATCGAACTATTTGTGCCTTCCGGACGCGAGGCTCCCGCGGAAAGGCTTCGGGCTGTCGTGGCCGTAACTTTCGATCCGCCCGCCGGATTCGCCCTTATGATATACCGTCGGAAAGCTCGGGACGAGAAGAACGGCGGGGTAAACTGGCGTGCCCGTTTCGGACCGCCGGCGCGGCCGGATTAGGCCAATTCCGAAGCGGTACCCTCGGTTTTTGGCCCCGGGCGCCCCGCGCCCATCGTTCGGACACCGCGAGTACGCACGTCGCCCACGCTGGTCCGGGACGGCGGACCTTGACGCCCAGGTTCACCCCGGTAGATTAAAAAATGGAAAACATAAAGGGGAAAAGTCGAAACGATCTCCGGCCGTTCACGGTAGGCCCACATCGACGCGAAAAGCAAAAAAGGGGTGCAACACGAGGACTTCCCAGGAGGTCACCCATCCTAGTACTACTCTCGCCCAAGCACGCTTAACTGCGGAGTTCTGATGGGATCCGGTGCATTAGCGCTGGTATGATCGCACCCGAACTGTACACGCGAATCGAACTATTTGTGCCTTCCGGACGCGAGGCTCCCGCGGAAAGCCTTCGGGCTGTCGTGGCCGTAACTTTCGATCCGCCCGCCGGATTCGCCCTTATGATATACCGTCGGAAAGCTCGGGACGAGAAGAACGGCGGGGTAAACCGGCGTGCCCGTTTCGGGCCGCCGGCGCGGCCGGATTAGGCCAATTCCGAAGCGGTACCCTCGGTTTTTGGCCCCGGGCGCCCCGCGCCCATCGTTCGGACACCGCGAGTACGCACGTCGCCCACGCTGGTCCGGGACGGCGGACCTTGACGCCCAGGTTCACCCCGGTAGATTAAAAAATGGAAAACATAAAGGGGAAAAGTCGAAACGATCTCCGGCCGTTCACGGTAGGCCCACATCGACGCGAAAAGCAAAAAAGGGGTGCAACACGAGGACTTCCCAGGAGGTCACCCATCCTAGTACTACTCTCGCCCAAGCACGCTTAACTGCGGAGTTCTGATGGGATCCGGTGCATTAGCGCTGGTATGATCGTACCCGAACTATACACGCGAATCGAACTATTTGTGCCTTCCGGACGCGAGGCTCCCGCGGAAAGGCTTCGGGCTGTCGTGGCCGTAACTTTCGATCCGCCCGCCGGATTCGCCCTTATGATATACCGTCGGAAAGCTCGGGACGAGAAGAACGGCGGGGTAAACCGGCGTTCCCGTTTCGGGCCGCCGGCGCGGCCGGATTAGGCCAATTCCGAAGCGGTACCCTCGGTTTTTGGCCCCGGGCGCCCCGCGCCCATCGTTCGGACACCGCGAGTACGCACGTCGCCCACGCTGGTCCGGGACGGCGGACCTTGACGCCCAGGTTCACCCCGGTAGATTAAAAAATGGAAAACATAAAGGGGAAAAGTCGAAACGATCTCCGGCCGTTCACGGTAGGCCCACATCGACGCGAAAAGCAAAAAAGGGGTGCAACACGAGGACTTCCCAGGAGGTCACCCATCCTAGTACTACTCTCGCCCAAGCACGCTTAACTGCGGAGTTCTGATGGGATCCGGTGCATTAGCGCTGGTATGATCGCACCCGAACTGTACACGCGAATCGAACTATTTGTGCCTTCCGGACGCGAGGCTCCCGCGGAAAGCCTTCGGGCTGTCGTGGCCGTAACTTTCGATCCGCCCGCCGGATTCGCCCTTATGATATACCGTCGGAAAGCTCGGGACGAGAAGAACGGCGGGGTAAACCGGCGTGCCCGTTTCGGGCCGCCGGCGCGGCCGGATTAGGCCAATTCCGAAGCGGTACCCTCGGTTTTTGGCCCCGGGCGCCCCGTGCCCATCGTTCGGACACCGCGAGTACGCACGTCGCCCACGCTGGTCCGGGACGGCGGACCTTGACGCCCAGGTTCACCCCGGTAGATTAAAAAATGGAAAACATAAAGGGGAAAAGTCGAAACGATCTCCGGCCGTTCACGGTAGGCCCACATCGACGCGAAAAGCAAAAAAGGGGTGCAACACGAGGACTTCCCAGGAGGTCACCCATCCTAGTACTACTCTCGCCCAAGCACGCTTCACTGCGGAGTTCTGATGGGATCCGGTGCATTAGCGCTGGTATGATCGCACCCGAACTGTACACGCGAATCGAACTATTTGTGCCTTCCGGACGCGAGGCTCCCACGGAAAGGCTTCGGGCTGTCGTGGCCGTAACTTTCGATCCGCCCGCCGGATTCGCCCTTATGATATACCGTCGGAAAGCTCGGGACGAGAAGAACGGCGGGGTAAACCGGCGTGCCCGTTTCGGGCCGCCGGCGCGGCCGGATTAGGCCAATTCCGAAGCGGTACCCTCGGTTTTTGGCCCCGGGCGCCCCGTGCCCATCGTTAGGACACCGCGAGTACGCACGTCGCCCACGCTGG
Source organism: Umbellularia californica (assembly GCA_028538565.1). NCBI lineage: Eukaryota > Viridiplantae > Streptophyta > Magnoliopsida > Laurales > Lauraceae > Umbellularia > Umbellularia californica. The sequence goes on from JAPQWN010000054.1 coordinate 96,077, forward strand.
TCCGGGACGGCGGACCTTGACGCCCAGGTTCACCCCGGTAGATTAAAAAATGGAAAACATAAAGGGGAAAAGTCGAAACGATCTCCGGCCGTTCACGGTAGGCCCACATCGACGCTAAAAGCAAAAAAGGGGTGCAACACGAGGACTTCCAAGGAGGTCACCCATCCTAGTACTACTCTCGCCCAAGCACGCTTAACTGCGGAGTTCTGATGGGATCCGGTGCATTAGCGCTGGTATGATCGCACCCGAACTGTACACGCGAATCGAACTATTTGTGCCTTCCGGACGCGAGGCTCCCGCGGAAAGCCTTCGGGCTGTCGTGGCCGTAACTTTCGATCCGCCCGCCGGATTCGCCCTTATGATATACCGTCGGAAAGCTCGGGACGAGAAGAACGGCGGGGTAAACCGGCGTGCCCGTTTCGGGCCGCCGGCGCGGCCGGATTTGGCCAATTCCGAAGCGGTACCCTCGGTTTTTGGCCCCGGGCGCCCCGCGCCCATCGTTCGGACACCGCGAGTACGCACGTCGCCCACGCTGGTCCGGGACGGCGGACCTTGACGCCCAGGTTCACCCCGGTAGATTAAAAAATGGAAAACATAAAGGGGAAAAGTCGAAACGATCTCCGGCCGTTCACGGTAGGCCCACATCGACGCGAAAAGCAAAAAAGGGGTGCAACACGAGGACTTCCCAGGAGGTCACCCATCCTAGTACTACTCTCGCCCAAGCACGCTTAACTGCGGAGTTCTGATGGGATCCGGTGCATTAGCGCTGGTATGATCGCACCCGAACTGTACACGCGAATCGAACTATTTGTGCCTTCCGGACGCGAGGCTCCCGCGGAAAGGCTTCGGGCTGTCGTGGCCGTAACTTTCGATCCGCCCGCCGGATTCGCCCTTATGATATACCGTCGGAAAGCTCGGGACGAGAAGAACGGCGGGGTAAACCGGCGTGCCCGTTTCGGGCCGCCGGCGCGGCCGGATTAGGCCAATTCCGAAGCGGTACCCTCGGTTTTTGGCCCCGGGCGCCCCGCGCCCATCGTTCGGACACCGCGAGTACGCACGTCGCCCACGCTGGTCCGGGACGGCGGACCTTGACGCCCAGGTTCACCCCGGTAGATTAAAAAATGGAAAACATAAAGGGGAAAAGTCGAAACGATCTCCGGCCGTTCACGGTAGGCCCACATCGACGCGAAAAGCAAAAAAGGGGTGCAACACGAGGACTTCCCAGGAGGTCACCCATCCTAGTACTACTCTCGCCCAAGCACGCTTAACTGCGGAGTTCTGATGGGATCCGGTGCATTAGCGCTGGTATGATCGCACCCGAACTGTACACGCGAATCGAACTATTTGTGCCTTCCGGACGCGAGGCTCCCGCGGAAAGCCTTCGGGCTGTCGTGGCCGTAACTTTCGATCCGCCCGCCGGATTCGCCCTTATGATATACCGTCGGAAAGCTCGGGACGAGAAGAACGGCGGGGTAAACCGGCGTGCCCGTTTCGGGCCGCCGGCGCGGCCGGATTAGGCCAATTCCGAAGCGGTACCCTCGGTTTTTGGCCCCGGGCGCCCCGTGCCCATCGTTCGGACACCGCGAGTACGCACGTCGCCCACGCTGGTCCGGGACGGCGGACCTTGACGCCCAGGTTCACCCCGGTAGATTAAAAAATGGAAAACATAAAGGGGAAAAGTCGAAACGATCTCCGGCCGTTCACGGTAGGCCCACATCGACGCGAAAAGCAAAAAAGGGGTGCAACACGAGGACTTCCCAGGAGGTCACCCATCCTAGTACTACTCTCGCCCAAGCACGCTTAACTGCGGAGTTCTGATGGGATCCGGTGCATTAGCGCTGGTATGATCGCACCCGAACTGTACACGCGAATCGAACTATTTGTGCCTTCCGGACGCGAGGCTCCCGCGGAAAGGCTTCGGGCTGTCGTGGCCGTAACTTTCGATCCGCCCGCCGGATTCGCCCTTATGATATACCGTCGGAAAGCTCGGGACGAGAAGAACGGCGGGGTAAACCGGCGTGCCCGTTTCGGGCCGCCGGCGCGGCCGGATTAGGCCAATTCCGAAGCGGTACCCTCGGTTTTTGGCCCCGGGCGCCCCGTGCCCATCGTTAGGACACCGCGAGTACGCACGTCGCCCACGCTGGTCCGGGACGGCGGACCTTGACGCCCAGGTTCACCCCGGTAGATTAAAAAATGGAAAACATAAAGGGGAAAAGTCGAAACGATCTCCGGCCGTTCACGGTAGGCCCACATCGACGCTAAAAGCAAAAAAGGGGTGCAACACGAGGACTTCCCAGGAGGTCACCCATCCTAGTACTACTCTCGCCCAAGCACGCTTAACTGCGGAGTTCTGATGGGATCCGGTGCATTAGCGCTGGTATGATCGCACCCGAACTGTACACGCGAATCGACCTATTTGTGCCTTCCGGACGCGAGGCTCCCGCGGAAAGCCTTCGGGCTGTCGTGGCCGTAACTTTCGATCCGCCCGCCGGATTCGCCCTTATGATATACCGTCGGAAAGCTCGGGACGAGAAGAACGGCGGGGTAAACCGGCGTGCCCGTTTCGGGCCGCCGGCGCGGCCGGATTAGGCCAATTCCGAAGCGGTACCCTCGGTTTTTGGCCCCGGGCGCCCCGCGCCCATCGTTCGGACACCGCGAGTACGCACGTCGCCCACGCTGGTCCGGGACGGCGGACCTTGACGCCCAGGTTCACCCCGGTAGATTAAAAAATGGAAAACATAAAGGGGAAAAGTCGAAACGATCTCCGGCCGTTCACGGTAGGCCCACATCGACGCGAAAAGCAAAAAAGGGGTGCAACACGAGGACTTCCCAGGAGGTCACCCATCCTAGTACTACTCTCGCCCAAGCACGCTTAACTGCGGAGTTCTGATGGGATCCGGTGCATTAGCGCTGGTATGATCGCACCCGAACTGTACACGCGAATCGAACTATTTGTGCCTTCCGGACGCGAGGCTCCCGCGGAAAGGCTTCGGGCTGTCGTGGCCGTAACTTTCGATCCGCCCGCCGGATTCGCCCTTATGATATACCGTCGGAAAGCTCGGGACGAGAAGAACGGCGGGGTAAACCGGCGTGCCCGTTTCGGGCCGCCGGCGCGGCCGGATTAGGCCAATTCCGAAGCGGTACCCTCGGTTTTTGGCCCCGGGCGCCCCGCGCCCATCGTTCGGACACCGCGAGTACGCACGTCGCCCACGCTGGTCCGGGACGGCGGACCTTGACGCCCAGGTTCACCCCGGTAGATTAAAAAATGGAAAACATAAAGGGGAAAAGTCGAAACGATCTCCGGCCGTTCACGGTAGGCCCACATCGACGCGAAAAGCAAAAAAGGGGTGCAACACGAGGACTTCCCAGGAGGTCACCCATCCTAGTACTACTCTCGCCCAAGCACGCTTAACTGCGGAGTTCTGATGGGATCCGGTGCATTAGCGCTGGTATGATCGCACCCGAACTGTACACGCGAATCGAACTATTTGTGCCTTCCGGACGCGAGGCTCCCGCGGAAAGCCTTCGGGCTGTCGTGGCCGTAACTTTCGATCCGCCCGCCGGATTCGCCCTTATGATATACCGTCGGAAAGCTCGGGACGAGAAGAACGGCGGGGTAAACCGGCGTGCCAGTTTCGGGCCGCCGGCGCGGCCGGATTAGGCCAATTCCGAAGCGGTACCCTCGGTTTTTGGCCCCGGGCGCCCCGTGCCCATCGTTCGGACACCGCGAGTACGCACGTCGCCCACGCTGGTCCGGGACGGCGGACCTTGACGCCCAGGTTCACCCCGGTAGATTAAAAAATGGAAAACATAAAGGGGAAAAGTCGAAACGATCTCCGGCCGTTCACGGTAGGCCCACATCGACGCGAAAAGCAAAAAAGGGGTGCAACACGAGGACTTCCCAGGAGGTCACCCATCCTAGTACTACTCTCGCCCAAGCACGCTTAACTGCGGAGTTCTGATGGGATCCGGTGCATTAGCGCTGGTATGATCGCACCCGAACTGTACACGCGAATCGAACTATTTGTGCCTTCCGGACGCGAGGCTCCCGCGGAAAGGCTTCGGGCTGTCGTGGCCGTAACTTTCGATCCGCCCGCCGGATTCGCCCTTATGATATACCGTCGGAAAGCTCGGGACGAGAAGAACGGCGGGGTAAACCGGCGTGCCCGTTTCGGGCCGCCGGCGCGGCCGGATTAGGCCAATTCCGAAGCGGTACCCTCGGTTTTTGGCCCCGGGCGCCCCGTGCCCATCGTTAGGACACCGCGAGTACGCACGTCGCCCACGCTGGTCCGGGACGGCGGACCTTGACGCCCAGGTTCACCCCGGTAGATTAAAAAATGGAAAACATAAAGGGGAAAAGTCGAAACGATCTCCGGCCGTTCACGGTAGGCCCACATCGACGCTAAAAGCAAAAAAGGGGTGCAACACGAGGACTTCCCAGGAGGTCACCCATCCTAGTACTACTCTCGCCCAAGCACGCTTAACTGCGGAGTTCTGATGGGATCCGGTGCATTAGCGCTGGTATGATCGCACCCGAACTGTACACGCGAATCGACCTATTTGTGCCTTCCGGACGCGAGGCTCCCGCGGAAAGCCTTCGGGCTGTCGTGGCCGTAACTTTCGATCCGCCCGCCGGATTCGCCCTTATGATATACCGTCGGAAAGCTCGGGACGAGAAGAACGGCGGGGTAAACCGGCGTGCCCGTTTCGGGCCGCCGGCGCGGCCGGATTAGGCCAATTCCGAAGCGGTACCCTCGGTTTTTGGCCCCGGGCGCCCCGCGCCCATCGTTCGGACACCGCGAGTACGCACGTCGCCCACGCTGGTCCGGGACGGCGGACCTTGACGCCCAGGTTCACCCCGGTAGATTAAAAAATGGAAAACATAAAGGGGAAAAGTCGAAACGATCTCCGGCCGTTCACGGTAGGCCCACATCGACGCGAAAAGCAAAAAAGGGGTGCAACACGAGGACTTCCCAGGAGGTCACCCATCCTAGTACTACTCTCGCCCAAGCACGCTTAACTGCGGAGTTCTGATGGGATCCGGTGCATTAGCGCTGGTATGATCGCACCCGAACTGTACACGCGAATCGAACTATTTGTGCCTTCCGGACGCGAGGCTCCCGCGGAAAGCCTTCGGGCTGTCGTGGCCGTAACTTTCGATCCGCCCGCCGGATTCGCCCTTATGATATACCGTCGGAAAGCTCGGGACGAGAAGAACGGCGGGGTAAACCGGCGTGCCCGTTTCGGGCCGCCGGCGCGGCCGGATTAGGCCAATTCCGAAGCGGTACCCTCGGTTTTTGGCCCCGGGCGCCCCGTGCCCATCGTTCGGACACCGCGAGTACGCACGTCGCCCACGCTGGTCCGGGACGGCGGACCTTGACGCCCAGGTTCACCCCGGTAGATTAAAAAATGGAAAACATAAAGGGGAAAAGTCGAAACGATCTCCGGCCGTTCACGGTAGGCCCACATCGACGCGAAAAGCAAAAAAGGGGTGCAACACGAGGACTTCCCAGGAGGTCACCCATCCTAGTACTACTCTCGCCCAAGCACGCTTAACTGCGGAGTTCTGATGGGATCCGGTGCATTAGCGCTGGTATGATCGCACCCGAACTGTACACGCGAATCGAACTATTTGTGCCTTCCGGACGCGAGGCTCCCGCGGAAAGGCTTCGGGCTGTCGTGGCCGTAACTTTCGATCCGCCCGCCGGATTCGCCCTTATGATATACCGTCGGAAAGCTCGGGACGAGAAGAACGGCGGGGTAAACCGGCTTGCCCGTTTCGGGCCGCCGGCGCGGCCGGATTAGGCCAATTCCGAAGCGGTACCCTCGGTTTTTGGCCCCGGGCGCCCCGTGCCCATCGTTAGGACACCGCGAGTACGCACGTCGCCCACGCTGGTCCGGGACGGCGGACCTTGACGCCCAGGTTCACCCCGGTAGATTAAAAAATGGAAAACATAAAGGGGAAAAGTCGAAACGATCTCCGGCCGTTCACGGTAGGCCCACATCGACGCTAAAAGCAAAAAAGGGGTGCAACACGAGGACTTCCCAGGAGGTCACCCATCCTAGTACTACTCTCGCCCAAGCACGCTTAACTGCGGAGTTCTGATGGGATCCGGTGCATTAGCGCTGGTATGATCGCACCCGAACTGTACACGCGAATCGAACTATTTGTGCCTTCCGGACGCGAGGCTCCCGCGGAAAGCCTTCGGGCTGTCGTGGCCGTAACTTTCGATCCGCCCGCCGGATTCGCCCTTATGATATACCGTCGGAAAGCTCGGGACGAGAAGAACGGCGGGGTAAACAGGCGTGCCCGTTTCGCGCCGCCGGCGCGGCCGTATTAGGCCAATTCCGAAGCGGTACCCTCGGTTTTTGGCCCCGGGCGCCCCGCGCCCATCGTTCGGACACCATGAGTACGCACGTCGCCCACGCTGGTCCGGGACGGCGGACCTTGACGCCCAGGTTCACCCCGGTAGATTAAAAAATGGAAAACATAAAGGGGAAAAGTCGAAACGATCTCCGACCGTTCACGGTAGGCCCACATCGACGCGAAAAGCAAAAAAGGGGTGCAACACGAGGACTTCCCAGGAGGTCACCCATCCTAGTACTACTCTCGCCCAAGCACGCTTAACTGCGGAGTTCTGATGGGATCCGGTGCATTAGCGCTGGTATGATCGTACCCGAACTGTACACGCGAATCGAACTATTTGTGCTTTCCGGACGCGAGGCTCCCGCGGAAAGGCTTCGGGCTGTCGTGGCCGTAACTTTCGATCCGCCCGCCGGATTCGCCCTTATGATATACCGTCGGAAAGCTCGGGACGAGAAGAACGGCGGGGTAAACAGGCGTGCCCGTTTCGGGCCGCCGGCGCGGCCGGATTTGGCCAATTCCGAAGCGGTACCCTCGGTTTTTGGCCCCGGGCGCCCCGCGCCCATCGTTCGGACACCGCGAGTACGCACGTCGCCCACGCTGGTCCGGGACGGCGGACCTTGACGCCCAGGTTCACCCCGGTAGATTAAAAAATGGAAAACATAAAGGGGAAAAGTCGAAACGATCTCCGACCGTTCACGGTAGGCCCACATCGACGCGAAAAGCAAAAAAGGGGTGCAACACGAGGACTTCCCAGGAGGTCACCCATCCTAGTACTACTCTCGCCCAAGCACGCTTAACTGCGGAGTTCTGATGGGATCCGGTGCATTAGCGCTGGTATGATCGCACCCGAACTATACACGCGAATCGAACTATTTGTGCCTTCCGGACGCGAGGCTCCCGCGGAAAGGCCTCGGGCTGTCGTGGCCGTAACTTTCGATCCGCCCGCCGGATTCGCCCTTATGATATACCGTCGGAAAGCTCGGGACGAGAAGAACGGCGGGGTAAACCGGCGTGCCCGTTTCGGGCCGCCGGCGCGGCCGGATTAGGCCAATTCCGAAGCGGTACCCTCGGTTTTTGGCCCCGGGCGCCCCGCGCCCATCGTTAGGACACCGCGAGTACGCACGTCGCCCACGCTGGTCCGGGACGGCGGACCTTGACGCCCAGGTTCACCCCGGTAGATTAAAAAATGGAAAACATAAAGGGGAAAAGTCGAAACGATCTCCGGCCGTTCACGGTAGGCCCACATCGACGCGAAAAGCAAAAAAGGGGTGCAACACGAGGACTTCCCAGGAGGTCACCCATCCTAGTACTACTCTCGCCCAAGCACGCTTAACTGCGGAGTTCTGATGGGATCCGGTGCATTAGCGCTGGTATGATCGCACCCGAACTGTACACGCGAATCGAACTATTTGTGCCTTCCGGACGCGAGGCTCCCGCGGAAAGGCTTCGGGCTGTCGTGGCCGTAACTTTCGATCCGCCCGCCGGATTCGCCCTTATGATATACCGTCGGAAAGCTCGGGACGAGAAGAACGGCGGGGTAAACCGGCGTGCCCGTTTCGGGCCGCCGGCGCGGCCGGATTAGGCCAATTCCGAAGCGGTACCCTCGGTTTTTGGCCCCGGGCGCCCCGCGCCCATCGTTCGGACACCGCGAGTACGCACGTCGCCCACGCTGGTCCGGGACGGCGGACCTTGACGCCCAGGTTCACCCCGGTAGATTAAAAAATGGAAAACATAAAGGGGAAAAGTCGAAACGATCTCCGGCCGTTCACGGTAGGCCCACATCGACGCGAAAAGCAAAAAAGGGGTGCAACACGAGGACTTCCCAGGAGGTCACCCATCCTAGTACAACTCTCGCCCAAGCACGCTTAACTACGGAGTTCTGATGGGATCCGGTGCATTAGCGCTGGTATGATCGCACCCGAACTGTACACGCGAATCGAACTATTTGTGCCTTCCGGACGCGAGGCTCCCGCGGAAAGGCTTCGGGCTGTCGTGGCCGTAACTTTCGATCCTCCCGCCGGATTCGCCCTTATGATATACCGTCGGAAAGCTCGGGACGAGAAGAACGGCGGGGTAAACCGGCGTGCCCGTTTCGGGCCGCCGGCGCGGCCGGATTAGGCCAATTCCGAAGCGGTACCCTCGGTTTTTGGCCCCGGGCGCCCCGCGCCCATCGTTCGGACACCGCGAGTACGCACGTCGCCCACGCTGGTCCGGGACGGCGGACCTTGACGCCCAGGTTCACCCCGGTAGATTAAAAAATGGAAAACATAAAGGGGAAAAGTCGAAACGATCTCCGACCGTTCACGGTAGGCCCACATCGTCGCGAAAAGCAAAAAAGGGGTGCAAGACGAGGACTTCCCAGGAGGTCACCCATCCTAGTACTACTCTCGCCCAAGCACGCTTAACTGCGGAGTTCTGATGGGATCCGGTGCATTAGCGCTGGTATGATCGCACCCGAACTATACACGCGAATCGAACTATTTGTGCCTTCCGGACGCGAGGCTCCCGCGGAAAGGCTTCGGGCTGTCGTGGCCGTAACTTTCGATCCGCCCGCCGGATTCGCCCTTATGATATACCGTCGGAAAGCTCGGGACGAGAAGAACGGCGGGGTAAACCGGCGTGCCCGTTTCGGGCCGCCGGCGCGGCCGGATTAGGCCAATTCCGAAGCGGTACCCTCGGTTTTTGGCCCCGGGCGCCCCGCGCCCATCGTTCGGACACCGCGAGTACGCACGTCGCCCACGCTGGTCCGGGACGGCGGACCTTGACGCCCAGGTTCACCCCGGTAGATTAAAAAATGGAAAACATAAAGGGGAAAAGTCGAAACGATCTCCGGCCGTTCACGGTAGGCCCACATCGACGCGAAAAGCAAAAAAGGGGTGCAACACGAGGACTTCCCATGAGGTCACCCATCCTAGTACTACTCTCGCCCAAGCACGCTTAACTGCGGAGTTCTGATGGGATCCGGTGCATTAGCGCTGGTATGATCGCACCCGAACTGTACACGCGAATCGAACTATTTGTGCCTTCCGGACGCGAGGCTCCCGCGGAAAGGCTTCGGGCTGTCGTGGCCGTAACTTTCGATCCGCCCGCCGGATTCGCCCTTATGATATACCGTCGGAAAGCTCGGGACGAGAAGAACGGCGGGGTAAACCGGCGTGCCCGTTTCGGGCCGCCGGCGAGGCCGGATTAGGCCAATTCCGAAGCGGTACCCTCGGTTTTTGGCCCCGGGCGCCCCGTGCCCATCGTTCGGACACCGCGAGTACGCACGTCGCCCACGCTGGTCCGGGACGGCGGACCTTGACGCCCAGGTTCACCCCGGTAGATTAAAAAATGGAAAACATATAGGGGAAAAGTCGAAACGATCTCCGGCCGTTCACGGTAGGCCCACATCGACGCGAAAAGCAAAAAAGGGGTGCAACACGAGGACTTCCCAGGAGGTCACCCATCCTAGTACTACTCTCGCCCAAGCACGCTTAACTACGGAGTTCTGATGGGATCCGGGGAATTAGCGCTGGTATGATCGCACCCGAACTGTACACGCGAATCGAACTATTTGTGCCTTCCGGACGCGAGGCTCCCGCGGAAAGGCTTCGGGCTGTCGTGGCCGTAACTTTCGATCCGCCCGCCGGATTCGCCCTTATGATATACCGTCGGAAAGCTCGGGACGAGAAGAACGGCGGGGTAAACCGGCGTGCCCGTTTCGGGCCGCCGGCGCGGCCGGATTAGGCCAATTCCGAAGCGGTACCCTCGGTTTTTGGCCCCGGGCGCCCCGTGCCCATCGTTAGGACACCGCGAGTACGCACGTCGCCCACGCTGGTCCGGGACGGCGGACCTTGACGCCCAGGTTCACCCCGGTAGATTAAAAAATGGAAAACATAAAGGGGAAAAGTCGAAACGATCTCCGGCCGTTCACGGTAGGCCCACATCGACGCGAAAAGCAAATAAGGGGTGCAACACGAGGACTTCCCAGGAGGTCACCCATCCTAGTACTACTCTCGCCCAAGCACGCTTAACTGCGGAGTTCTGATGGGATCCGGTGCATTAGCGCTGGTATGATCGCACCCGAACTGTACACGCGAATCGAACTATTTGTGCCTTCCGGACGCGAGGCTCCCGCGGAAAGCCTTCGGGCTGTCGTGGCCGTAACTTTCGATCCGCCCGCCGGATTCGCCCTTATGATATACCGTCGGAAAGCTCGGGACGAGAAGAACGGCGGGGGAAACAGGCGTGTCCGTTTCGCGCCGCCGGCGCGGCCGGATTAGGCCAATTCCGAAGCGGTACCCTCGGTTTTTGGCCCCGGGCGCCCCGCGCCCATCGTTCGGACACCGCGAGTACGCACGTCGCCCACGCTGGTCCGGGACGGCGGACTTTGACGCCCAGGTTCACCCCGGTAGATTAAAAAATGGAAAACATAAAGGGGAAAAGTCGAAACGATCTCCGGCCGTTCACGGTAGGCCCACATCGACGCGAAAAGCAAAAAAGGGGTGCAACACGAGGACTTCCCAGGAGGTCACCCATCCTAGTACTACTCTCGCCCAAGCACGCTTAACTGCGGAGTTCTGATGGGATCCGGTGCATTAGCGCTGGTATGATCGCACCCGAACTGTACACGCGAATCGAACTATTTGTGCCTTCCGGACGCGAGGCTCCCGCGGAAAGGCTTCGGGCTGTCGTGGCCGTAACTTTCGATTCGCCCGCCGGATTCGCCCTTATGATATACCGTCGGAAAGCTCGGGACGAGAAGAACGGCGGGGTAAACCGGCGTGCCCGTTTCGGGCCGCCGGCGCGGCCGGATTAGGCCAATTCCGAAGCGGTACCCTCGGTTTTTGGCCCCGGGCGCCCCGCGCCCATCGTTCGGACACCGCGAGTACGCACGTCGCCCACGCTGGTCCGGGACGGCGGACCTTGACGCCCAGGTTCACCCCGGTAGATTAAAAAATGGAAAACATAAAGGGGAAAAGTCGAAACGATCTCCGGCCGTTCACGGTAGGCCCACATCGACGCGAAAAGCAAAAAAAGGGTGCAACACGAGGACTTCCCAGGAGGTCACCCATCCTAGTACTACTCTCGCCCAAGCACGCTTAACTGCGGAGTTCTGATGGGATCCGGTGCATTAGCGCTGGTATGATCGCACCCGAACTGTACACGCGAATCGAACTATTTGTGCCTTCCGGACGCGAGGCTCCCGCGGAAAGGCTTCGGGCTGTCGTGGCCGTAACTTTCGATCCGCCCGCCGGATTCGCCCTTATGATATACCGTCGGAAAGCTCGGGACGAGAAGAACGGCGGGGTAAACCGGCGTGCCCGTTTCGGGCCGCCGGCGCGGCCGGATTAGGCCAATTCCGAAGCGGTACCCTCGGTTTTTGGCCCCGGGCGCCCCGCGCCCATCGTTCGGACACCGCGAGTACGCACGTCGCCCACGCTGGTCCGGGACGGCGGACCTTGACGCCCAGGTTCACCCCGGTAGATTAAAAAATGGAAAACATAAAGGGGAAAAGTCGAAACGATCTCCGGCCGTTCACGGTAGGCCCACATCGACGCGAAAAGCAAAAAAGGGGTGCAACACGAGGACTTCCCAGGAGGTCACCCATCCTAGTACTACTCTCGCCCAAGCACGCTTAACTGCGGAGTTCTGATGGGATCCGGTGCATTAGCGCTGGTATGATCGCACCCGAACTGTACACGCGAATCGAACTATTTGTGCCTTCCGGACGCGAGGCTCCCGCGGAAAGCCTTCGGGCTGTCGTGGCCGTAACTTTCGATCCGCCCGCCGGATTCGCCCTTATGATATACCGTCGGAAAGCTCGGGACGAGAAGAACGGCGGGGTAAACCGGCGTGCCCGTTTCGGGCCGCCGGCGCGGCCGGATTAGGCCAATTCCGAAGCGGTACCCTCGGTTTTTGGCCCCGGGCGCCCCGCGCCCATCGTTCGGACACCGCGAGTACGCACGTCGCCCACGCTGGTCCGGGACGGCGGACCTTGACGCCCAGGTTCACCCCGGTAGATTAAAAAATGGAAAACATAAAGGGGAAAAGTCGAAACGATCTCCGGCCGTTCACGGTAGGCCCACATCGACGCGAAAAGCAAAAAAAGGGTGCAACACGAGGACTTCCCAGGAGGTCACCCATCCTAGTACTACTCTCGCCCAAGCACGCTTAACTGCGGAGTTCTGATGGGATCCGGTGCATTAGCGCTGGTATGATCGCACCCGAACTGTACACGCGAATCGAACTATTTGTGCCTTCCGGACGCGAGGCTCCCGCGGAAAGGCTTCGGGCTGTCGTGGCCGTAACTTTCGATCCGCCCGCCGGATTCGCCCTTATGATATACCGTCGGAAAGCTCGGGACGAGAAGAACGGCGGGGTAAACCGGCGTGCCCGTTTCGGGCCGCCGGCGCGGCCGGATTAGGCCAATTCCGAAGCGGTACCCTCGGTTTTTGGCCCCGGCCGCCCCGCGCCCATCGTTCGGACACCGCGAGTACGCACGTCGCCCACGCTGGTCCGGGACGGCGGACCTTGACGCCCAGGTTCACCCCGGTAGATTAAAAAATGGAAAACATAAAGGGGAAAAGTCGAAACGATCTCCGACCGTTCACGGTAGGCCCACATCGACGCGAAAAGCAAAAAAGGGGTGCAACACGAGGACTTCCCAGGAGGTCACCCATCCTAGTACTACTCTCGCCCAAGCACGCTTAACTGCGGAGTTCTGATGGGATCCGGTGCATTAGCGCTGGTATGATCACACCCGAACTGTACACGCGAATCGAACTATTTGTGCCTTCCGGACGCGAGGCTCCCGCGGAAAGCCTTCGGGCTGTCGTGGCCGTAACTTTCGATCCGCCCGCCGGATTCGCCCTTATGATATACCGTCGGAAAGCTCGGGACGAGAAGAACGGCGGGGTAAACAGGCGTGTCCGTTTCGCGCCGCCGGCGCGGCCGGATTAGGCCAATTCCGAAGCGGTACCCTCGGTTTTTGGCCCCGGGCGCCCCGCGCCCATCGTTCGGACACCGCGAGTACGCACGTCGCCCACGCTGGTCCGGGACGGCGGACTTTGACGCCCAGGTTCACCCCGGTAGATTAAAAAATGGAAAACATAAAGGGGAAAAGTCGAAACGATCTCGGGCCGTTCACGGTAGGCCCACATCGACGCGAAAAGCAAAAAAGGGGTGCAACACGAGGACTTCCCAGGAGGTCACCCATCCGAGTACTACTCTCGCCCAAGCACGCTTAACTGCGGATTTCTGATGGGATCCGGTGCATTAGCGCTGGTATGATCGCACCCGAACTGTACACGCGAATCGAACTATTTGTGCCTTCCGGACGCGAGGCTCCCGCGGAAAGGCTTCGGGCTGTCGTGGCCGTAACTTTCGATCCGCCCGCCGGATTCGCCCTTATGATATACCGTCGGAAAGCTCGGGACGAGAAGTACGGCGGGGTAAACAGGCGTGCCCGTTTCGCGCCGCCGGCGCGTCCGGATTAGGCCAATTCCGAAGCGGTACCCTCGGTTTTTGGCCCCGGGCGCCCCGCGCCCATCGTTCGGACACCGCGAGTACGCACGTCGCCCACGCTGGTCCGGGACGGCGGACCTTGACGCCCAGGTTCACCCCGGTGGATTAAAAAATGGAAAACATAACGGGGAAAAGTCGAAACGATCTCCGGCCGTTCACGGTAGGCCCACATCGACGCGAAAAGCAAAAAAGGGGTGCAACACGAGGACTTCCCAGGAGGTCACCCATCCTAGTACTACTCTCGCCCAAGCACGCTTAACTGCGGAGTTCTGATGGGATCCGGTGCATTAGCGCTGGTATGATCGCACCCGAACTGTACACGCGAATCGAACTATTTGTGCCTTCCGGACGCGAGGCTCCCGCGGAAAGGCTTCGGGCTGTCGTGGCCGTAACTTTCGATCCGCCCGCCGGATTCGCCCTTATGATATACCGTCGGAAAGCTCGGGACGAGAAGAACGGCGGGGTAAACCGGCGTGCCCGTTTCGGGCCGCCGGCGCGGCCGGATTAGGCCAATTCCGAAGCGGTACCCTCGGTTTTTGGCCCCGGGCGCCCCGCGCCCATCGTTCGGACACCGCGAGTACGCACGTCGCCCACGCTGGTCCGGGACGGCGGACCTTGACGCCCAGGTTCACCCCGGTAGATTAAAAAATGGAAAACATAAAGGGGAAAAGTCGAAACGATCTCCGGCCGTTCACGGTAGGCCCACATCGACGCGAAAAGCAAAAAAAGGGTGCAACACGAGGACTTCCCAGGAGGTCACCCATCCTAGTACTACTCTCGCCCAAGCACGCTTAACTGCGGAGTTCTGATGGGATCCGGTGCATTAGCGCTGGTATGATCGCACCCGAACTGTACACGCGAATCGAACTATTTGTGCCTTCCGGACGCGAGGCTCCCGCGGAAAGGCTTCGGGCTGTCGTGGCCGTAACTTTCGATCCGCCCGCCGGATTCGCCCTTATGATATACCGTCGGAAAGCTCGGGACGAGAAGAACGGCGGGGTAAACCGGCGTGCCCGTTTCGGGCCGCCGGCGCGGCCGGATTAGGCCAATTCCGAAGCGGTACCCTCGGTTTTTGGCCCCGGGCGCCCCGCGCCCATCGTTCGGACACCGCGAGTACGCACGTCGCCCACGCTGGTCCGGGACGGCGGACCTTGACTCCCAGGTTCACCCCGGTAGATTAAAAAATGGAAAACATAAAGGGGAAAAGTCGAAACGATCTCCGGCCGTTCACGGTAGGCCCACATCGACGCGAAAAGCAAAAAAGGGGTGCAACACGAGGACTTCCCAGGAGGTCACCCATCCTAGTACTACTCTCGCCCAAGCACGCTTAACTGCGGAGTTCTGATGGGATCCGGTGCATTAGCGCTGGTATGATCGCACCCGAACTGTACACGCGAATCGAACTATTTGTGCCTTCCGGACGCGAGGCTCCCGCGGAAAGCCTTCGGGCTGTCGTGGCCGTAACTTTCGATCCGCCCGCCGGATTCGCCCTTATGATATACCGTCGGAAAGCTCGGGACGAGAAGAACGGCGGGGTAAACCGGCGTGCCCGTTTCGGGCCGCCGGCGCGGCCGGATTAGGCCAATTCCGAAGCGGTACCCTCGGTTTTTGGCCCCGGGCGCCCCGTGCCCATCGTTCGGACACCGCGAGTACGCACGTCGCCCACGCTGGTCCGGGACGGCGGACCTTGACGCCCAGGTTCACCCCGGTAGATTAAAAAATGGAAAACATAAAGGGGAAAAGTCGAAACGATCTCCGGCCGTTCACGGTAGGCCCACATCGACGCGAAAAGCAAAAAAGGGGTGCAACACGAGGACTTCCCAGGAGGTCACCCATCCTAGTACTACTCTCGCCCAAGCACGCTTAACTGCGGAGTTCTGATGGGATCCGGTGCATTAGCGCTGGTATGATCGCACCCGAACTGTACACGCGAATCGAACTATTTGTGCCTTCCGGACGCGAGGCTCCCGCGGAAAGGCTTCGGGCTGTCGTGGCCGTAACTTTCGATCCGCCCGCCGGATTTGCCCTTATGATATACCGTCGGAAAGCTCGGGACGAGAAGAACGGCGGGGTAAACCGGCGTGCCCGTTTCGGGCCGCCGGCGCGGCCGGATTAGGCCAATTCCGAAGCGGTACCCTCGGTTTTTGGCCCCGGGCGCCCCGTGCCCATCGTTAGGACACCGCGAGTACGCACGTCGCCCACGCTGGTCCGGGACGGCGGACCTTGACGCCCAGGTTCACCCCGGTAGATTAAAAAATGGAAAACATAAAGGGGAAAAGTCGAAACGATCTCCGGCCGTTCACGGTAGGCCCACATCGACGCGAAAAGTAAAAAAGGGGTGCAACACGAGGACTTCCCAGGAGGTCACCCATCCTAGTACTACTCTCGCCCAAGCACGCTTAACTGCGGAGTTCTGATGGGATCCGGTGCATTAGCGCTGGTATGATCGCACCCGAACTGTACACGCGAATCGAACTATTTGTGCCTTCCGGACGCGAGGCTCCCGCGGAAAGCCTTCGGGCTGTCGTGGCCGTAACTTTCGATCCGCCCGCCGGATTCGCCCTTACGATATACCGTCGGAAAGCTCGGGACGAGAAGAACGGCGGGGTAAACAGGTGTGCCCGTTTCGCGCCGCCGGCGCGGCCGGATTAGGCCAATTCCGAAGCGGTACCCTCGGTTTTTGGCCCCGGGCGCCCCGCGCCCATCGTTCGGACACCGCGAGTACGCACGTCGCCCACGCTGGTCCGGGACGGCGGACCTTGACGCCCAGGTTCACCCCGGTAGATTAAAAAATGGAAAACATAAAGGGGAAAAGTCGAAACGATCTCCGGCCGTTCACGGTAGGCCCACATCGACGCGAAAAGCAAAAAAGGGGTGCAACACGAGGACTTCCCAGGAGGTCACCCATCCGAGTACTACTCTCGCCCAAGCACGCTTAACTGCGGAGTTCTGATGGGATCCGGTGCATTAGCGCTGGTATGATCGCACCCGAACTGTACACGCGAATCGAACTATTTGTGCCTTCCGGACGCGAGGCTCCCGCGGAAAGGCTTCGGGCTGTCGTGGCCGTAACTTTCGATCCGCCCGCCGGATTCGCCCTTATGATATACCGTCGGAAAGCTCGGGACGAGAAGAACGGCGGGGTAAACCGGCGTGCCCGTTTCGGGCCGCCGGCGCGGCCGGATTAGGCCAATTCCGAAGCGGTACCCTCGGTTTTTGGCCCCGGGCGCCCCGCGCCCATCGTTCGGACACCGCGAGTACGCACGTCGCCCACGCTGGTCCGGGACGGCGGACCTTGACTCCCAGGTTCACCCCGGTAGATTAAAAAATGGAAAACATAAAGGGGAAAAGTCGAAACGATCTCCGGCCGTTCACGGTAGGCCCACATCGACGCGAAAAGCAAAAAAGGGGTGCAACACGAGGACTTCCCAGGAGGTCACCCATCCTAGTACTACTCTCGCCCAAGCACGCTTAACTGCGGAGTTCTGATGGGATCCGGTGCATTAGCGCTGGTATGATCGCACCCGAACTGTACACGCGAATCGAACTATTTGTGCCTTCCGGACGCGAGGCTCCCGCGGAAAGCCTTCGGGCTGTCGTGGCCGTAACTTTCGATCCGCCCGCCGGATTCGCCCTTATGATATACCGTCGGAAAGCTCGGGACGAGAAGAACGGCGGGGTAAACCGGCGTGCCCGTTTCGGGCCGCCGGCGCGGCCGGATTAGGCCAATTCCGAAGCGGTACCCTCGGTTTTTGGCCCCGGGCGCCCCGTGCCCATCGTTCGGACACCGCGAGTACGCACGTCGCCCACGCTGGTCCGGGACGGCGGACCTTGACGCCCAGGTTCACCCCGGTAGATTAAAAAATGGAAAACATAAAGGGGAAAAGTCGAAACGATCTCCGGCCGTTCACGGTAGGCCCACATCGACGCGAAAAACAAAAAAGGGGTGCAACACGAGGACTTCCCAGGAGGTCACCCATCCTAGTACTACTCTCGCCCAAGCACGCTTAACTGCGGAGTTCTGATGGGATCCGGTGCATTAGCGCTGGTATGATCGCACCCGAACTGTACACGCGAATCGAACTATTTGTGCCTTCCGGACGCGAGGCTCCCGCGGAAAGGCTTCGGGCTGTCGTGGCCGTAACTTTCGATCCGCCCGCCGGATTTGCCCTTATGATATACCGTCGGAAAGCTCGGGACGAGAAGAACGGCGGGGTAAACCGGCGTGCCCGTTTCGGGCCGCCGGCGCGGCCGGATTAGGCCAATTCCGAAGCGGTACCCTCGGTTTTTGGCCCCGGGCGCCCCGTGCCCATCGTTAGGACACCGCGAGTACGCACGTCGCCCACGCTGGTCCGGGACGGCGGACCTTGACGCCCAGGTTCACCCCGGTAGATTAAAAAATGGAAAACATAAAGGGGAAAAGTCGAAACGATCTCCGGCCGTTCACGGTAGGCCCACATCGACGCGAAAAGTAAAAAAGGGGTGCAACACGAGGACTTCCCAGGAGGTCACCCATCCTAGTACTACTCTCGCCCAAGCACGCTTAACTGCGGAGTTCTGATGGGATCCGGTGCATTAGCGCTGGTATGATCGCACCCGAACTGTACACGCGAATCGAACTATTTGTGCCTTCCGGACGCGAGGCTCCCGCGGAAAGCCTTCGGGCTGTCGTGGCCGTAACTTTCGATCCGCCCGCCGGATTCGCCCTTACGATATACCGTCGGAAAGCTCGGGACGAGAAGAACGGCGGGGTAAACAGGTGTGCCCGTTTCGCGCCGCCGGCGCGGCCGGATTAGGCCAATTCCGAAGCGGTACCCTCGGTTTTTGGCCCCGGGCGCCCCGCGCCCATCGTTCGGACACCGCGAGTACGCACGTCGCCCACGCTGGTCCGGGACGGCGGACCTTGACGCCCAGGTTCACCCCGGTAGATTAAAAAATGGAAAACATAAAGGGGAAAAGTCGAAACGATCTCCGGCCGTTCACGGTAGGCCCACATCGACGCGAAAAGCAAAAAAGGGGTGCAACACGAGGACTTCCCAGGAGGTCACCCATCCGAGTACTACTCTCGCCCAAGCACGCTTAACTGCGGAGTTCTGATGGGATCCGGTGCATTAGCGCTGGTATGATCGCACCCGAACTGTACACGCGAATCGAACTATTTGTGCCTTCCGGACGCGAGGCTCCCGCGGAAAGGCTTCGGGCTGTCGTGGCCGTAACTTTCGATCCGCCCGCTGGATTCGCCCTTATGATATACCGTCGGAAAGCTCGGGACGAGAAGTACGGCGGGGTAAACAGGCGTGCCCGTTTCGCGCCGCCGGCGCGTCCGGATTAGGCCAATTCCGAAGCGGTACCCTCGGTTTTTGGCCCCGGGCGCCCCGCGCCCATCGTTCGGACACCGCGAGTACGCACGTCGCCCACGCTGGTCCGGGACGGCGGACCTTGACGCCCAGGTTCACCCCGGTGGATTAAAAAATGGAAAACATAACGGGGAAAAGTCGAAACGATCTCCGGCCGTTCACGGTAGGCCCACATCGACGCGAAAAGCAAAAAAGGGGTGCAACACGAGGACTTCCCAGGAGGTCACCCATCCTAGTACTACTCTCGCCCAAGCACGCTTAACTGCGGAGTTCTGATGGGATCCGGTGCATTAGCGCTGGTATGATCGCACCCGAACTGTACACGCGAATCGAACTATTTGTGCCTTCCGGACGCGAGGCTCCCGCGGAAAGGCTTCGGGCTGTCGTGGCCGTAACTTTCGATCCGCCCGCCGGATTCGCCCTCATGATATACCGTCGGAAAGCTCGGGACGAGAAGAACGGCGGGGTAAACCGGCGTGCCCGTTTCGGGCCGCCGGCGCGGCCGGATTAGGCCAATTCCGAAGCGGTACCCTCGGTTTTTGGCCCCGGGCGCCCCGCGCCCATCGTTCGGACACCGCGAGTACGCACGTCGCCCACGCTGGTCCGGGACGGCGGACCTTGACGCCCAGGTTCACCCCGGTAGATTAAAAAATGGAAAACATAAAGGGGAAAAGTCGAAACGATCTCCGGCCGTTCACGGTAGGCCCACATCGACGCGAAAAGCAAAAAAAGGGTGCAACACGAGGACTTCCCAGGAGGTCACCCATCCTAGTACTACTCTCGCCCAAGCACGCTTAACTGCGGAGTTCTGATGGGATCCGGTGCATTAGCGCTGGTATGATCGCACCCGAACTGTACACGCGAATCGAACTATTTGTGCCTTCCGGACGCGAGGCTCCCGCGGAAAGGCTTCGGGCTGTCGTGGCCGTAACTTTCGATCCGCCCGCCGGATTCGCCCTTATGATATACCGTCGGAAAGCTCGGGACGAGAAGAACGGCGGGGTAAACCGGCGTGCCCGTTTCGGGCCGCCGGCGCGGCCGGATTAGGCCAATTCCGAAGCGGTACCCTCGGTTTTTGGCCCCGGGCGCCCCGCGCCCATCGTTCGGACACCGCGAGTACGCACGTCGCCCACGCTGGTCCGGGACGGCGGACCTTGACGCCCAGGTTCACCCCGGTAGATTAAAAAATGGAAAACATAAAGGGGAAAAGTCGAAACGATCTCCGGCCGTTCACGGTAGGCCCACATCGACGCGAAAAGCAAAAAAGGGGTGCAACACGAGGACTTCCCAGGAGGTCACCCATCCTAGTACTACTCTCGCCCAAGCACGCTTAACTGCGGAGTTCTGATGGGATCCGGTGCATTAGCGCTGGTATGATCGCACCCGAACTGTACACGCGAATCGAACTATTTGTGCCTTCCGGACGCGAGGCTCCCGCGGAAAGCCTTCGGGCTGTCGTGGCCGTAACTTTCGATCCGCCCGCCGGATTCGCCCTTATGATATACCGTCGGAAAGCTCGGGACGAGAAGAACGGCGGGGTAAACCGGCGTGCCCGTTTCGGGCCGCCGGCGCGGCCGGATTAGGCCAATTCCGAAGCGGTACCCTCGGTTTTTGGCCCCGGGCGCCCCGTGCCCATCGTTCGGACACCGCGAGTACGCACGTCGCCCACGCTGGTCCGGGACGGCGGACCTTGACGCCCAGGTTCACCCCGGTAGATTAAAAAATGGAAAACATAAAGGGGAAAAGTCGAAACGATCTCCGGCCGTTCACGGTAGGCCCACATCGACGCGAAAAGCAAAAAAGGGGTGCAACACGAGGACTTCCCAGGAGGTCACCCATCCTAGTACTACTCTCGCCCAAGCACGCTTAACTGCGGAGTTCTGATGGGATCCGGTGCATTAGCGCTGGTATGATCGCACCCGAACTGTACACGCGAATCGAACTATTTGTGCCTTCCGGACGCGAGGCTCCCGCGGAAAGGCTTCGGGCTGTCGTGGCCGTAACTTTCGATCCGCCCGCCGGATTCGCCCTTATGATATACCGTCGGAAAGCTCGGGACGAGAAGAACGGCGGGGTAAACCGGCGTGCCCGTTTCGGGCCGCCGGCGCGGCCGGATTAGGCCAATTCCGAAGCGGTACCCTCGGTTTTTGGCCCCGGGCGCCCCGTGCCCATCGTTAGGACACCGCGAGTACGCACGTCGCCCACGCTGGTCCGGGACGGCGGACCTTGACGCCCAGGTTCACCCCGGTAGATTAAAAAATGGAAAACATAAAGGGGAAAAGTCGAAACGATCTCCGGCCGTTCACGGTAGGCCCACATCGACGCGAAAAGCAAAAAAGGGGTGCAACACGAGGACTTCCCAGGAGGTCACCCATCCTAGTACTACTCTCGCCCAAGCACGCTTAACTGCGGAGTTCTGATGGGATCCGGTGCATTAGCGCTGGTATGATCGCACCCGAACTGTACACGCGAATCGAACTATTTGTGCTTTCCGGACGCGAGGCTCCCGCGGAAAGCCTTCGGGCTGTCGTGGCCGTAACTTTCGATCCGCCCACCGGATTCGCCCTTACGATATACCGTCGGAAAGCTCGGGACGAGAAGAACGGCGGGGTAAACAGGTGTGCCCGTTTCGCGCCGCCGGCGCGGCCGGATTAGGCCAATTCCGAAGCGGTACCCTCGGTTTTTGGCCCCGGGCGCCCCGCGCCCATCGTTCGGACACCGCGAGTACGCACGTCGCCCACGCTGGTCCGGGACGGCGGACCTTGACGCCCAGGTTCACCCCGGTAGATTAAAAAATGGAAAACATAAAGGGGAAAAGTCGAAACGATCTCCGGCCGTTCACGGTAGGCCCACATCGACGCGAAAAGCAAAAAAGGGGTGCAACACGAGGACTTCCCAGGAGGTCACCCATCCGAGTACTACTCTCGCCCAAGCACGCTTAACTGCGGAGTTCTGATGGGATCCGGTGCATTAGCGCTGGTATGATCGCACCCGAACTGTACACGCGAATCGAACTATTTGTGCCTTCCGGACGCGAGGCTCCCGCGGAAAGGCTTCGTGCTGTCGTGGCCGTAACTTTCGATCCGCCCGCCGGATTCGCCCTTATGATATACCGTCGGAAAGCTCGGGACGAGAAGAACGGCGGGGTAAACCGGCGTGCCCGTTTCGGGCCGCCGGCGCGGCCGGATTAGGCCAATTCCGAAGCGGTACCCTCGGTTTTTGGCCCCGGGCGCCCCGTGCCCATCGTTCGGACACCGCGAGTACGCACGTCGCCCACGCTGGTCCGGGACGGCGGACCTTGACGCCCAGGTTCACCCCGGTAGATTAAAAAATGGAAAACATAAAGGGGAAAAGTCGAAACGATCTCCGGCCGTTCACGGTAGGCCCACATCGACGCGAAAAGCAAAAAAGGGGTGCAACACGAGGACTTCCCAGGAGGTCACCCATCCTAGTACTACTCTCGCCCAAGCACGCTTAACTGCGGAGTTCTGATGGGATCCGGTGCATTAGCGCTGGTATGATCGCACCCGAACTGTACACGCGAATCGAACTATTTGTGCCTTCCGGACGCGAGGCTCCCGCGGAAAGGCTTCGGGCTGTCGTGGCCGTAACTTTCGATCCGCCCGCCGGATTCGCCCTTATGATATACCGTCGGAAAGCTCGGGACGAGAAGAACGGCGGGGTAAACCGGCGTGCCCGTTTCGGGCCGCCGGCGCGGCCGGATTAGGCCAATTCCGAAGCGGTACCCTCGGTTTTTGGCCCCGGGCGCCCCGTGCCCATCGTTAGGACACCGCGAGTACGCACGTCGCCCACGCTGGTCCGGGACGGCGGACCTTGACGCCCAGGTTCACCCCGGTAGATTAAAAAATGGAAAACATAAAGGGGAAAAGTCGAAACGATCTCCGGCCGTTCACGGTAGGCCCACATCGACGCGAAAAGCAAAAAAGGGGTGCAACACGAGGACTTCCCAGGAGGTCACCCATCCTAGTACTACTCTCGCCCAAGCACGCTTAACTGCGGAGTTCTGATGGGATCCGGTGCATTAGCGCTGGTATGATCGCACCCGAACTGTACACGCGAATCGAACTATTTGTGCTTTCCGGACGCGAGGCTCCCGCGGAAAGCCTTCGGGCTGTCGTGGCCGTAACTTTCGATCCGCCCACCGGATTCGCCCTTACGATATACCGTCGGAAAGCTCGGGACGAGAAGAACGGCGGGGTAAACAGGTGTGCCCGTTTCGCGCCGCCGGCGCGGCCGGATTAGGCCAATTCCGAAGCGGTACCCTCGGTTTTTGGCCCCGGGCGCCCCGCGCCCATCGTTCGGACACCGCGAGTACGCACGTCGCCCACGCTGGTCCGGGACGGCGGACCTTGACGCCCAGGTTCACCCCGGTAGATTAAAAAATGGAAAACATAAAGGGGAAAAGTCGAAACGATCTCCGGCCGTTCACGGTAGGCCCACATCGACGCGAAAAGCAAAAAAGGGGTGCAACACGAGGACTTCCCAGGAGGTCACCCATCCGAGTACTACTCTCGCCCAAGCACGCTTAACTGCGGAGTTCTGATGGGATCCGGTGCATTAGCGCTGGTAT
Source organism: Umbellularia californica (assembly GCA_028538565.1). Classification (NCBI taxonomy): domain Eukaryota; kingdom Viridiplantae; phylum Streptophyta; class Magnoliopsida; order Laurales; family Lauraceae; genus Umbellularia; species Umbellularia californica. The sequence goes on from JAPQWN010000054.1 coordinate 119,898, forward strand.
GATCGCACCCGAACTGTACACGCGAATCGAACTATTTGTGCCTTCCGGACGCGAGGCTCCCGCGGAAAGGCTTCGTGCTGTCGTGGCCGTAACTTTCGATCCGCCCGCCGGATTCGCCCTTATGATATACCGTCGGAAAGCTCGGGACGAGAAGAACGGCGGGGTAAACAGGCGTGCCCGTTTCGCGCCGCCGGCGCGTCCGGATTAGGCCAATTCCGAAGCGGTACCCTCGGTTTTTGGCCCCGGGCGCCCCGCGCCCATCGTTCGGACACCGCGAGTACGCACGTCGCCCACGCTGGTCCGGGACGGCGGACCTTGACGCCCAGGTTCACCCCGGTAGATTAAAAAATGGAAAACATAAAGGGGAAAAGTCGAAACGATCTCCGGCCGTTCACGGTAGGCCCACATCGACGCGAAAAGCAAAAAAGGGGTGCAACACGAGGACTTCCCAGGAGGTCACCCATCCTAGTACTACTCTCGCCCAAGCACGCTTAACTGCGGAGTTCTGATGGGATCCGGTGCATTAGCGCTGGTATGATCGCACCCGAACTGTACACGCGAATCGAACTATTTTTGCCTTCCGGACGCGAGGCTCCCGCGGAAAGGCTTCGGGCTGTCGTGGCCGTAACTTTCGATCCGCCCGCCGGATTCGCCCTTATGATATACCGTCGGAAAGCTCGGGACGAGAAGAACGGCGGGGTAAACCGGCGTGCCCGTTTCGGGCCGCCGGCGCGGCCGGATTAGGCCAATTCCGAAGCGGTACCCTCGGTTTTTGGCCCCGGGCGCCCCGCGCCCATCGTTCGGACACCGCGAGTACGCACGTCGCCCACGCTGGTCCGGGACGGCGGACCTTGACGCCCAGGTTCACCCCGGTAGATTAAAAAATGGAAAACATAAAGGGGAAAAGTCGAAACGATCTCCGGCCGTTCACGGTAGGCCCACATCGACGCGAAAAGCAAAAAAGGGGTGCAACACGAGGACTTCCCAGGAGGTCACCCATCCTAGTACTACTCTCGCCCAAGCACGCTTAACTGCGGAGTTCTGATGGGATCCGGTGCATTAGCGCTGGTATGATCGCACCCGAACTGTACACGCGAATCGAACTATTTGTGCCTTCCGGACGCGAGGCTCCCGCGGAAAGGCTTCGGGCTGTCGTGGCCGTAACTTTCGATCCGCCCGCCGGATTCGCCCTTATGATATACCGTCGGAAAGCTCGGGACGAGAAGAACGGCGGGGTAAACCGGCGTGCCCGTTTCGGGCCGCCGGCGCGGCCGGATTAGGCCAATTCCGAAGCGGTACCCTCGGTTTTTGGCCCCGGGCGCCCCGCGCCCATCGTTCGGACACCGCGAGTACGCACGTCGCCCACGCTGGTCCGGGACGGCGGACCTTGACGCCCAGGTTCACCCCGGTAGATTAAAAAATGGAAAACATAAAGGGGAAAAGTCGAAACGATCTCCGGCCGTTCACGGTAGGCCCACATCGACGCGAAAAGCAAAAAAGGGGTGCAACACGAGGACTTCCCAGGAGGTCACCCATCCTAGTACTACTCTCGCTCAAGCACGCTTAACTGCGGAGTTCTGATGGGATCCGGTGCATTAGCGCTGGTATGATCGCAACCGAACTGTACACGCGAATCGAACTATTTGTGCCTTCCGGACGCCAGGCTCCCGCGGAAAGGCTTCGGGCTGTCGTGGCCGTAACTTTCGATCCGCCCGCCGGATTCGCCCTTATGATATACCGTCGGAAAGCTCGGGACGAGAAGAACGGCGGGGTAAACCGGCGTGCCCGTTTCGGGCCGCCGGCGCGGCCGGATTAGGCCAATTCCGAAGCGGTACCCTCGGTTTTTGGCCCCGGGCGCCCCGCGCCCATCGTTCGGACACCGCGAGTACGCACGTCGCCCACGCTGGTCCGGGACGGCGGACCTTGACGCCCAGGTTCACCCCGGTAGATTAAAAAATGGAAAACATAAAGGGGAAAAGTCGAAACGATCTCCGGCCGTTCACGGTAGGCCCACATCGACGCGAAAAGCAAAAAAGGGGTGCAACACGAGGACTTCCCAGGAGGTCACCCATCCTAGTACTACTCTCGCCCAAGCACGCTTAACTGCGGAGTTCTGATGGGATCCGGTGCATTAGCGCTGGTATGATCGCACCCGAACTGTACACGCGAATCGAACTATTTGTGCCTTCCGGACGCGAGGCTCCCGCGGAAAGCCTTCGGGCTGTCGTGGCCGTAACTTTCGATCCGCCCGCCGGATTCGCCCTTATGATATACCGTCGGAAAGCTCGGGACGAGAAGAACGGCGGGGTAAACCGGCGTGCCCGTTTCGGGCCGCCGGCGCGGCCGGATTAGGCCAATTCCGAAGCGGTACCCTCGGTTTTTGGCCCCGGGCGCCCCGTGCCCATCGTTCGGACACCGCGAGTACGCACGTCGCCCACGCTGGTCCGGGACGGCGGACCTTGACGCCCAGGTTCACCCCGGTAGATTAAAAAATGGAAAACATAAAGGGGAAAAGTCGAAACGATCTCCGGCCGTTCACGGTAGGCCCACATCGACGCGAAAAGCAAAAAAGGGGTGCAACACGAGGACTTCCCAGGAGGTCACCCATCCTAGTACTACTCTCGCCCAAGCACGCTTAACTGCGGAGTTCTGATGGGATCCGGTGCATTAGCGCTGGTATGATCGCACCCGAACTGTACACGCGAATCGAACTATTTGTGCCTTCCGGACGCGAGGCTCCCGCGGAAAGGCTTCGGGCTGTCGTGGCCGTAACTTTCGATCCGCCCGCCGGATTCGCCCTTATGATATACCGTCGGAAAGCTCGGGACGAGAAGAACGGCGGGGTAAACCGGCCTGCCCGTTTCGGGCCGCCGGCGCGGCCGGATTAGGCCAATTCCGAAGCGGTACCCTCGGTTTTTGGCCCCGGGCGCCCCGTGCCCATCGTTAGGACACCGCGAGTACGCACGTCGCCCACGCTGGTCCGGGACGGCGGACCTTGACGCCCAGGTTCACCCCGGTAGATTAAAAAATGGAAAACATAAAGGGGAAAAGTCGAAACGATCTCCGGCCGTTCACGGTAGGCCCACATCGACGCGAAAAGCAAAAAAGGGGTGCAACACGAGGACTTCCCAGGAGGTCACCCATCCTAGTACTACTCTCGCCCAAGCACGCTTAACTGCGGAGTTCTGATGGGATCCGGTGCATTAGCGCTGGTATGATCGCACCCGAACTGTACACGCGAATCGAACTATTTGTGCCTTCCGGACGCGAGGCTCCCGCGGAAAGCCTTCGGGCTGTCGTGGCCGTAACTTTCGATCCGCCCGCCGGATTCGCCCTTATGATATACCGTCGGAAAGCTCGGGACGAGAAGAACGGCGGGGTAAACCGGCGTGCCCGTTTCGGGCCGCCGGCGCGGCCGGATTAGGCCAATTCCGAAGCGGTACCCTCGGTTTTTGGCCCCGGGCGCCCCGTGCCCATCGTTCGGACACCGCGAGTACGCACGTCGCCCACGCTGGTCCGGGACGGCGGACCTTGACGCCCAGGTTCACCCCGGTAGATTAAAAAATGGAAAACATAAAGGGGAAAAGTCGAAACGATCTCCGGCCGTTCACGGTAGGCCCACATCGACGCGAAAAGCAAAAAAGGGGTGCAACACGAGGACTTCCCAGGAGGTCACCCATCCTAGTACTACTCTCGCCCAAGCACGCTTAACTGCGGAGTTCTGATGGGATCCGGTGCATTAGCGCTGGTATGATCGCACCCGAACTGTACACGCGAATCGAACTATTTGTGCCTTCCGGACGCGAGGCTCCCGCGGAAAGGCTTCGGGCTGTCGTGGCCGTAACTTTCGATCCGCCCGCCGGATTCGCCCTTATGATATACCGTCGGAAAGCTCGGGACGAGAAGAACGGCGGGGTAAACCGGCGTGCCCGTTTCGGGCCGCCGGCGCGGCCGGATTAGGCCAATTCCGAAGCGGTACCCTCGGTTTTTGGCCCCGGGCGCCCCGCGCCCATCGTTCGGACACCGCGAGTACGCACGTCGCCCACGCTGGTCCGGGACGGCGGACCTTGACGCCCAGGTTCACCCCGGTAGATTAAAAAATGGAAAACATAAAGGGGAAAAGTCGAAACGATCTCCGGCCGTTCACGGTAGGCCCACATCGACGCGAAAAGCAAAAAAGGGGTGCAACACGAGGACTTCCCAGGAGGTCACCCATCCTAGTACTACTCTCGCCCAAGCACGCTTAACTGCGGAGTTCTGATGGGATCCGGTGCATTAGCGCTGGTATGATCGCACCCGAACTGTACACGCGAATCGAACTATTTGTGCCTTCCGGACGCGAGGCTCCCGCGGAAAGCCTTCGGGCTGTCGTGGCCGTAACTTTCGATCCGCCCGCCGGATTCGCCCTTATGATTTACCGTCGGAAAGCTCGGGACGAGAAGAACGGCGGGGTAAACCGGCGTGCCCGTTTCGGGCCGCCGGCGCGGCCGGATTAGGCCAATTCCGAAGCGGTACCCTCGGTTTTTGGCCCCGGGCGCCCCGTGCCCATCGTTCGGACACCGCGAGTACGCACGTCGCCCACGCTGGTCCGGGACGGCGGACCTTGACGCCCAGGTTCACCCCGGTAGATTAAAAAATGGAAAACATAAAGGGGAAAAGTCGAAACGATCTCCGGCCGTTCACGGTAGGCCCACATCGACGCGAAAAGCAAAAAAGGGGTGCAACACGAGGACTTCCCAGGAGGTCACCCATCCTAGTACTACTCTCGCCCAAGCACGCTTAACTGCGGAGTTCTGATGGGATCCGGTGCATTAGCGCTGGTATGATCGCACCCGAACTGTACACGCGAATCGAACTATTTGTGCCTTCCGGACGCGAGGCTCCCGCGGAAAGGCTTCGGGCTGTCGTGGCCGTAACTTTCGATCCGCCCGCCGGATTCGCCCTTATGATATACCGTCGGAAAGCTCGGGACGAGAAGAACGGCGGGGTAAACCGGCGTGCCCGTTTCGGGCCGCCGGCGCGGCCGGATTAGGCCAATTCCGAAGCGGTACCCTCGGTTTTTGGCCCCGGGCGCCCCGTGCCCATCGTTAGGACACCGCGAGTACGCACGTCGCCCACGCTGGTCCGGGACGGCGGACCTTGACGCCCAGGTTCACCCCGGTAGATTAAAAAATGGAAAACATAAAGGGGAAAAGTCGAAACGATCTCCGGCCGTTCACGGTAGGCCCACATCGACGCGAAAAGCAAAAAAGGGGTGCAACACGAGGACTTCCCAGGAGGTCACCCATCCTAGTACTACTCTCGCCCAAGCACGCTTAACTGCGGAGTTCTGATGGGATCCGGTGCATTAGCGCTGGTATGATCGCACCCGAACTGTACACGCGAATCGAACTATTTGTGCCTTCCGGACGCGAGGCTCCCGCGGAAAGCCTTCGGGCTGTCGTGGCCGTAACTTTCGATCCGCCCGCCGGATTCGCCCTTATGATATACCGTCGGAAAGCTCGGGACGAGAAGAACGGCGGGGTAAACCGGCGTGCCCGTTTCGGGCCGCCGGCGCGGCCGGATTAGGCCAATTCCGAAGCGGTACCCTCGGTTTTTGGCCCCGGGCGCCCCGTGCCCATCGTTCGGACACCGCGAGTACGCACGTCGCCCACGCTGGTCCGGGACGGCGGACCTTGACGCCCAGGTTCACCCCGGTAGATTAAAAAATGGAAAACATAAAGGGGAAAAGTCGAAACGATCTCCGGCCGTTCACGGTAGGCCCACATCGACGCGAAAAGCAAAAAAGGGGTGCAACACGAGGACTTCCCAGGAGGTCACCCATCCTAGTACTACTCTCGCCCAAGCACGCTTAACTGCGGAGTTCTGATGGGATCCGGTGCATTAGCGCTGGTATGATCGCACCCGAACTGTACACGCGAATCGAACTATTTGTGCCTTCCGGACGCGAGGCTCCCGCGGAAAGGCTTCGGGCTGTCGTGGCCGTAACTTTCGATCCGCCCGCCGGATTCGCCCTTATGATATACCGTCGGAAAGCTCGGGACGAGAAGAACGGCGGGGTAAACCGGCGTGCCCGTTTCGGGCCGCCGGCGCGGCCGGATTAGGCCAATTCCGAAGCGGTACCCTCGGTTTTTGGCCCCGGGCGCCCCGCGCCCATCGTTCGGACACCGCGAGTACGCACGTCGCCCACGCTGGTCCGGGACGGCGGACCTTGACGCCCAGGTTCACCCCGGTAGATTAAAAAATGGAAAACATAAAGGGGAAAAGTCGAAACGATCTCCGGCCGTTCACGGTAGGCCCACATCGACGCGAAAAGCAAAAAAGGGGTGCAACACGAGGACTTCCCAGGAGGTCACCCATCCTAGTACTACTCTCGCCCAAGCACGCTTAACTGCGGAGTTCTGATGGGATCCGGTGCATTAGCGCTGGTATGATCGCACCCGAACTGTACACGCGAATCGAACTATTTGTGCCTTCCGGACGCGAGGCTCCCGCGGAAAGGCTTCGGGCTGTCGTGGCCGTAACTTTCGATCCGCCCGCCGGATTCGCCCTTATGATATACCGTCGGAAAGCTCGGGACGAGAAGAACGGCGGGGTAAACCGTCGTGCCCGTTTCGGGCCGCCGGCGCGGCCGGATTAGGCCAATTCCGAAGCGGTACCCTCGGTTTTTGGCCCCGGGCGCCCCGTGCCCATCGTTAGGACACCGCGAGTACGCACGTCGCCCACGCTGGTCCGGGACGGCGGACCTTGACGCCCAGGTTCACCCCGGTAGATTAAAAAATGGAAAACATAAAGGGGAAAAGTCGAAACGATCTCCGGCCGTTCACGGTAGGCCCACATCGACGCGAAAAGCAAAAAAGGGGTGCAACACGAGGACTTCCCAGGAGGTCACCCATCCTAGTACTACTCTCGCCCAAGCACGCTTAACTGCGGAGTTCTGATGGGATCCGGTGCATTAGCGCTGGTATGATCGCACCCGAACTGTACACGCGAATCGAACTATTTGTGCCTTCCGGACGCGAGGCTCCCGCGGAAAGCCTTCGGGCTGTCGTGGCCGTAACTTTCGATCCGCCCGCCGGATTCGCCCTTATGATATACCGTCGGAAAGCTCGGGACGAGAAGAACGGCGGGGTAAACCGGCGTGCCCGTTTCGGGCCGCCGGCGCGGCCGGATTAGGCCAATTCCGAAGCGGTACCCTCGGTTTTTGGCCCCGGGCGCCCCGTGCCCATCGTTCGGACACCGCGAGTACGCACGTCGCCCACGCTGGTCCGGGACGGCGGACCTTGACGCCCAGGTTCACCCCGGTAGATTAAAAAATGGAAAACATAAAGGGGAAAAGTCGAAACGATCTCCGGCCGTTCACGGTAGGCCCACATCGACGCGAAAAGCAAAAAAGGGGTGCAACACGAGGACTTCCCAGGAGGTCACCCATCCTAGTACTACTCTCGCCCAAGCACGCTTAACTGCGGAGTTCTGATGGGATCCGGTGCATTAGCGCTGGTATGATCGCACCCGAACTGTACACGCGAATCGAACTATTTGTGCCTTCCGGACGCGAGGCTCCCGCGGAAAGGCTTCGGGCTGTCGTGGCCGTAACTTTCGATCCGCCCGCCGGATTCGCCCTTATGATATACCATCGGAAAGCTCGGGACGAGAAGAACGGCGGGGTAAACAGGCGTGCCCGTTTCGCGCCGCCGGCGCGTCCGGATTAGGCCAATTCCGAAGCGGTACCCTCGGTTTTTGGCCCCGGGCGCCCCGCGCCCATCGTTCGGACACCGCGAGTACGCACGTCGCCCACGCTGGTCCGGGACGGCGGACCTTGACGCCCAGGTTCACCCCGGTAGATTAAAAAATGGAAAACATAAAGGGGAAAAGTCGAAACGATCTCCGGCCGTTCACGGTAGGCCCACATCGACGCGAAAAGCAAAAAAGGGGTGCAACACGAGGACTTCCCAGGAGGTCACCCATCCTAGTACTACTCTCGCCCAAGCACGCTTAACTGCGGAGTTCTGATGGGATCCGGTGCATTAGCGCTGGTATGATCGCACCCGAACTGTACACGCGAATCGAACTATTTGTGCCTTCCGGACGCGAGGCTCCCGCGGAAAGGCTTCGGGCTGTCGTGGCCGTAACTTTCGATCCGCCCGCCGGATTCGCCCTTATGATATACCGTCGGAAAGCTCGGGACGAGAAGAACGGCGGGGTAAACAGGCGTGTACGTTTCGGGCCGCCGGCGCGGCCGGATTTGGCCAATTCCGAAGCGGTACCCTCGGTTTTTGGCCCCGGGCGCCCCGCGCCCATCGTTCGGACACCGCGAGTACGCACGTCGCCCACGCTGGTCCGGGACGGCGGACCTTGACGCCCAGGTTCACCCCGGTAGATTAAAAAATGGAAAACATAAAGGGGAAAAGTCGAAACGATCTCCGCCCGTTCACGGTAGGCCCACATCGACGCGAAAAGCAAAAAAGGGGTGCAACACGAGGACTTCCCAGGAGGTCACCCATCCTAGTACTACTCTCGCCCAAGCACGCTTAACTGCGGAGTTCTGATGGGATCCGGTGCATTAGCGCTGGTATGATCGCACCCGAACTATACACGCGAATCGAACTATTTGTGCCTTCCGGACGCGAGGCTCCCGCGGAAAGGCTTCGGGCTGTCGTGGCCGTAACTTTCGATCCGCCCGCCGGATTCGCCCTTATGATATACCGTCGGAAAGCTCGGGACGAGAAGAACGGCGGGGTAAACCGGCGTGCCCGTTTCGGGCCGCCGGCGCGGCCGGATTAGGCCAATTCCGAAGCGGTACCCTCGGTTTTTGGCCCCGGGCGCCCCGCGCCCATCGTTCGGACACCGCGAGTACGCACGTCGCCCACGCTGGTCCGGGACGGCGGACCTTGACGCCCAGGTTCACCCCGGTAGATTAAAAAATGGAAAACATAAAGGGGAAAAGTCGAAACGATCTCCGGCCGTTCACGGTAGGCCCACATCGACGCGAAAAGCAAAAAAGGGGTGCAACACGAGGACTTCCCAGGAGGTCACCCATCCTAGTACTACTCTCGCCCAAGCACGCTTAACTGCGGAGTTCTGATGGGATCCGGTGCATTAGCGCTGGTATGATCGCACCCGAACTGTACACGCGAATCGAACTATTTGTGCCTTCCGGACGCGAGGCTCCCGCGGAAAGCCTTCGGGCTGTCGTGGCCGTAACTTTCGATCCGCCCGCCGGATTCGCCCTTATGATATACCATCGGAAAGCTCGGGACGAGAAGAACGGCGGGGTAAACCGGCGTGCCCGTTTCGGGCCGCCGGCGCGGCCGGATTAGGCCAATTCCGAAGCGGTACCCTCGGTTTTTGGCCCCGGGCGCCCCGTGCCCATCGTTCGGACACCGCGAGTACGCACGTCGCCCACGCTGGTCCGGGACGGCGGACCTTGACGCCCAGGTTCACCCCGGTAGATTAAAAAATGGAAAACATAAAGGGGAAAAGTCGAAACGATCTCCGGCCGTTCACGGTAGGCCCACATCGACGCGAAAAGCAAAAAAGGGGTGCAACACGAGGACTTCCCAGGAGGTCACCCATCCTAGTACTACTCTCGCCCAAGCACGCTTAACTGCGGAGTTCTGATGGGATCC